>JAOTON010002146.1:0-189510 GCA_034440635.1 Lepas anatifera | reverse complement strand
ATCATGGGGACCGGATGCCGACGCCGGTCCTCACCGAGAGCCGGGAAGACGCCGTCAACGTGCACCAGCTGAGGACAGGTCACTGGGGGCTCTCCATACAGTACCTGTACCGCATCGGCCGTCTTCCCTCCCGCCAATGTCAGCAGTGCGCGGACCCGGCGTGCCTTGCGGCGCGCTGTCTCGTCTGCTGCCGCGAAGGCCCGGATACACCCGATCACGTCCTGCTCCGGTGCCCGTGCCTGGCGGGATTGCGGCTGCCCCTCATCGGCACCATTCATCCGGACCCGTTGCACAGCTCCGGGACGGCGGGACCGTGGCGGCCTTGGCCCGCAACTAGCTACGTCATCGAGAGCCTCTCGGCTACGGCCGGCCGTAGGCTGGCCCGAGGGACTACAACAACAACAACAGCTGATTGATATGGAGCTCCGTGCCGCAGCCAGAGTGGTCACAGGTCGCCCACAGTCGAACCCTGTGGCTCTCATGGCGGAAGCGGGCTTACCTACGGCCCACTCTCGCCGTGGCGTCCTGGTCGCCCGCATGATTTGTTGGGCGAAATTATTTCCGCAGAAGACCCGCTCCGAGTCACGGTGGAGACGACAGCCCCGACACTCCCGTTCTGTACCTCGGAGTGGCGTTGGTGAGGCCTAGAGGTTCTGAACATGGCCTGCGTGACTGATACGGCGGTGGCGGAGCGGTTGGGCACTGCCCCGCCGTGGCTGACTCGGGAGTCCGTTCGCTTCGATCTGGATGAAGGACCGAGTGGCCACCGCTCAGCTCCCGACTCAGTCTGACGCACAATCGTTGAACAACAATTGACTAACCTACCGACCCGGGCCACCTGGATCTATTCAGGTGGATCCGCCACCACAGGCACGACGCTTGGAGGCGGAGGCATCCACATCATCCTGCCGTCCGGGTAGATCCGAGAGGTGCGTGCACCAGCTGGTGCACTGTGCTCCAGCACTTGAGAGGAGCTTGTGCCCTGCGAGTTGCACTAGTTGACTTCCAGACGTCTAGAGGAAGAACCAGCCACGGCCCCGGTCATCATTTGCACAGACTCCCATGCCGCCCTCTCTCTGCTCGCTTGGGGCGCCGCGGCACAGACGGCACCTCTGGGAGCGGCCATATAGGAGATGCTCACTGCCATCGCGAATCACCCACCGGAAGTCTGCCTGCAGTGGGTCCCGGCTCACTGCGGCCTGCCGGGAAATGAGAGGGTGGACACAGTGGCGACAGAGGCCTCTGGCCTGCCCCAAAACACCGTCAAAGTGCAACGCCCGTACTGTTGGACACACTGCCAGAAAGGCTTGGGTCCTACCACAAGATGACGACGGAGTCGACCCCAACACCTGTGAGAACAATTTCTAGGTCGGCGAAACAACATTGGTCTAATTGCTAGCACCACAGTAACATGTGGGACCACGCGCTGTCATCCATCGGTCGGTACAACCGTGACACCGCGGTCACGGTGTGCCAGCTCCAAACCGGGCGCTGGACAGGCTTGGAGTAGCGCCTTGACCGGATGGGACACCGACCGACACCTACCTGCGCCCACTGCTGCAACGAGGCCTACTTCGTGGCCATCTGCCTGATGTGTAGCACTCAGTGAAGAAGTGGGCACTCAGACGCACGTGCCGCTGCGCTACCCGTGCCTGTGCGGGATATGTCTTCTGGGAAAACATCTACGGGTGCCAAACTCAGCATGATATGAAGATGCTAAAATGATAAGGTATTCCACTGAGAAGAGCCATCTTATTGTCGGATCAGATACAGCATCTATGAGGCGTCAACAAATTATGCTGGGTGTTTTACCAAAACAATCATTTCAAATGCAACCAGTTGTTTTGCGGGCTCGTTTTGTCTTCCGCGCGTTTCTTTTTTGTTCTCTTCTGTTTGCAGCTTTTTGTTTTTTGTTCTGTTCGTTGGTCTGATTCGATTAGTGTCTTATTCTTGATCTCGCCGAACACTTCTTCGTCCTGCTTACTTGCTGAAATGTCTTCTCCTTGTTTTCGTTTTGGTTTGTTTTTGTTTTGTATTTGTATTGGCTTCGGTTTTTTCCTCCTTATTTTCGCTTAGTAATGGTTTCGTTAGACTAAACAACTCAACATATGTGGGTCCGCTACTTATCTACTGTACTTATCTATTAATAATTTAACTACGTTTATTTGTATTTGTTCCTGTCTGTATTGTTTGCGCTCAACTTTCACTGCTTGCAAGTGTGTTTTGGCATTATGTTTTCTCCTCAGTTCGTTTGTTCTGTTTCGTTTGTTTTTGTATCGGCTTTTCTCGTTTTCGTAATCTACGTGCTCGCCTGCTTCCTTTGTTCGATGCTGTATACCTATGTCTTCCTTTTGTTGCTCCTTATTGCTTTGCTCTGCTCATGTCATCTTTTGCTGTTCTGTTCCCTTACTTCTGTTCCCTATCATTATGTAAAATGAATGAAAAAAAGATGATGAAAATAAAAATGTTTTAGCTCACAAATGAGCATGTGAAGTCCTCTGTATAATTCAGTTGACTCCAGCACACTTCTGCCCCGTGTTGTGCACTGCATCAAGAGACGTTTGGTGATGCCACTTTACTACAAATGATAATTTTGCGTATTCCACCCGAATGACAATACACGGAATTGTTATTGCAGTGTGTCTTACGTCTATGGTTTGCAGCTCAAACGCGGAAATATGTGAGTAACATGCAATGAACAGCACGGAACTATTTTACGAACATTTTTGACATTGAGAGCTAGCAAGGAACGTGCGAATCGTGCTGATGGAAATATAAAGACTAGGTCAGCCGCCTCTTGACACGGTAGAAGGCAGTGGCCTCCCCATTCCGCAAGACAAAGCTGAATACATCCATCCTTAGATAATTTACGTATTATGCGTATTTCGATAGCTTTCCACCGTTTGATACGTGCTCTGAGTTCTGGTTCTGTACAGAAACTGTCTTCGTCTTCGCCAAAAGTCAATTTTCCTTCGCTAGACACTGGACAAAATGAACTTCACCCAAAGCACCAGTCATTCACTGCTGGGACCGATGGGCAGGCCAGTGGTCCATCTGGGTATTACAGCAGAGTGGGATAAACGACCACCCTCCCCGTGGTGAAGACAGCGTGATTAAAGCCGTTTAACTTTTAGAATGAAAATCGGAACAGTTTAACAACGGACTGAGTACAGGGCAGCTTTATCTCACCCATAAGAAGAACAATTGATCCACTGGTAGTCTCGGTGTCCTGTGGCGATGACCTTGTTGGGAAACAGTGGGGATATAAAGAGCCGCGATGTAACACTTCGTTTCGCATAAATGGCAAAATGATGTGATAACATGTAAGAACTAGTTGGGCTTTACGCCCACCTTCACCATGTCCTCGCTACACACCGACCGTTTTCACCTGAACCGAAATTCAGCGGTTGAAACACCCTTGAAACCGGAGAAACAAAAATGGGGCTGAGGTACCGGTATGTATATCAGGTACTTACATGTATATAGGTACTTACATGTATATCACCACTTCTCATAACACCACTCTACAAATAATGAGCTTTACTCCGGTGAAATCACGGTAGGTTCATGCCCCTATTTCCAGAGGGAAAACCAGGAGAGGTACGAGCTTAGCGACTCTGGCGGCGGCGATGTCCTCGGCGGCGCGGGACATGACCTCGCAACGTGGTCTGTGGCGGCGTGGCCCTGTCACATCCCTTTCAACGGACCAAGCTGGCGCACTGCTGTGGAAAACGGGTTGGCTCCGGTTAAAGATGGGTTGGCGGATATTCTTTACTTTACTGACGTCCTGAAAAGTCCTTGCACTACTTAGCGCAAATCTCACAGGGGACGACCCGTACGGCTCCGGGACGACGTGCTGTGTCCAGGATCGATGGTAGTGGTGGTAGCTTGGTGGACTCTTCGGGGGTCGATTGTGGAGGTCACCAATAGCGGTGACCCACGATTCCCTCTTCAGCGGGCCGGGACGGCTCCGAGAACTGGCATGGGCTAAACTACGGTGGCGTAAAATCTGTTTACATTCTGATGCATCAAATCCCATTAACTTGGGACCCACCGGGAACGTCAACTGTGGGACCAATCGATTTGGCGCGCAATTTTCTTACACAATCGCAATTTTCTGACAGCCTAGCCAGAGGGAACAAGTAGGCTCGAAGGCTAGAAGGATAGTACTGAGTTACGAAAAGAACGGCTCAGGTAATGTAGAGTCAAGGTCGGGTCAAGGGGAATCACAATGCACGTTTGGCGCCTCCGTGACCCCCAGGAAGAGGAGAGCTATTCTAATCCCCTTCCGAGAGCCAGTAAGCCCGAATGCTAAACGGATAGTACCGGGTTACTAAGACCGACAGATGAGCTCATGTAGAGTCAAGGTCGGATCAAGGGGACACATTGCACGTTTCGGCGCCTCCGTGACCCCCAGAGAGAGAACAGACGTCCATGAAGTCAGCAACAGATTGGCATTCGGATTCATTGACGAATTCGCCCGGAAAGGCGTCTCCTGCGATTTCGTTCAAATTCACACCATAGGCTCCCCGGGCTCTCAGCAATTCACTCCTAAAGTGATTTATATCACATTCACCCGTTCAACCGCTAGAGGTGAAAAAGTAAAATTCAATCGAAACGGCGTCTCATGCTATTTCAATTAAATTCACACCACAGGCTCCCCTTGCCCTCCAGAACTCATCCCTAAAGTGATTATGCATCACATTCACCTGTTCACCCGCTAGAGGTCAAAAGTGAAATTCACCTGAAACGGCGTCTTCTCCGATTTCGGTCAAATTCACACCATAGCGTCGTCGGGCCCTCAGCAATTCACCCCTAAAGTGATTGTACGCCACATTCACTCGTTCATCCGCTAGAGGTGACAAACTGAAATTCACCCGAATCAGAGTCACTTATTTTGCTCAAATTCCTACCATAGGCTCTCTGGTCCCTCAGCAACTCATCGCTAAAGTGATTTTCAGTCACATTCATCCGTTCACCCTCTAGAGGTGAAAAAGTGAAATTCAACCGAAACGGCGTCTTCAGGGTCGGATTCAGGGACGGATTCACCCGAAATGGCGTCGCCTGCAATTTAGCACAAATTCACACCATGTGCTCCTCGGGCCCTCAGAAATTCACCCCTAGAGTGATTTTACGTCACATTCACCTGTTCGCACGCTAGAGGTGAAATAGTGAAATTCACCCGAAACGGCATCTTCAGCGACATGTTCGCCCAAAACGGCGTCTCCTGCGATTTAGGTTAACTTCACACCACATGCTCCTCGGGCCCTCAGCAATTCACACCTGAATTGATTTTACGTCACATTTACCTGTTCATCCGCTAGATGTGAAAAATGAAATGCCGGAACGGCGTCTTCAGCGGTCGGATTCAGCGACAGATTCGCCGAAAATGGCGTCTCGCTGTGATTTAGCTAAAATTCAAACCATAGGCTCGTCGAGCCATTAGCAACTCACTTCTAAAGTGATTATACGTCACATTTACCTGTTCATCCGCTAGAGGTGAGAAGTGAAATTCACCCGAAACAGCGTCTCCTGCAATTTAGCTCAAATTCACACAATATGCTCCATGGGCCCTCAGCAATTCACACCTGAATTGATTTTACGTCACATTCACCCGTTCACCCGCTAGAGGTGAAAAAGTGATATTCACCAGAAATGGTGTCTCCTCCGATTCTGCTCAAATTCACACCATATGCTCCTCGGGCCCTCAGCAATTCACCCCTAAAGTGATTATACGTCACATTCACCCATTCACCCGCTGGAGGTGAAAAAGCGAATTCCACCCGAAAAACGGAGTCTCCTTCGATTTTGCTCGAATTTACACCATAGGCTCGTCGCGCCCCCAGCAACTCACCCCTAAATTTATTTTCCGTCACATTTACTCGTTCACCCGCTAGAGGTGGAAAAGTCAAATTCACATGAAACGGCGTCTCCTCTGATTTCGCTCAAATTCACACCAAAGGCTTTTCGGGTCCACAGCAACTCACCCCTAAAGTAATGATGCGTCACAATTACCCGTTCATCTGCTAGAGGTGAAAATGTGAAATTCACCCGATTTGGCGCCTCCTGTGATTTAGCTTAAATTCACACCATATGCTCCTGGGGCCTTAAGCAATTTACCCCCAAACTTATCATACGTCACATTCACCCGTTCACCCGCTAGAGGTGAAAAATTGAAATTCACCCGAAACAGCATCTTCAGCGACGGATTCGGCCAAAATGGCGTCTCCAGCAATTTAGCTTAAATTCACACCATAAGCTTCTCGGGACCTCAGTAATTCACACCTAAAGTGATTTTACGTCACATTTACCCGTTCATCCACTAGAGGTGAAAAATTGAAATTCACCCGGAACGGTGTCTCCTCCGAGTTTCGCTCAAATTCACACCATAGGCTTGCCGGGCCCTCAGCAACTCACCCCTAAAGTGATGATACGTCACATTTACCCGTTCGTCCGCCAGATGTGAAAATGTAAAATTCACCCAAATTGGCGTCTCCTGCGATTTAGCTAAAATTCACACAATATGCTCCATGGGCCCTAAGCAATTCACACCTGAATTGATTTTAGTCACATTTACCCGTTCACCCACTAGAGGTGAAAAGCTTCACTTTTCACCTCTAGTGGGTGAACGGGTAATTGTGACGTATATTCACCTTAGAGATGAGTTGCTAAGGGACCGAAGAGCCTATGGTAGGAATTTGAGCAAAATCGGAGCCGCCGTTTCGGGTGAATTTCACTTTTTCACCTCCAGTGGGTGAACGGGTGAATGTGACGTATAATTTTTCTAGGGGTAAGTTGCTTAGGGCATGGGGAGCCTATGGTGTGAATTTGAGCAAGATCGCAGGAGTCGCCGTCTCGGGTGAATTTCAGTTTTTAACCTCTAGCAGGTGAACGGGTGAATGTGACGTACAATCACTTTGGGGGCGAGTTGCTGGGGGCCCGAAGAGCCTAAAGTGTGAATTTGATCGAAATAGCAGGGGACTCCGTTTCGGCTAAATTTGAATTTGTCACCTCTAGTGGGTGAACGGGTGAATGTGAGGTAAAAATAACTTTCGGGCTGAAATGCTGAGAGCCCGAGGAGCCTATGTTGTAAATTTGAGCGATATCGGAGGAGACACCGTTTCGCTTGAATTTCACTTTTTCACCTCGGTTGGGTGAACGGGTGAATGTGACGGAATATCACTTGAGGGGTGAGTTGCTGCAGGCCTGACAAGACTATGGTGTGAATTTGAGCGAAATAGCAGGAGAGTCCGGTCTGGGTGAGTTTCACTTTTTCATCTCTAGCGGGTGAACGGGTGAATGTGACGTATAAATACTCTAGGGGTGAATTGCTGAGGGCATGGGGAGCCTATGGTGTGAATTTGAGCGAGATCGCAGGAGACGCCGTTTCGGGTGAATTCCAGTTTTTCACCTCTAGCGGGTGAACGGGTGAATGTGACGTACAATCACTGAAGGGATGAGTTGCTGAGGGCCCGAAGAGCCTATGGTGTGAATTTGAGCAAAATCGGAGACGCTGTTTCGGGTTGATTTTATTTTTTCACCTCTAGCGGGTGAACAGATGAATGTGACGTATAAACATTTTAGGGGGTGAGTTGCTGAGGGCCCGACGACGCTATGGTGTGAATTTGACCGAAATCGGAGGAGACGCCGTTTCAGGTAAATTTCGCGTTTTCACCTCTAGCGGGTGAACGGGTGAATGTGACCTAAAATATGACCATACATGTATTCAGAAGCAAGCACAATTATACAGTGCAACAGCAGACATACACAGTTTGTGACTGAGTAAAACGCTTGATAATGGGTGCGCACCCTAAAATACCTATTGCCGGCCGGCTTGTTAAGAATCGACATAAAAACAGTACACAATCAAAAATACCTGGGTCTCAGCACCACAGGAAATCTCGCATCATTCCCGCCACCGAGCGCCAAACATACGCGGCGCCACCGCCCGACCGGCGCACATCGCAGCCGCGAGCAGCGGTCCGCAGCACCGACCCGTCCACAAACAGCTCGCACCACAGGACCTCGCCGCGAGCAGGCCGCCGAAGCCACCACTCGCCGCTGGGGCGGCTCAGCCCCCGGCGAGAGGCGCACCGGCGGGGTGCGCCCTCTACAGCTCCAGCCAGGTAGGGTCGAGAGGACAGGTGGAGCCACCTTCCGCCCCTCAGAGGGCGCCACCGCGCTCAGCGGGTGGCCGCAGCGCCAACAGGGCCAGCACCGGCGGCAACCCGACCCGCCAGGCAGCCCCCGCAGTACGCCGCTTCAGCAGCCGAGGCCAGCGTGAGCCGCGGCGCACAGGCAGGGGAGCCCTAGCAGGGGTCGGGCAGAGGAGCCGCCGGTCATACCCAGTATGCGGCGCCCCGCACTGCCGGGAAAACACATGTCAGTCAGGTGGGAATAGGACGGCCATTGGTCGCGCACCTAGTTGAGAGAGAGAGAGGGGGCAGAGGGTTGGTTTTGATGGGTTGCGCGATTTGGGAGGATGATTTTGAATAAGACATGAGGGTGCCAGAGGTGATCCTGTTAGACTCTCTATACTGTCGAAATCATCTAATTAACGCACATAACCACGAGGTAATTTAGTAAGCGATAATATTTTCTTTTAGTTTAGCCTGGAGAGTGGTGCATGTCTCGAAAATCACTAAGCAGAGTCATTTACAAACTAAATCTCGGATCCTAATATCTGAGTGTACAATCTAATCGACCAGACTACAGTTTAACCTAAGCCTAACCTAACCTTGGCCCCCTCCACACTCTAAATCACTTTAGGAGTGAATTGCTAAGAGCCCGAGGAGCCTATGGTGTGAATTTGAACGAAATCGCAGAAGCCTCTCCGGGCGAATCCGTCCCTGAATCCGAATGCAAATCTGTCGCTGACTTCATGGACGTCTGTTCTCTTCCTGGGGGTCACGGAGGCGCCAAAACGTGCATTGTGATTCCCCTTGACTTGACCTTGATTCTACATGACCTGAGCCGTCTGTTTTCGTAACTCAGTACTATCCTTCTAGCCTTCGAGCCTACTTGCTCCCTCTGGCTAGGCTGTCAGAAAATTGCGATTGTGTAAGATTACGCAATCGAATACCAAATCGATTGGTCCCACAGTTGACGTTCCGCAACATTACGGGAAGTCAAATGCTGGTATAATTCCTGTATTTAATATAAAATCCCTACAAAAACATGTTTTTATGGTATTATTGTTACGCAAGAGATTCCAAATACTCCTGTCTCCTTTGCCAGACAAATGATTCCTTGCCATAATGCCTTGTTGTGATAGCAATGTTTCAAAATATTGCAACAATGTTATTTGGGGCATTATTGCTTGGTAAATATTGCTACAACATTGTTGCAATATTATGGCAATATGGTTAACATATTGTTTTGTTTTTGTGACAATGTTGTAAAAAATTGCCTCGTTTTTGCTACAATGTTGTGGATATCTTGCGGATATGTTGTGTAGATGTTGATATGACAACATACCTACCTGCAATATTGGTTTTTAATATAGCTGTAATATTGCTTCCTAATATCGTGGGAATGTCCACTTTACTGATCGTAGTCACATTTGTTCGAGTCCGTCAGGAAGAAGGCTGGAGTTTCCGTTGAGCAGTTTATTACAGTCGGACAATATGAATACATTGCGGCCGGCCAGTACTGCTCGCAGACGACCCGACCCGTAAGGCATTGAGTAATTTATTGCAGTCGGACGATGTGAACACACGGGGCCAGCCAGTGCCGCGAGCAGACAGCCCGACCCATGTTATAATCCCGTTTTGCTCTGCGGCTTTGTCTCGCGCGCACATAAATACTCAGTGCAGTAGCAGGCTGTATTAGGCCCGACTCCCGAGCACCGACTGCTGTGGCCACAAGCATGCAAACACACACCGGCCACGGTCACCGCCGCCGGCCAAGCCCGGCAGGGGCAGCGCAAGCACGCCGGCCGGCGGGGGATCACAACATCTCCCCCCGATTGCTGCATATAATTAACATGAACCTCTTGATGGGACCAAACGCAGCAGCAACTAGTCTTCACACACATATGCGAATAGTTTGAAATACACTAATCATACGAGCGGTCGTTCCAGCGGACCTGGAGTCGCTGGGGCAGCCGACGGGCGCGTAGGCTGGATCTGTCTGGCTGGCCTGGGCCGGAAGCTGTGCCTGTTGTAGCGACACCACACGCTCCATCATTGGTGGGAGTCGCTCCTCCCGCTCCGCCGATAGCTGCGCCTGTTGCAGCAAAAGCTGAGAGAGTTTCTCCACATCAACCATATTAGCACTGAAGCGCAGAACAAGAGGAGCGAAAACTAAACACTAACATAATTCACGACCGTGCCATGTTATAATCCCGTCATGCTTTGCGGGTTCGTCTCGCGCAAACTTAAATGCTCTGTGCAGTAGCACGCTGTATTAGGCTCGACTCCCGAGCACCGACTGCCGTGACCACATGCATGCACACCGGTCACCGTCGCCGGTCAAGCCCGGCAGGGGCAGCGTAAGCACAACGGCCGGCGGGGGATCACAACAATGAGGCGTTGAACAGTTTATCGCAGTCGGACGATGTGTACACACGCACCCGGCTAGTGCCACGTGCAGACTACCCGACCTGTGAGGCGGGTCAGGCCACGGTTAATGCCATGACGTCACGCTTGACATGCCATCTCATTGGTTGGCGCCGGTCCGGTGACATGGTCGGCGCGGAGCACCGAGTGGTGCGAATATACAGAACCCGCACAACGTTGTGAGATAAGACGTGTGACCAAACCAAACAGTGACAAAAATAGAAGAATTAGCCGGTGGAAAAATTGAATTAGTCGGCGGAAGCTCTCGCAGCTTTGAGGGAGACACACTTTCACCAGGGCTTGTCGGTGTTGGATTGTGGCGCAACTGTCCTTTATTTTCCATCCCCATCATCTCTGACAGTCCAGATGAAATTATCGAGTGCACTCAACTTCCATTGTTACAATGTTCCCGCTACAACATTGTCACAAGGTTATTTCGAAATTTTGCTGCAATATTGTTTTCACACCATCGTCACAAACATTGTTTTCATAACATCGCCGCAATGACAACAAAATATGCGTTGCTGGACCCACAATATACCGCCTAAATTTTCAAACGTCGCATCCAGAACTGAATGTCTCGCTGCACTAGTTTTATTATAACATAAGTATGCCAATATATTGTTTTTGGAATATTGTTACAATAATGCTGTCACAATATTGCTGCAAAGTTGCTGTGGAAACATTGTCACAATGTTGCACTAACAATGTTTTTAATCGTTTTTATTCGATATTGAGGGACTGCTTGGAACACTGGATCAAACATGACAATGCCGAATTTCAAAACATGCATTTTCTTCACAAATACCTCTTGGTTGTATCAACAACATTGTAGAAACATTTATACAGTATTGCCGCCCCTACGTTGAGTTCAGGCGTTCTGAGCACCTTGTTTGGTTGTATCTACAATGTAGGCTACATATTGAGACAATATTACACCCACAATTGTTTTGCCCACAATATTGTGACAATGTTAAAGCAAATGTTGTGATGACAATATTGTTTAGACAAGATATTCACGATCATTGTCACAATGTTGTGTGCTATTAGGGCCATGCCAGTTCTCGGAGCCGTCCCGGTCCGCTAGAGATGGAATCGTGGGTCACCGCTATTGATGACCTCCACAATCGGCCCCCGAAGAGTCCACCAAGTTACCACCACTACCATCGATCCTGCACACAGCACGTCGTCCCGGAGCCGTACGGGTCGTCCCCCTGTGAGGTTTGCGCTAAGTAGTGCACGGACTTCTCAGGTCGCCAGTAAAGTAAAGAATATTCGCCAACCCATCTTTAACCGGAGCCAACCCGTCTTCCACAGCAGTGCGCCAGCTTGGTCCGTTGAAGGAGATGTGACAGGGCCACGCCGCCAAAGACCACGTTGCGAGGTCTGTGGCGGCAATCCGGGCCTTCGCGGCAGCAGACGAGGCAGCGCGCCGCAAGGCACGCCGGGTCCACGCACTGCTGACATTGGCGGAAGGGAAGACGGCCGATGCGGTACAGGTACTGTTTGGAGAGCCCCCAGTGACCTGTCTTCAGCTGGTACACGTTGACGACGTCTTCCCGGCTCTCGGTGAGGACCGGCGTCGGCATCCGGTCCCCCATGATGCGCCTGAACAGGCTGTCCGACCAGCAGCATCGCCTCCCGGCGGGGGGCGGTGGAGTCACTTATCTACGCGGGCCGGGACGCACCGAGTGTCAGTCGGCGCGCCCGGACCCACGGACAGCGTAGGAGATGTTTGAGAGTCGCCAATGGTGGCGGCAGCGCAGCGGTTGCCAGTCGCCGCGCAGCCGCGGCAGCTCCGGGGCGGCGGGGCCGCAGGGCGTCGGCCCCGCAACGTCCCGCACCTCGGGGCAGCTGAGTTCCATTTGGACGGCAACGGCCAGCGGCGAGTAGCAATACAGCAGTCGCGTATTCGAGGGCGCCCCGACATATCCACCGACTGCTCCTCCGTGACAGGCGTCTGCTTGAGAGCACTTCCCTGAAAAAGAAAATGCGTTAGCAATTGACAGGTCGTGCCACTGGAAGGCCAACTAAAAACATGTGTTTGTTTCAGCAAGCGCATGAACATGGGCCTGAGCCACCTTCGCTGGGGCGGGGAGATACCCCACAGATCTCGGAAATCACACTAATGAATGAAAAGTGGTAGAACTTGTGGGGCATCCTGACGTAATCTCTGAAAATTAAGTTGTTGATTTTTATCAGCAAAGATCTCACAAAGCACACAAATGAATGAAAAGTGGTAAACGTTGTTGGGCACCCTGACGTAATCTCTGAAAAATTAAGTTGTCAATTTTTATCAGCCTAAATCCAACGTCACCAGAGGCCAAACCATGTCACCATACGGATATAAGGAGGATGAATGTTTTTGTCACAGCATCTGACGTACAAAAGCCATAACACAACTATTTAAACATTTGTAATATTCTCAACAAATTCATTCGAATGATATATAGTACGATCTTGCTAGGTGACATCTCAGTGATAACAAAAATCCAGTGACGCCAACATAAACGCTGTATCTCCGTTCCAGACGAAGTTACTTAGCTAAATCATATAACCCATGAATTTTCAAAAGAGAGGTCATGGCTCGTACCCAACCCTGGGTTATCTAAATAAAAATACCAATTAACATCTCATAGTAGCCGATGACTTCATGTATTGAGATACATTTTAGATAAATCGACTCCACGTATTTACTCATGCTGTTACATTTTTGTTGGAGGTGGTCACTTAACCTGCACTGCTGAGATGACCCGAACTGGACCTAAAATTTTGACACAACTTGCAAAACTGATCAGAAGAAAATGCATCCCAAACCATTTACAGGCTTCTGCGAAGACCCAAAGGGGGGGCATTAGTGCAAGTGTAACGTTTTGACAGGGGCAGATGCCGGGTTTCATGTATTTATGATAAGCTCATCTATGGAAATGCAGTAGGCGTTTCGGTTGGGATGAAAAGAACAGGACACTGTTTTTACCACAAAAATCCATAAAAAGGACACATTTTAGCATTGATCACTGTCTGCCCCACCAGCACAATACATCAACAATCCAGCGGTTTTGAACATTTTTACTTTTGAGACTTCCATTCAATTAGCCTCCAAATAAAGTTACCTGGTAAATTGTGTTGCACTGAGGATATCATAGATGCCGCAGCATGATGTTACAGCATGCCGCAATTGACCAGTCACGTTGTCTTCAGCAGCGTCTCACGGGCCATTCCCAGTTGATGGTGGAGTAGCGCGCCCATTGAAACACAACTCAGTACAGGTGAAGCTCTGTTTAGAGCTGACCTCCATCGAAGATCGCATCAGCACCACCACCACGCTGAGGAGAAGGGAGGTACGGCGGTGTTACAAATGCACTATAAAAGAGAAAATACGACGGGGCGCTGGTGGGCAATAGACAGGGCAAAGAAAACACCCCACTACACATTAGATTAAACAAAAATTACATACATATAGTACTATACATTGTGCTCCCCATGGAGGTCTTAATATGCTATCTTACATCTAGCCTCCTGAGTCCCCACGTATAGGTATCTATACGCAGGTTTGAATAGCTCTACCACCTCCTACCGATGTCGTAGCCTTTTATATAAATTATGTATAGAAAACTGGATATTCTAGCTTTCTTCTGGTGTCAAAATCATAAACTAAACCCAAGGGCAAGTGAGTCAAAATTCCCTTTGTTCGACGATAGGCGTGAGCGCCGGACGGTTTCGCGGCTGCTCCGAAGAAGGTATGTAGTTTAAAAATGTTACTGACAGAATCTAGTTTTGATAAGTATATGAACAGAAAGCTTAAATTATTGGAAGTATCTGAGTTTTTATCCGGTGTTTTTAACATTCTTTTTTGCCAAACAATCTCCTTCGAAAATGCTATGTATAGAATTCTATACTCCAGGACTCAATGACGACAAAAGTGACATTATACTTAACCATTTGGAGGGCATCCCAGGCATATCATACTCCTTTGATGTAATGAGACACCATTGATGAGGAGCACATGTTAAGCAAATATGTTTTCCTCGTGGGTTCCTTTGTTTTTAATTTTATAAAACTAGAAGATATGGATTGGAACAGGCGATGCTTATCATTCTGGTACTGAAGCGAGGGGCAGATCCGAGGAGGGGGATGGGGTAATAGCCTCCCTTAGGCCTACCTTAAGCACTGATAAAACGCCTCCCACTGGAGCCGCCGGGCCCCCGCGGGGAGGGGGAGCGGTAGCTGCAGCTATACCCCGGTCCCGCAAGTTGTCTTCCAAATACCACGCGAAGGTAGGTCTAGGTGGCCCCTCATTATGTAACCGGGGGCCCCGAAATTAATATCGGTGGCCCCCCAGAGTTGTTCTCGGGGTCCCTACCTCTGAGGTCCCACGAAACCCGCAGACCGGGCCCCTAAAAATCGTCTCAGGGCCCACTGCTGTCCAAGCCGGGCCCCCTGTCCTCGGCAGTTTTAGATCCCCGGTATTCCACCCGGGCCCCCTGTGACTGCAACTGGACCCCCTGCGGTTCACCCGGGCCTCCTTTTGCCATCTGGACACCCTGATATTCTTCCGGGCCACTTGCAGTCCACTTGAAACCGCTGAGTCTGCGACCGGGCCCCTGAGAATTATCCCAAGCCCCCTGATGACGAAGTCGGGCCCCTGTTCTCAGCAGTTGCAGATAATTTCCCTGTATCCCACCCGGGCCCTCTGTGACCCAAGTCGGGCCCCCCTGCGGCTCACTCAGGCCTCCTGTGGCCATCCGGGCCTCCTGAAATGCTTCCGGGGGCCCATGTGGCTCACTTGCGATCTTGGTGTCGGGGACCGGGCCCCCTACGATAATCTCAGACATATTGTGGATACAGTCAGCCCCCTGCCTTGCTTGCGGGATTCCTTTGGTCTCGGCCCTCTGTGGCTACAACATCTGTTCCTGCTTGGGAGTAGCAGGTTTAACCCGCGCCCCACCGGGGGGTCCGGCGCCACCTTCGCCCCACCGGGGGCCATCGATGGCCCCCCTCTAACTCCGAAAATATGGGCGTTAGCGCAAATCTGCAGAGTGCAATAGAAAGCTCGCGTGAATTCAGTAAGAAATTACTTCGCATGTTTTAGTGCTCAGGTCAATGGTTTGACCTCCAGAGGTCAAATTAGGTCAAGATCGACTATTTTCACTCAAATATGCAATGATTAAGCAAACTGGGCATAACTCTTATGTCATTAGAGCTATTGAGGCCTGGTAAAGTACATTTGATAGCAAATTGCCAGTACTTTTACCGCTATGTGGAACGTAAAGACCTCCCGCCAGTGGTTTGACCGCCAGAGGTCACCTCGTGACCTAATATGACCTGAGGTCACGAAAGGTCAAAAAGTGACCTTGCCGTATATCAAATGAAAGCCAGTGACAAGACAAACACGATAGTGTTTGTTTCACCGCTCTAGCTCAATTAGGTCAAAAGTTATTGTCAAAATACTGTTTTTGACCTCTGGTGACCTTGGATGACCTTGGAAAAGTCAAAGGGCAAATATGACGCCTGGGATCCGTGAAAGGGTGTCCAAAAACGTTGTTCTGAGCAATCTGAATATTTGCAATCATTTTTGTGGCTTTTATATCATGAAATAGCTTTTCCCCATGCTTTTCCAATGGGAGAGGTCGCCTCGTGACCTGACCTCAGGGCACGAAATCGAAAAATCCCGGATATACACCTTGTAGACCCTGGAGGGGTCATGAAGTGTAGGAAGTTTCAAATTGATCGACTTTGAAATGTAGCTCTTACAGAGCTCTAAAGGTGAAGTGAGGTGACCTTGGTTGACCTCGTCTGGTGACCTGACCTTGGGTGACCCGGGGTAAAAAATTTCAGGGATGATGGGAAAATGATGCAGTGAGAGGTAGAGCCCTCAACCGTGGTGCTGCGCCTCGTCGTTTTTCTGCTATCCTGGAAAAACCTAAGGGGGCCATCGATGGCCCCCCCCGGTGGGGCGAGGGTTAATATCTTAAACACGGTAACTCCTGGCTGGAGTACAAGTCTCACGAGGACTTCGAGGAGATCAGGTACCTGGAATTAAAATCCAGCTCACCGATCAGCTCGTGGCTGAAGGTAATAATATGAACTGTGAGGCCAGGCGAGAATACACTGAAAATGTTTCAGAGGCACCAGCTGACGAGCTTCCCACAAAGCGACCAAAGGTTGCAATGTCGTCGAAGGATATCAAAAGTGCTAGCACACAGTACATGCACGAAATTATCCCTGGTAAGGAATCGTACCGAAGATGCCGATGACCATCCTAGAACAAGCTGGCTCTCATCAAGTCCAAGACGTTTGGAGTGCTTCTCTAATTCATTACTGAAACGATCTTTTTTACCAAGATCCACGAGGCATAAAGGTCATGGAGCGCACACAATGTATCTATTGGGAACCTGGATATGGTACATACATGCTTGGGTCTAACGATAGTGCTTGACTGATCCCTAACGAGAACGTGCTTTAATGCTCGGTGGTATTTAATTTAGGAATTAGGACTTTACTAACAGTGGCTTAACACGTGCATTGACGGGGGTCTGAGCCACCTTCGCATTGACGGGGGGGGCGGGTACCCGCCCCCTAAGATTTCGAGAACCACGGTAGGTACCGAAAAACGGTTAACGGCGTTGGGTTGCCCATCCACTTCTCCATCGAAAACATTTGAACAATTTTTTTGTCAGGTCACATTTAAGGTCACGAGAGGTAAAAAACAGCCGTCATAGGGATAACATGTAAATTCAGTTTTTCGGCCATTACATCTGAACAAGTAAAGATAGAGCAAAACGACTTGAACAATATGAATCCTCTCAGCAAGCCGAATCGAATGATATATAATTTGACCTTGCTAGGTCAAATCAAGGATTTGACCTGACCTGAGGTCAGGTCAGGGTCAAATTATATAAAATGCATATCATTAGAACCCCAAAGCCCAGGCGAGTCTAATGCAGCTAAAATAAATGCTCTATCACCATCCGTTACTGAGTTATTCTGTAAAAACTATTTTTCCCATGTATTTCCAATGGAGAGGTCATGCCTCGTACCTGACCTTAGGTCATCGATATCAAAAATACCGGAACATATTTTAGAGAACTAGGTAGGGGCATTATGTGATATGAGTTTCAATCGGATAAGTTCACCCTGCTCCGACTTATGCTATCTTAAACTTTTTTTAGGTTGGGTCACTTCACCTGTGCTGGTGACCTGACCTTGGATGACCCAACCTTAAAATTTTCACAGAAGTTGTAAAAATGATAAGGGAAAAGGTATGCCAAGTACGGCGGCGCTACGCGCCGCCGTTTTTCTCCTGTCTCCGTAAAACCCGAGGGGGCGGGTACCCACCCCCGTCAATGCGCGTGTTAAGGTGACGATCCGTATTAGTAGACTCAACCGGCGCAGGTACCAAATTTTGTTATGCCTACGTCATAATAATGATTAAAATCTTAGTTAAAAGGGAAAGTAAATACAACGTTCATTGTGAGATAGTGACAAATGCATCATGTTTCACGCAGCGCATCCCGAGAAAAAGTTTATCATTAGTGCACTATTTATAGTCATTGAGTCCTGGTGTATAGATTTCTATACATCCAATAAATTATATTTATAATTTTTTAATTTAAATTTTTGTTCATTATTGAGTTCCTTGCATCCAAAAACCCAAAAATCAAAAAGGGTTTGCACTTCCATCAAATATTTTGGGCTCGGGTCTCAAGAGGATAGTACTAAGCCTGCAGGATTTTGAAGCGACAGAAAGACAGACAGAAACACACAAACATACAAACAGAGACAGACCTTGGAATTTTAGGACATGTAGACTGCTAAGACTATATGTGGGCCAGCCAGCCAGTCAGCCAGACCGACAGAGACATACAGACAGAGAAAGAAAAACTTCCAGAAAGCCAGAGATAGACAGGGATAAACAGAAACACAAACAGTGAGAGAACAAGATAGACAGAAACATATAAACGGAGACAGATTGACATAGACAGAAATAAACAAAGAAACAACCAGACAGACATTGCCAGATATTCAGGGAAGCCAGATCTAAATACATAGAGACAGACAGAACAGACAAAATACAGGGACAGTTAGACAGACATACAGAGACAGTCAGACATACACACAGAAAAATACAGAAACATCCAGGCAGACAGACATACAGAGAATACAGAGGCAGACAGAAAGGTAGGCAGACAGACAGAGGAAGCCAGGTCTAAGTACATACCGACAGACAGAACAGCCAGAGAGACATACATACAGAGACAGCCAGACAGACATACAGGGACAGTCAGAGACATAAAGAAAAGTACAGAGACATCCAGGCAGACAGTCAGACTGATATACAGAAAAATGCAGGCAGACAAGCAGACAGGCAGGCAGACAGCCAGACAGACAGAGTCTGACAGACAGACATTCAAGCAGACAGTCGGGCAGACAGATGGACGGACAGAGTCAGGCAGACATACAGACAGTCAGGCAGGCAGGAAGACAGGGAAACAGGCAGGCAGGCAGACAGACAGGGAGACAGGCAGGCAGGGAGACAGACAGTCAGTCACACAGACTGTCAGTCACACAATCAGACAGACAGACAGTTAGTCAGACAGGCAGACTGTCAGGCAGACATACATACTGTCAGGTGAACAGACAGTCAGGCAGGTAGGCAGACAGACAGTAAGGAAGACAGACAGAATGAAGACAGACAGCCAGACAGTCAGGAAGACAGACGGACAGACAGAGACAGTCAGGCAGGCAAGCAGGTAGACAGTCAGGCAGGCAGACAGACAGAAAGACAGGCAGACAAACAGAGACAGCAAACATTCAGACAACCAGACAGACATACAGAGGCAGCTAGACAGACATACAGAGACAGTCAGACATACACACAAAAATACACAGACATCCAGGCAGACAGACATACAGAGAATACAGAGGCAGACAGAGGAAGCCAAGTCTACATACATACAGATAGACAGAACAGACATACATACATACAGATATAGGCAGAAAAACATACAGGGACAGTCAGTGACATACAAAAAAGTACAGAGACATCCAGGCAGACAGACATACAGAGAATACAGAGGCAGACAGACAGGTAGGCAGGCAGACAGTGGAAGCCAGGTCTAAGTACATACAGACAGAACATCCAGAGACATACATACAGAGACAGCCAGACAGACATACAGGGACAGTCAGAGACATACAGAAAAGTACAGAGACATCCAGGCAGACAGTCAGACAGATATACAGAAAAAATGCAGGCAGACAAGCAGACAGGCAGACAGACAGCCAGACAGATAGTCTGACAGACATACATTCAAGCAGACAGACAGTCAGGCAGACAGACGGACAGACAGAGTCAGGCAGACATACAGAGTCAGGCAGGCAGGTAGACAGGGAAACAGGCAGGCAGGCAGACAGACAGGGAGACTCGCAGGCAGGGAGACATACAGACAGACAGTCAGTCACACAATCAGACAGATAGTCAGGCAGACAGGTAGTCAGGCAGACATACATACTGGCTGTTCTGTCTGTATGTACTTAGACCTGACTTCCTCTGTCTGTCTGCCTACCTGTCTGTCTGCCTATGTATGCTCTGTATGTCTGTCTGCCTGGATTTCTCTGTACTTTTTGTATGTCTCTGAATGTCCCTGTATGTTTTTATCTGGCTATATCTGTATGTATGTCTGTTCTGTCTGTCTGTCTGTATGTATGTAGACTTGGCTTCCTCTGTTCTGCCTCTGTATTCTCTGTATGTCTGTCAGCCTGGATGTCTGTGTATTTTTCTGTATATATGTCTGACTGTCTCTGTATGTCTGTCTGGTTGTCTGAATGTGTGCTGTCTCTGTTTGTCTGCATGTCTCCCTGTATGTCTGTCTGCCTGCCTGACTGTATCTGTCTGCCCGTCTGTCTTCCTGATTGTCTGTCTGTCTGTCTGCCTACCTGCCTGACTGTATGTCTGCCTGACTGTCTGTTCACCTGACAGTATGTATGTCTGCCTGTCCGACTGACTGTCTGCATGTCTGTCTGATTGTGTGACTGACTGTCTGCCTGTCTGAAAGAATGTCAGACAGCCGCCCCGGTAGCTCAGTTAGTAGAGCGTTGGGCGCCGGCCCGCTGCTCAGAAGCATGCAGTGGCAGTGCATGTCCAGGCTTGGGATCGGTTCACCTGAGACGCTCCGGCGCTCAATAGTTTACCCGACGTACAGGTCGGCTGGCAACTGACTGGAGAGAGGGTGACCTGAGCGGGGCGGCCGTCCCTGTGCTTTGTGGGACGTTAAACTTTGGCTTCTAAATCAACCCTTCATTGTGTGAGTTGCTAGTTCGGGTGGTGGGGTCGGGGTCTCCGTGACAAGTCCCTTGATGACTTTAGTGAGACTCCGACTCCAACAGTCGAACTGAGAAACAACTTGGTCAAAATTTATAAAAATCAAAAAGGCTGTCTGTCTGCCTGACAGTCTGTCTGTTCATCTGACAGTATGTATGTCTGCCTGACTACCTGTCTGCCTGACTGTCTGTCTGCCTAACTATCTGTCTGTCTGTCTGATTGTGTGACTGACTGTGTGACTGACTGTCTGTCTGTCTGTCTGTATGTATGTCTCCCTGCCTGCCTGTCTCCCTGTCTGTCTGCCTGCCTGCCTGTTTCCCCGTCTACCTGCCTGCCTGACTCTGTATGTCTGCCTGACTCTGTCTGTCCGTCTGTCTGCTTGAATGTATGTCTGTCAGACTATCTGTCTGGCTGTCTGTCTGCCTGTCTGCTTGTCTGCCTGCATTTTTTCTGTATATCTGTCTGACTGTCTGCCTGGATGTCTCTGTACTTTTCTGTATGTCTCTGACTGTCCCTGTATGTCTGTCTGGCTGTCTCTGTATGTATGTCTCTCTGGCTGTTCTGTCTGTATGTACTTAGACCTGGCTTCCACTGTCTGCCTGCCTACCCGTCTGTCTGCCTCTGTATTCTCTGTATGTCTGTCTGCCTGGATGTCTCTGTACTTTTTGTATGTCACTGACTGTCCCTGTATGTTTTTCTGGCTCTATCTGTATGTATGTATGTCTGTTCTGTCTGTCTGTATGTATGTAGACTTGGATTCCTCTGTCTGCCTCTGTATTCTCTGTATGTCTGTCTGCCTGGATGTCTGTGTATCTTTTGTATGTATGTCTGACTGTCTCTGTATGTCTGTCTAGCTGCCTCTGTATGTCTGTCTGGTTGTCTGAATGTTTGCTGTCTCTGTTTGTCTGCCTGTCTCCCTGTCTGTCTGCCTGCCTGACTGTCTACCTGCCTGCCTGCCTGCCTGACTGTCTCTGTCTGTCTGTCTGTCTTCCTGACTGTCTGGCTGTCTGTCTTCATTCTGTCTGTCTTCCTTACTGTCTGTCTGCCTACCGGCCTGACTGTCTGTTCACCTGACAGTATGTATGTCTGCCTGACAGTCTGCCTGTCTGACTAACTGTCTGTCTGTCTGATTGTGTGACTGACTGTCTACCTGCCTGCCTGTCTGAAAGTCTGTCTATCTGCCTGACAGTCTGTCTGTTCACCTGACAGTATGAATGTCTGTTTGACTGTATGTCTGCCTGACTGTCTGTCTGATTGTGTGACTGACTGTCTGTCTCCCTGCATGCCTGTCTCCCTGTCTGCCTGCCTGTCTGCCTGTTTCCCTGTCTTCTTGCCTGCCTGACTGTCTGTATGTCTGCCTGACTCTGTCCGTCCATCTGTCTGCCCGACTGTCTGCTTGAATGTCTGTCTGTCAGACTCTGTCTGTCTGGCTGTCTGTCTGCCTGTCTGCTTGTCTGCCTGCATTTTTCTGTATATCAGTCTGACTGTCTGCCTGGATGTCTGTACTTTTCTGTATGTCTCTGACTGTCCCTGTATGTCTGTCTGGCTGTTTCTGTATGTATGTCTCTGGCTGTTCTGTCTGTCTGTATGCACTTAGACCTGGCTTCCTCTGTCTGTCTGCCTACCTGTCTGTCTGCCTCTGTATTCTCTGTATGTCTGTCTGCCTGGATGTTTCTGTATTTTTCTGTGTGTATGTCTGACTGTCTCTGTATGTCTGTCTAACTGTCCCTGTATTTTGTCTGTTCTGTTTGTCTGTATGTATTTAGATCTGGCTTCCCTGAATATCTGGCAATGTCTGTCTGGTTGTTTCTTTGTTTATTTCTGTCTATGTCGATCTGTCTCCGTTTATATGTTTCTGTCTATCTTGTTCTCTCACTGTTTGTGTTTCTGTTTATCCCTGTCTATCTCTGGCTTTCTGGAAGTTTTTCTTTCTCTGTCTGTATGTCTCTGTCGGTCTGGCTGACTGGCTGGCTGGCCCACATATAGGCTTAGCAGTCTACATGTCCTAAAATTCCAAGGTCTGTCTCTGTTTGTATGTTTGTGTGTTTCTGTCTGTCTTTCTGTCGCTTCAAAATCCTGCAGGCTTAGTACTATCCTCTTGAGACCCGAGCCCAAAATATTTGATGGAAGTGCAAACCCTTTTTGATTTTTGGGTTTTTGGATGCAAGGAACTCAATAATGAACAAAAATTTAAATTAAAAAATTTATAAATATAATTTATTGGATGTATAGAAATCTATACACCAGGACTCAATGACTATAAATAGTGCACTAATGATAAACTTTTTCTCGGGATGCGCTGCGTGAAACATGATGCATTTGTCACTATCTCACAATGAACGTTGTATTTGCTTTCCCTTTTAACTAAGATTTTAATCATTATTATGACGTAGGCATAACAAAATTTGGTACCTTCGCCGGTTGAGTCTACTAATACGGATCGTCACCTTAACACGCGCATTGACGGGGGGGTGGATACCCGCCCCCTCGGGTTTTTCGGAGATAGCAGAAAAACGGCGGCGCGTGGCGCCGCCGTTCTTGGCATACCTTTTCCTTAACATTTTTACAACTTCTGTGAAAATTTTAAGGTTAGGTCATCCAAGGTCAGGTCACCAGCACAGGTGAAGTGACCCGACCTAAAAAAAGTTTAAGATACCATAAGTCGGAGCAGGGTGAACTTATCAGATTGAAACTCATATCACATAATGCCCCTACCTAGTTCTCTAAAATTTGTTCCGGTATTTTTGATATCGATGACCTAAGGTCAGGTACGAGGCATGACCTCTCCATTGGAAATACATGGGAAAAATAGTTTTTACAGAATAAATCAGTAACGGATGGTGATAGAGCATTTATTTTAGCTGCATTAGACTCGCCTGGGCTTTGGGGTTCTAATGATATGCATTTTATATAATTTGACCCTGACCTGACCTCAGGTCAGGTCAAATCCTTGATTTGACCTAGCAAGGTCAAATTATATATCATTCGATTCGGCTTGCTGAGAGGATTCATATAGTTCAAGTCGTTTTGCTCTATCTTTACTTGTTCAGATGTAATGGCCGAAAAACTGAATTTACATGTTATCCCTATGACGGCTGTTTTTTACCTCTCGTGACCTTAAATGTGACCTGACAAAAAAATTGTTCAAATGTTTTCGATGGAGAAGTGGATGGGCAACCCAACGCCGTTTACCGTTTTTCGCTACCTACCGTGGTTCTCGAAATCTTAGGGGCGGGTACCCGACCCCCGTCAATGCGAAGGTGGCTCAGACCCCCGTCAATGCGCGTGTTAAGTTACTGTTAGTAAAGTCCTAATTCCTAAATTAAATACCACCGAGCATTAAAGCACGTTCTCGTTAGGGATCAGTCAAGGACTATCGTTAGACCCAAGCATGTATGTACCATATCCAGGTTCCCAATAGATACATTGTGTGCGCTCCATGACCTTTATGCCTCGTGGATCTTGGTAAAAAAGATTGTTTCAGTAATGTATTAGAGAAGCACTCCAAACGTCTTGGACTTGATGAGAGCCAGCTTGTTATAGGACGGTCATCGGCATCTTCGGTACGATTCCTTACCAGGGATAATTTCGTGCATGTACTGTGTGCTAGCACTTTTGATATCCTTCGACGACATTGCAACCTTTGGTCGCTTTGTGGGAAGCTCGTCAGCTGGTGCCTCTGAAACATTTTCAGTGTATTCTCGCCTGGCCTCACAGTTCATATTATTACCTTCAGTCTTGAGCTGATCAGTAAGCTGGATTTTAATTCCAGGTACCTGATCTCCTCGAAGTCCTCGTGAGACTTGTACTCCAGCCAGGAGTTACCGTGTTTAAGATATTAAACCTGCTACTCCCAAGCAGGAACAGATGTTGTAGCCACAGAGGGCCGAGACCAAAGGAATCCCGCAAGCAAGGCAGGGGGCTGAATGTATCCACAATATGTCTGAGATTATCGTAGGGGGCCCGGTCCCCGACACCAAGATCGCAAGTGAGCCACATGGGCCCCCGGAAGCATTTCAGGAGGCCCGGATGGCCACAGGAGGCCTGAGTGAGCCGCAGGGGGCCCGACTTGGGTCACAGAGGGCCCGGGTGGGATACAGGGAAATTATCTGCAACTGCTGAGAACAGGGGCCCGACTTCGTCATCAGTGGGCTTGGGATAATTCTGAGGGGCCCGGTCGCAGACTCAGCGGTTTCAAGTGGACTGCAAGTGGCCCGGAAGAATATCAGGGTGTCCAGATGGCCAAAGGAGGCCCGGGTGAACCGCAGGGGTTCCAGTTGCAGTCACAGGGGGCCCGGGTGGAATACCGAGGACATAAAACTGCCGAGGACAGGGGACCCGGCTTGGACAGCAGTGGGCCCTGAGACGATTTTTAGGGGTCCGGTCGCGGGTTTCGTGGGACCTCAGAGGTAGGGACCCCGAGAACAACTCTGGGGGCCTCCGATATTAATTTCGGGGCCCCCGGTTACATAATGAGGGGCCACCTAGACCTACCTTCGCGTAGTATTATTATCGCGTAGTAGGCCTAAGGGGGCTATTACCCCATCTCCCTCCTCGGATCTGCTTCTCGCTTCAGTACCAGAATGATAAGCATCGCCTGTTCTAATCCATATCTTCTAGTTTTATAAAATTAAAAACAAAGGAAACCACGAGGAAAACATATTTGCTTAACATGTGCTCCTCATCAATGGTGTCTCATTACATCAAAGGAGTATGATATGCCTGGGATGCCCTCCAAATGGTTAAGTATAATGTCACTTTTGTCGTCATTGAGTCCTGGAGTATAGAATTCTATACATAGCATTTTCGAAGGAGATTGTTTGGCAAAAAAAATGTTAAAAACACCGGATAAAAACTCAGATACTTCCAATAATTTAAGCTTTCTGTTCATATACTTATCAAAACTAGATTCTGTCAGTAACATTTTTAAACTACATACCTTCTTCGGAGCAACCGCGAAACCGTCCGGCGCTCACGCCTATCGTCGAACAAAGGGAATTTTGACTCACTTGCCCTTGGGTTTAGTTTATGATTTTGACACCAGAAGAAAGCTAGAATGTCCAGTTTTCTATACATAATTTATATAAAAGGCTACGACATCGGTAGGAGGTGGTAGAGCTATTCAAACCTGCGTATAGATACCTATACGTGGGGACTCAGGAGGCTAGATGTAAGATAGCATATTAAGACCTCCATGGGGAGCACAATGTATAGTACTATATGTATGTAATTTTTGTTTAATCTAATGTGTGGTGGGGTGTTTTCTTTGCCCTGTCTATTGCCCACCAGCGCCCCGTCGTATTTTCTCTTTTATAGTGCATTTGTAACACCGCCGTACCTCCCTTCTCCTCAGCGTGGTGGTGGTGCTGATGCGATCTTCGATGGAGGTCAGCTCTAAACAGAGCTTCACCTGTACTGAGTTGTGTTTCAATGGGCGCGCTACTCCACCATCAACTGGGAATGGCCCGTGAGACGCTGCTGAAGACAACGTGACTGGTCAATTGCGGCATGCTGTAACATCATGCTGCGGCATCTATGATATCCTCAGTGCAACACAATTTACCAGGTAACTTTATTTGGAGGCTAATTGAATGGAAGTCTCAAAAGTAAAAATGTTCAAAACCGCTGGATTGTTGATGTATTGTGCTGGTGGGGCAGACAGTGATCAATGCTAAAATGTGTCCTTTTTATGGATTTTTGTGGTAAAAACAGTGTCCTGTTCTTTTCATCCCAACCGAAACGCCTACTGCATTTCCGTAGATGAGCTTATCATAAATACATGAAACCCGGCATCTGCCCCTGTCAAAACGTTACACTTGCACTAATGCCCCCCCTTTGGGTCTTCGCAGAAGCCTGTAAATGGTTTGGGATGCATTTTCTTCTGATCAGTTTTGCAAGTTGTGTCAAAATTTTAGGTCCAGTTCGGGTCATCTCAGCAGTGCAGGTTAAGTGACCACCTCCAACAAAAATGTAACAGCATGAGTAAATACGTGGAGTCGATTTATCTAAAATGTATCTCAATACATGAAGTCATCGGCTACTATGAGATGTTAATTGGTATTTTTATTTAGATAACCCAGGGTTGGGTACGAGCCATGACCTCTCTTTGAAAATTCATGGGTTATATGATTTAGCTAAGTAACTTCGTCTGGAACGGAGATACAGCGTTTATGTTGGCGTCACTGGATTTTTGTTATCACTGAGATGTCACCTAGCAAGATCGTACTATATATCATTCGATTGAATTTGTTGAGAATATTACAAATGTTTAAATAGTTGTGTTATGGCTTTTGTACGTCAGATGCTGTGACAAAAACATTCATCCTCCTTATATCCGTATGGTGACATGGTTTGGCCTCTGGTGACGTTGGATTTAGGCTGATAAAAATTGACAACTTAATTTTTCAGAGATTACGTCAGGGTGCCCAACAACGTTTACCACTTTTCATTCATTTGTGTGATTTGTGAGATCTTTGCTGATAAAAATCAACAACTTAATTTTCAGAGATTACGTCAGGATGCCCCACAAGTTCTACCACTTTTCATTCATTAGTGTGATTTCCGAGATCTGTGGGGTATCTCCCCGCCCCAGCGAAGGTGGCTCAGGCCCATGTTCATGCGCTTGCTGAAACAAACACATGTTTTTAGTTGGCCTTCCAGTGGCACGACTCCGTCAATTGCTAACGCATTTTCTTTTTCAGGGAAGTGCTCTCAAGCAGACGCCTGTCACGGAGGAGCAGTCGGTGGATATGTCGGGGCGCCCTCGAATACGCGACTGCTGTATTGCTACTCGCCGCTGGCCGTTGCCGTCCAAATGGAACTCAGCTGCCCCGAGGTGCGGGACGTTGCGGGGCCGACGCCCTGCGGCCCCGCCGCCCCGGAGCTGCCGCGGCTGCGCGGCGACTGGCAACCGCTGCGCTGCCGCCACCATTGGCGACTCTCAAACATCTCCTACGCTGTCCGTGGGTCCGGGCGCGCCGACTGACACTCGGTGCGTCCCGGCCCGCGTAGATAAGTGACTTCCACCGCCCCCGCCGGGAGGCCCGCCGGTGGGGGAAACCGCGATCGCGGCGGAATGGGCCCTCAGGGTGGCTTCAGCCGACGAGCCAAGTACCGAAGATACTGCCACAAATGCCAGACCCGAGGCCGACTGCTGCTTGTCAGTTGGAGCGCGGAGGGGGTCCGCAACAAGACCGCGGGGCCCAGCCGCTGGCTATCGGACGTCAGGACGGACGTGGTGTCTATCCATGAGGCTCAGTTGGCTGGAAAGTCCCTATCGGTCCCGGTGTTTCAGACCGCCGCTATCTCGCGAAGGGCTAGAGGCAGGAGGGTCGTGGGGCCTGTCTGTGGAGGGGACGTCGCAATCCTCGTCAGAGACGGCCTCAACTTCAGTGTCATCGAAGAGTCGCCTCTCCAGCCTCAAGACGACACAACCGAATGGTGCGCCGTCAGAGTCATCTTGAGCGCACCCAAGATACTGATTTCACCCACCATCGACATCTTCAACATCTACCGCCCGCCTATACGCTCGTCTGGCGGGGACGAGCGGGTGAACAACTTCTCCCTCGAGGCCTTCCCCTGCTGGCGACCCGACCCTCATCATGGAGGATGTGAACGGACACCACCCTGCCTGGGATGTCGTCTGTTTAGACCCGGACAGGGTGGACCGCCTGATACATGGCTGGTCCCTGCGCAAGAACTGGCGAATCCTCAACAACGGCGCTGCCACCCGTGCCAGGTATGGAGTGGAGACTCGCCTCTCGGCCCCGGATATTGCCATGGCCCACCAAGACTTGGCGCGCCGCTGTACGTGGTCGGTTGGCACCGACCTTGGAAGCGACCACCTCCCCAGGTGGTGTCGGTGGCCGGCAGTCGCCCCCGGCGTATCAGGAAGACGCGCTGGGCCCTCCACAAGGCTGACTGGACTGGCTTCACCGCCGACTGTGATGAGGCGGTGGCTGGCACTGTTACGCCGGACCTGCCGGTCGAGGGAATGGCTACGCGCTTGACGAACGCCATCCTCGAAGCGAGCTCCTGCAGGATCCCCCGCGGAGCCCGTGCCGACCACCGCACCCTGGGCCCTCGACCCGGAGCTGGCCAGTGCGGTGGCGGAGCGCCGGACGGCGAGGATCGACATTCATCGGGTCCCCTCAAGGGAAACCACGGACCGATGGAAGGCCGCCAAGAGAAGAGCCGCAGAGGCCGAGGAGGAGGCAAGACGGCGCTCTTTCCGGTATTTTGTCACCGAGGAGCTGAACAGGCCCGCGGCCATTGGCTGCGTCACGAATATTATGAGGCGGATGGAGGGGGCGCGCGGGACGTATGTCCCGGCCAGACGGTCAACGGCGACGGCGGCCGTGTCGCTGTGAAGGACCGAGCCAAGGCCGAGGCCTTCGCTCGCGAGTACTCCCTCGTGAGCAAGCACACCCGCCACCGGAGGCGTGACCGAGCCACAAAGACCTCATTGTGCGCAGCGTGGTCACGTCCATGCCCCTGTGACAGCTCCTGCCAGCCTTTCAGCAGAGATGAGATGCTGGACCAGATTAAGAAGATGAGGTCCAGGAAAGCGCCCGATCCCGATAACGTGTCACGGAGCACCTTCGATACCTGGGACCAACAGGCCAGGATGCCCTCCTGCACCTCATCAACTGCCCGTGGCGCAGCTCAGTGGTCTCTAATGCATGGAGGAGGGCGACCATCATACCGATCTTGGAAGCAGGGAAGAACCCACAAGACGTCTCCAGTTTCGAGCCCATTTCACTTACCAGCCACATCGCGAAGCTGGCCGAGCGGATGGTCGGAGCGAGGCTAACCCACCTGCTGGAGAGGGACAGGACAATCCCAGAGGAACAGGTCGGCTTCAAGCGCGGCCGATCCGCTGAAGAGAACCTGGGACGACTCACCCAAGAATTCCAAGACGGGTTTAACCTCCCGAGGCCGCGAGACCGCCCGTCAGACGGCAAAACTGCCGCCAGGTTCGTCCTCGTCGCCTATGATTTCTCCCGCAGTTATGACAAGATCGACCACCGGATGTTACTGCTCAAGATGTTGTGCCACCTCCCCAAGTGTATGGCCTCCTGGGTCTTCCAGTTCCTGCGCGACCGCCGCGCCTGCGCGGAGGTGAACGGGGTGCGCAGCTCCGGCCGCATCTTCCGCGCCGGGCTACCGCAGGGGTCGGTCCTCGCGCCGACCCTGTTCACCCTCTGGGCGGCGGACCTGGTGGAGGCAGTGGGGCCCGTTCCGAGCACCCCTGTGTACATGTACGCCGACGATACGGCTACATTGAGCACGGGGTGCACCGTCGACCTCGCCAGAGAGCGCGCCCAAGAGGCTGCTGACACCATGGTCAAGTGGGCTCGGGACTGGAAGATGACCATCGCGGGATCCAAGACGCAGGTGCTCGTTCTGTCCCAGCGCTACCAGGACGCTCAGAACCTCTCCATCAAGGTGGACGGCGCTGACGTCAGAGGTGGGCGGCATCTGAAGCTCCTCGGTGTGACCTTCGACAGGCAGCTTCACTTCGGGGAACATTGCCTCAACCTTCGCAAGAAAGAAAAGCCCCGCATCGCTCAGCTACGTAGGATGGCGGGCCGCTCCTGGGGGCTTAGAGAGCCACAACTTCGCACTGTGGCTAGCGGCTACGTGCGCGGCGCCATGGAGCACGCCGCCGCTGCATGGCTGCCCGCTGCGTCGGAGTCACACGTAGAGCTCCTGATTGCGAACTCAGGGCCTGCGCCCGAGCTATCACCGGATGCCCTGTCAGCACCCTTCGTCACTCGCTGCTGGCAGAAGCGGGCCTCACGGCTATCAGGGTGCGTCGTCAGGTGCTAGCAGCAAGACTGGCAGGTTCGGCCCGAGCCCTACGAAACGAAAGGACGACCCACTCCTCGTGACGGCGGAGTCTACCGCCCCTCAGCGCCTGATCACCACCACCGGCTGGCGGGCTGTTGGTGCGAGGGCGCTGGAGAGAGCGGGGGCGTCCGACGTTCCCATCGAAGCAAGGCTGCACGTCACCATCCCCTTTGGGTGGATACGACTCGCGTCCACATCTGCCTGGATGTCGGCCCGGACGCCCTGCGAGGGGTGCCGGATGCGCGCCGCCGTGCCGCCGCGGAGGAGCACCTGTCCACCCTGCCAGACCAGGCCACCTGTGTCTGGAGTGACGGCTCTGCGGAAGGAGGAGTGAGTGCCGGCGGAGGAGGGCCCTCATTGTGCTCCCCTCTGGGGATGAGCACCTGGTCACCGCCTCGGCCGGGAGGCTGTGCAGCAGCACGCGCGCCGAGCTCGTCGCCATCCGAGCGGCGCTGGAGAAGCTGCTGGAGATGGGGAGCGCCCCAGCTGAGGGCCCCATCGTCCTCTGCACGGACTCCTAGGCTGCGCTGTCGACTCTTGCGAGCGGCGCCGGCGCCTAGCAGACCACGTTGGGCGCGTCGGTGTGGCACCTTCGCCTCCAAGCTGTGGCCAGGGGATAAGATACGTTCCTTCAGTGGGCAGCCTCACCCGAGCTGTCGACCGCGCCGCCTCCAGGGCCTGGCGATGCTGCTGGTCGGACAGCCTGTTCAGGCGCATCATGGGGGACCGGATGCCGACGCCGGTCCTCACCGAGAGCCGGGAAGACGCCGTCAACGTGCACCAGCTGAGGACAGGTCACTGGGGGCTCTCCATACAGTACCTGTACCGCATCGGCCGTCTTCCCTCCCGCCAATGTCAGCAGTGCGCGGACCCGGCGTGCCTTGCGGCGCGCTGTCTCGTCTGCTGCCGCGAAGGCCCGGATACACCCGAGCACGTCCTGCTCCGGTGCCCGTGCCTGGCGGGATTGCGGCTGCCCCTCATCGGCACCATTCATCCGGACCCGTTGCACAGCTCCGGGACGGCGGGACCGTGGCGGCCTTGGCCCGCAACTAGCTACGTCATCGAGAGCCTCTCGGCTACGGCCGGCCGTAGGCTGGCCCGAGGGACTACAACAACAACAACAGCTGATTGATATGGAGCCCGTGCCGCAGCCAGAGTGGTCACAGGTCGCCCACAGTCGAACCCTGTGGCTCTCATGGCGGAAGCGGGCTTACCTACGGCCCACTCTCGCCGTGGCGTCCTGGTCGCCCGCATGATTTGTTGGGCGAAATTATTTCCCGCAGAAGACCCGCTCCGAGTCACGGTGGAGACGACAGCCCCGACACCCCCGTTCTGTACCTCGGAGTGGCGTTGGTGAGGCCTAGAGGTTCTGAACATGGCCTGCGTGACTGATACGGCGGTGGAGGAGCGGTTGGGCACTGCCCCGCCGTGGCTGACTCGGGAGTCCGTTCGCTTCGATCTGGATGAAGGACCGAGTGGCCACCGCTCAGCTCCCGACTCAGTCTGACGCACAATCGTTGAACAACAATTGACTAACCTACCGACCCGGGCCACCTGGATCTATTCAGGTGGATCCGCCACCGCAGGCACGACGCTTGGAGGCGGAGGCATCCACATCATCCTGCCGTCCGGGTAGATCCGAGAGGTGCGTGCACCAGCTGGTGCACTGTGCTCCAGCACTTGAGAGGAGCTTGTGCCCTGCGAGTTGCACTAGTTGACTTCAGACGTCTAGAGGAAGAACCAGCCACGGCCCCGGTCATCATTTGCACAGACTCCCATGCCGCCCTCTCTCTGCTCGCTTGGGGCGCCGCGGCACAGACGGCACCTCTGGGAGCGGCCATATAGGAGATGCTCACTGCCATCGCGAATCACCCACCGGAAGTCTGCCTGCAGTGGGTCCCGGCTCACTGCGGCCTGCCGGGAAATGAGAGGGTGGACACAGTGGCGACAGAGGCCTCTGGCCTGCCCCAAAACACCGTCAAAGTGCAACGCCCGTACTGTTGGACACACTGCCAGAAAGGCTTGGGTCCTACCACAAGATGACGACGGAGTCGACCCCAACACCTGTGAGAACAGTTTCTAGGTCGGCGAAACAACATTGGTCTAATTGCTAGCACCACAGTAACATGTGGGACCACGCGCTGTCATCCATCGGTCGGTACAACCGTGACACCGCGGTCACGGTGTGCCAGCTCCAAACCGGGCGCTGGACAGGCTTGGAGTAGCGCCTTGACCGGATGGGACACCGACCGACACCTACCTGCGCCCACTGCTGCAACGAGGCCTACTTCGTGGCCATCTGCCTGATGTGTAGCACTCAGTGAAGAAGTGGGCACTCAGACGCACGTGCCGCTGCGCTACCCGTGCCTGTGCGGGATATGTCTTCTGGGAAAACATCTACGGGTGCCAAACTCAGCATGATATGAAGATGCTAAAATGATAAGGTATTCCACTGAGAAGAGCCATCTTATTGTCGGATCAGATACAGCATCTATGAGGCGTCAACAAATTATGCTGGGTGTTTTACCAAAACAATCATTTCAAATGCAACCAGTTGTTTTGCGGGCTCGTTTTGTCTTCCGCGCGTTTCTTTTTGTTCTCTTCTGTTTGCAGCTTTTTGTTTTTTGTTCTGTTCGTTGGTCTGATTCGATTAGTGTCTTATTCTTGATCTCGCCGAACACTTCTTCGTCCTGCTTACTTGCTGAAATGTCTTCTCCTTGTTTTCGTTTTGGTTTGTTTTTGTTTTGTATTTGTATTGGCTTCGGTTTTTTCCTCCTTATTTTCGCTTAGTAATGGTTTCGTTAGACTAAACAACTCAACATATGTGGGTCCGCTACTTATCTACTGTACTTATCTATTAATAATTTAACTACGTTTATTTGTATTTGTTCCTGTCTGTATTGTTTGCGCTCAACTTTCACTGCTTGCAAGTGTGTTTTGGCATTATGTTTTCTCCTCAGTTCGTTTGTTCTGTTTCGTTTGTTTTTGTATCGGCTTTTCTCGTTTTCGTAATCTACGTGCTCGCCTGCTTCCTTTGTTCGATGCTGTATACCTATGTCTTCCTTTTGTTGCTCCTTATTGCTTTGCTCTGCTCATGTCATCTTTTGCTGTTCTGTTCCCTTACTTCTGTTCCCTATCATTATGTAAAATGAATGAAAAAAAGATGATGAAAATAAAAAATGTTTTAGCTCACAAATGAGCATGTGAAGTCCTCTGTATAATTCAGTTGACTCCAGCACACTTCTGCCCCGTGTTGTGCACTGCATCAAGAGACGTTTGGTGATGCCACTTTACTACAAATGATAATTTTGCGTATTCCACCCGAATGACAATACACGGAATTGTTATTGCAGTGTGTCTTACGTCTATGGTTTGCAGCTCAAACGCGGAAATATGTGAGTAACATGCAATGAACAGCACGGAACTATTTTACGAACATTTTTGACATTGAGAGCTAGCAAGGAACGTGCGAATCGTGCTGATGGAAATATAAAGACTAGGTCAGCCGCCTCTTGACACGGTAGAAGGCAGTGGCCTCCCCATTCCGCAAGACAAAGCTGAATACATCCATCCTTAGATAATTTACGTATTATGCGTATTTCGATAGCTTTCCACCGTTTGATACGTGCTCTGAGTTCTGGTTCTGTACAGAAACTGTCTTCGTCTTCGCCAAAAGTCAATTTTCCTTCGCTAGACACTGGACAAAATGAACTTCACCCAAAGCACCAGTCATTCACTGCTGGGACCGATGGGCAGGCCAGTGGTCCATCTGGGTATTACAGCAGAGTGGGATAAACGACCACCCTCCCCGTGGTGAAGACAGCGTGATTAAAGCCGTTTAACTTTTAGAATGAAAATCGGAACAGTTTAACAACGGACTGAGTACAGGGCAGCTTTATCTCACCCATAAGAAGAACAATTGATCCACTGGTAGTCTCGGTGTCCTGTGGCGATGACCTTGTTGGGAAACAGTGGGGATATAAAGAGCCGCGATGTAACACTTCGTTTCGCATAAATGGCAAAATGATGTGATAACATGTAAGAACTAGTTGGGCTTTACGCCCACCTTCACCATGTCCTCGCTACACACCGACCGTTTTCACCTGAACCGAAATTCAGCGGTTGAAACACCCTTGAAACCGGAGAAACAAAAATGGGGCTGAGGTACCGGTATGTATATCAGGTACTTACATGTATATAGGTACTTACATGTATATCACCACTTCTCATAACACCACTCTACAAATAATGAGCTTTACTCCGGTGAAATCACGGTAGGTTCATGCCCCTATTTCCAGAGGGAAAACCAGGAGAGGTACGAGCTTAGCGACTCTGGCGGCGGCGATGTCCTCGGCGGCGCGGGACATGACCTCGCAACGTGGTCTGTGGCGGCGTGGCCCTGTCACATCCCTTTCAACGGACCAAGCTGGCGCACTGCTGTGGAAGACGGGTTGGCTCCGGTTAAAGATGGGTTGGCGGATATTCTTTACTTTACTGACGTCCTGAAAAGTCCTTGCACTACTTAGCGCAAATCTCACAGGGGGACGACCCGTACGGCTCCGGGACGACGTGCTGTGTCCAGGATCGATGGTAGTGGTGGTAGCTTGGTGGACTCTTCGGGGGTCGATTGTGGAGGTCACCAATAGCGGTGACCCACGATTCCCTCTTCAGCGGGCCGGGACGGCTCCGAGAACTGGCATGGGCTAAACTACGGTGGCGTAAAATCTGTTTACATTCTGATGCATCAAATCCCATTAACTTGGGACCCACCGGGAACGTCAACTGTGGGACCAATCGATTTGGCGCGCAATTTTCTTACACAATCGCAATTTTCTGACAGCCTAGCCAGAGGGAACAAGTAGGCTCGAAGGCTAGAAGGATAGTACTGAGTTACGAAAAAAACGGCTCAGGTAATGTAGAGTCAAGGTCGGGTCAAGGGGAATCACAATGCACGTTTGGCGCCTCCGTGACCCCCAGGAAGAGGAGAGCTATTCTAATCCCCTTCCGAGAGCCAGTAAGCCCGAATGCTAAACGGATAGTACCGGGTTACTAAGACCGACAGATGAGCTCATGTAGAGTCAAGGTCGGATCAAGGGGACACATTGCACGTTTCGGCGCCTCCGTGACCCCCAGAGAGAGAACAGACGTCCATGAAGTCAGCAACAGATTGGCATTCGGATTCATTGACGAATTCGCCCGGAAAGGCGTCTCCTGCGATTTCGTTCAAATTCACACCATAGGCTCCCCGGGCTCTCAGCAATTCACTCCTAAAGTGATTTATATCACATTCACCCGTTCAACCGCTAGAGGTGAAAAAGTAAAATTCAATCGAAACGGCGTCTCATGCTATTTCAATTAAATTCACACCACAGGCTCCCCTTGCCCTCCAGAACTCATCCCTAAAGTGATTATGCATCACATTCACCTGTTCACCCGCTAGAGGTCAAAAGTGAAATTCACCTGAAACGGCGTCTTCTCCGATTTCGGTCAAATTCACACCATAGCGTCGTCGGGCCCTCAGCAATTCACCCCTAAAGTGATTGTACGCCACATTCACTCGTTCATCCGCTAGAGGTGACAAACTGAAATTCACCCGAATCAGAGTCACTTATTTTGCTCAAATTCCTACCATAGGCTCTCTGGTCCCTCAGCAACTCATCGCTAAAGTGATTTTCAGTCACATTCATCCGTTCACCCTCTAGAGGTGAAAAAGTGAAATTCAACCGAAACGGCGTCTTCAGGGTCGGATTCAGGGACGGATTCACCCGAAATGGCGTCGCCTGCAATTTAGCACAAATTCACACCATGTGCTCCTCGGGCCCTCAGAAATTCACCCCTAGAGTGATTTTACGTCACATTCACCTGTTCGCACGCTAGAGGTGAAATAGTGAAATTCACCCGAAACGGCATCTTCAGCGACATGTTCGCCCAAAACGGCGTCTCCTGCGATTTAGGTTAACTTCACACCACATGCTCCTCGGGCCCTCAGCAATTCACACCTGAATTGATTTTACGTCACATTTACCTGTTCATCCGCTAGATGTGAAAATGAAATGCCGGAACGGCGTCTTCAGCGGTCGGATTCAGCGACAGATTCGCCCAAAATGGCGTCTCGCTGTGATTTAGCTAAAATTCAAACCATAGGCTCGTCGAGCCATTAGCAACTCACTTCTAAAGTGATTATACGTCACATTTACCCGTTCATCCGCTAGAGGTGAGAAGTGAAATTCACCCGAAACAGCGTCTCCTGCAATTTAGCTCAAATTCACACAATATGCTCCATGGGCCCTCAGCAATTCACACCTGAATTGATTTTACGTCACATTCACCCGTTCACCCGCTAGAGGTGAAAAAGTGATATTCACCAGAAATGGTGTCTCCTCCGATTCTGCTCAAATTCACACCATATGCTCCTCGGGCCCTCAGCAATTCACCCCTAAAGTGATTATACGTCACATTCACCCATTCACCCGCTGGAGGTGAAAAAGCGAAATCCACCCGAAAAACGGAGTCTCCTTCGATTTTGCTCGAATTTACACCATAGGCTCGTCGCGCCCCCAGCAACTCACCCCTAAATTTATTTTCCGTCACATTTACTCGTTCACCCGCTAGAGGTGGAAAAGTCAAATTCACATGAAACGGCGTCTCCTCTGATTTCGCTCAAATTCACACCAAAGGCTTTTCGGGTCCACAGCAACTCACCCCTAAAGTAATGATGCGTCACAATTACCCGTTCATCTGCTAGAGGTGAAAATGTGAAATTCACCCGATTTGGCGCCTCCTGTGATTTAGCTTAAATTCACACCATATGCTCCTGGGGCCTTAAGCAATTTACCCCCAAACTTATCATACGTCACATTCACCCGTTCACCCGCTAGAGGTGAAAAATTGAAATTCACCCGAAACAGCATCTTCAGCGACGGATTCGGCCAAAATGGCGTCTCCAGCAATTTAGCTTAAATTCACACCATAAGCTTCTCGGGACCTCAGTAATTCACACCTAAAGTGATTTTACGTCACATTTACCCGTTCATCCACTAGAGGTGAAAAATTGAAATTCACCCGGAACGGTGTCTCCTCCGAGTTTCGCTCAAATTCACACCATAGGCTTGCCGGGCCCTCAGCAACTCACCCCTAAAGTGATGATACGTCACATTTACCCGTTCGTCCGCCAGATGTGAAAATGTAAAATTCACCCAAATTGGCGTCTCCTGCGATTTAGCTAAAATTCACACAATATGCTCCATGGGCCCTAAGCAATTCACACCTGAATTGATTTTAGTCACATTTACCCGTTCACCCACTAGAGGTGAAAAGCTTCACTTTTCACCTCTAGTGGGTGAACGGGTAATTGTGACGTATATTCACCTTAGAGATGAGTTGCTAAGGGACCGAAGAGCCTATGGTAGGAATTTGAGCAAAATCGGAGCCGCCGTTTCGGGTGAATTTCACTTTTTCACCTCCAGTGGGTGAACGGGTGAATGTGACGTATAATTTTTCTAGGGGTAAGTTGCTTAGGGCATGGGGAGCCTATGGTGTGAATTTGAGCAAGATCGCAGGAGTCGCCGTCTCGGGTGAATTTCAGTTTTTAACCTCTAGCAGGTGAACGGGTGAATGTGACGTACAATCACTTTGGGGGCGAGTTGCTGGGGGCCCGAAGAGCCTAAAGTGTGAATTTGATCGAAATAGCAGGGGACTCCGTTTCGGCTAAATTTGAATTTGTCACCTCTAGTGGGTGAACGGGTGAATGTGAGGTAAAATAACTTTCGGGCTGAAATGCTGAGAGCCCGAGGAGCCTATGTTGTAAATTTGAGCGATATCGGAGGAGACACCGTTTCGCTTGAATTTCACTTTTTCACCTCGGTTGGGTGAACGGGTGAATGTGACGGAATATCACTTGAGGGGTGAGTTGCTGCAGGCCTGACAAGACTATGGTGTGAATTTGAGCGAAATAGCAGGAGAGTCCGGTCCGGGTGAGTTTCACTTTTTCATCTCTAGCGGGTGAACGGGTGAATGTGACGTATAAATACTCTAGGGGTGAATTGCTGAGGGCATGGGGAGCCTATGGTGTGAATTTGAGCGAGATCGCAGGAGACGCCGTTTCGGGTGAATTCCAGTTTTTCACCTCTAGCGGGTGAACGGGTGAATGTGACGTACAATCACTGAAGGGATGAGTTGCTGAGGGCCCGAAGAGCCTATGGTGTGAATTTGAGCAAAATCGGAGACGCTGTTTCGGGTTGATTTTATTTTTTCACCTCTAGCGGGTGAACAGATGAATGTGACGTATAAACATTTTAGGGGTGAGTTGCTGAGGGCCCGACGACGCTATGGTGTGAATTTGACCGAAATCGGAGGAGACGCCGTTTCAGGTAAATTTCGCGTTTTCACCTCTAGCGGGTGAACGGGTGAATGTGACCTAAAATATGACCATACATGTATTCAGAAGCAAGCACAATTATACAGTGCAACAGCAGACATACACAGTTTGTGACTGAGTAAAACGCTTGATAATGGGTGCGCACCCTAAAATACCTATTGCCGGCCGGCTTGTTAAAAATCGACATAAAAACAGTACACAATCAAAAATACCTGGGTCTCAGCACCACAGGAAATCTCGCATCATTCCCGCCACCGAGCGCCAAACATACGCGGCGCCACCGCCCGACCGGCGCACATCGCAGCCGCGAGCAGCGGTCCGCAGCACCGACCCGTCCACAAACAGCTCGCACCACAGGACCTCGCCGCGAGCAGGCCGCCGAAGCCACCACTCGCCGCTGGGGCGGCTCAGCCCCCGGCGAGAGGCGCACCGGCGGGGTGCGCCCTCTACAGCTCCAGCCAGGTAGGGTCGAGAGGACAGGTGGAGCCACCTTCCGCCCCTCAGAGGGCGCCACCGCGCTCAGCGGGTGGCCGCAGCGCCAACAGGGCCAGCACCGGCGGCAACCCGACCCGCCAGGCAGCCCCCGCAGTACGCCGCTTCAGCAGCCGAGGCCAGCGTGAGCCGCGGCGCACAGGCAGGGGGAGCCCTAGCAGGGGTCGGGCAGAGGAGCCGCCGGTCATACCCAGTATGCGGCGCCCCGCACTGCCGGGAAAACACATGTCAGTCAGGTGGGAATAGGACGGCCATTGGTCGCGCACCTAGTTGAGAGAGAGAGAGGGGCAGAGGGTTGGTTTTGATGGGTTGCGCGATTTGGGAGGATGATTTTGAATAAGACATGAGGGTGCCAGAGGTGATCCTGTTAGACTCTCTATACTGTCGAAATCATCTAATTAACGCACATAACCACGAGGTAATTTAGTAAGCGATAATATTTTCTTTTAGTTTAGCCTGGAGAGTGGTGCATGTCTCGAAAATCACTAAGCAGAGTCATTTACAAACTAAATCTCGGATCCTAATATCTGAGTGTACAATCTAATCGACCAGACTACAGTTTAACCTAAGCCTAACCTAACCTTGGCCCCCTCCACACTCTAAATCACTTTAGGAGTGAATTGCTAAGAGCCCGAGGAGCCTATGGTGTGAATTTGAACGAAATCGCAGAAGCCTCTCCGGGCGAATCCGTCCCTGAATCCGAATGCCAATCTGTCGCTGACTTCATGGACGTCTGTTCTCTTCCTGGGGGTCACGGAGGCGCCAAAACGTGCATTGTGATTCCCCTTGACTTGACCTTGATTCTACATGACCTGAGCCGTCTGTTTTCGTAACTCAGTACTATCCTTCTAGCCTTCGAGCCTACTTGCTCCCTCTGGCTAGGCTGTCAGAAAATTGCGATTGTGTAAGATTACGCAATCGAATACCAAATCGATTGGTCCCACAGTTGACGTTCCGCAACATTACGGGAAGTCAAATGCTGGTATAATTCCTGTATTTAATATAAAATCCCTACAAAAACATGTTTTTATGGTATTATTGTTACGCAAGAGATTCCAAATACTCCTGTCTCCTTTGCCAGACAAATGATTCCTTGCCATAATGCCTTGTTGTGATAGCAATGTTTCAAAATATTGCAACAATGTTATTTGGGGCATTATTGCTTGGTAAATATTGCTACAACATTGTTGCAATATTATGGCAATATGGTTAACATATTGTTTTGTTTTTGTGACAATGTTGTAAAAAATTGCCTCGTTTTTGCTACAATGTTGTGGATATCTTGCGGATATGTTGTGTAGATGTTGATATGACAACATACCTACCTGCAATATTGGTTTTTAATATAGCTGTAATATTGCTTCCTAATATCGTGGGAATGTCCACTTTACTGATCGTAGTCACATTTGTTCGAGTCCGTCAGGAAGAAGGCTGGAGTTTCCGTTGAGCAGTTTATTACAGTCGGACAATATGAATACATTGCGGCCGGCCAGTACTGCTCGCAGACGACCCGACCCGTAAGGCATTGAGTAATTTATTGCAGTCGGACGATGTGAACACACGGGGCCAGCCAGTGCCGCGAGCAGACAGCCCGACCCATGTTATAATCCCGTTTTGCTCTGCGGCTTTGTCTCGCGCGCACATAAATACTCAGTGCAGTAGCAGGCTGTATTAGGCCCGACTCCCGAGCACCGACTGCTGTGGCCACAAGCATGCAAACACACACCGGCCACGGTCACCGCCGCCGGCCAAGCCCGGCAGGGGCAGCGCAAGCACGCCGGCCGGCGGGGGATCACAACATCTCCCCCCGACGATTGCTGCATATAATTAACATGAACCTCTTGATGGGACCAAACGCAGCAGCAACTAGTCTTCACACACATATGCGAATAGTTTGAAATACACTAATCATACGAGCGGTCGTTCCAGCGGACCTGGAGTCGCTGGGGCAGCCGACGGGCGCGTAGGCTGGATCTGTCTGGCTGGCCTGGGCCGGAAGCTGTGCCTGTTGTAGCGACACCACACGCTCCATCATTGGTGGGAGTCGCTCCTCCCGCTCCGCCGATAGCTGCGCCTGTTGCAGCAAAAGCTGAGAGAGTTTCTCCACATCAACCATATTAGCACTGAAGCGCAGAACAAGAGGAGCGAAAACTAAACACTAACATAATTCACGACCGTGCCATGTTATAATCCCGTCATGCTTTGCGGCTTCGTCTCGCGCAAACTTAAATGCTCTGTGCAGTAGCACGCTGTATTAGGCTCGACTCCCGAGCACCGACTGCCGTGACCACATGCATGCACACCGGTCACCGTCGCCGGTCAAGCCCGGCAGGGGCAGCGTAAGCACAACGGCCGGCGGGGGATCACAACAATGAGGCGTTGAACAGTTTATCGCAGTCGGACGATGTGTACACACGCACCCGGCTAGTGCCACGTGCAGACTACCCGACCTGTGAGGCGGGTCAGGCCACGGTTAATGCCATGACGTCACGCTTGACATGCCATCTCATTGGTTGGCGCCGGTCCGGTGACATGGTCGGCGCGGAGCACCGAGTGGTGCGAATATACAGAACCCGCACAACGTTGTGAGATAAGACGTGTGACCAAACCAAACAGTGACAAAAATAGAAGAATTAGCCGGTGGAAAAATTGAATTAGTCGGCGGAAGCTCTCGCAGCTTTGAGGGAGACACACTTTCACCAGGGCTTGTCGGTGTTGGATTGTGGCGCAACTGTCCTTTATTTTCCATCCCCATCATCTCTGACAGTCCAGATGAAATTATCGAGTGCACTCAACTTCCATTGTTACAATGTTCCCGCTACAACATTGTCACAAGGTTATTTCGAAATTTTGCTGCAATATTGTTTTCACACCATCGTCACAAACATTGTTTTCATAACATCGCCGCAATGACAACAAAATATGCGTTGCTGGACCCACAATATACCGCCTAAATTTTCAAACGTCGCATCCAGAACTGAATGTCTCGCTGCACTAGTTTTATTATAACATAAGTATGCCAATATATTGTTTTTGGAATATTGTTACAATAATGCTGTCACAATATTGCTGCAAAGTTGCTGTGGAAACATTGTCACAATGTTGCACTAACAATGTTTTTAATCGTTTTTATTCGATATTGAGGGACTGCTTGGAACACTGGATCAAACATGACAATGCCGAATTTCAAAACATGCATTTTCTTCACAAATACCTCTTGGTTGTATCAACAACATTGTAGAAACATTTATACAGTATTGCCGCCCCTACGTTGAGTTCAGGCGTTCTGAGCACCTTGTTTGGTTGTATCTACAATGTAGGCTACATATTGAGACAATATTACACCCACAATTGTTTTGCCCACAATATTGTGACAATGTTAAAGCAAATGTTGTGATGACAATATTGTTTAGACAAGATATTCACGATCATTGTCACAATGTTGTGTGCTATTAGGGTCATGCCAGTTCTCGGAGCCGTCCTGGCCCGCTAGAGATGGAATCGTGGGTCACCGCTATTGATGACCTCCACAATCGGCCCCCGAAGAGTCCACCAAGTTACCACCACTACCATCGATCCTGCACACAGCACGTCGTCCCGGAGCCGTACGGGTCGTCCCCCTGTGAGGTTTGCGCTAAGTAGTGCACGGACTTCTCAGGTCGCCAGTAAAGTAAAGAATATTCGCCAACCCATCTTTAACCGGAGCCAACCCGTCTTCCACAGCAGTGCGCCAGCTTGGTCCGTTGAAGGAGATGTGACAGGGCCACGCCGCCAAAGACCACGTTGCGAGGTCTGTGGCGGCAATCCGGGCCTTCGCGGCAGCAGACGAGGCAGCGCGCCGCAAGGCACGCCGGGTCCACGCACTGCTGACATTGGCGGAAGGGAAGACGGCCGATGCGGTACAGGTACTGTTTGGAGAGCCCCCAGTGACCTGTCTTCAGCTGGTACACGTTGACGACGTCTTCCCGGCTCTCGGTGAGGACCGGCGTCGGCATCCGGTCCCCCATGATGCGCCTGAACAGGCTGTCCGACCAGCAGCATCGCCTCCCGGCGGGGGCGGTGGAGTCACTTATCTACGCGGGCCGGGACGCACCGAGTGTCAGTCGGCGCGCCCGGACCCACGGACAGCGTAGGAGATGTTTGAGAGTCGCCAATGGTGGCGGCAGCGCAGCGGTTGCCAGTCGCCGCGCAGCCGCGGCAGCTCCGGGGCGGCGGGGCCGCAGGGCGTCGGCCCCGCAACGTCCCGCACCTCGGGGCAGCTGAGTTCCATTTGGACGGCAACGGCCAGCGGCGAGTAGCAATACAGCAGTCGCGTATTCGAGGGCGCCCCGACATATCCACCGACTGCTCCTCCGTGACAGGCGTCTGCTTGAGAGCACTTCCCTGAAAAAGAAAATGCGTTAGCAATTGACAGGTCGTGCCACTGGAAGGCCAACTAAAAACATGTGTTTGTTTCAGCAAGCGCATGAACATGGGCCTGAGCCACCTTCGCTGGGGCGGGGAGATACCCCACAGGTCTCGGAAATCACACTAATGAATGAAAAGTGGTAGAACTAGTGGGGCATCCTGACGTAATCTCTGAAAATTAAGTTGTTGATTTTTATCAGCAAAGATCTCACAAATCACACAAATGAATGAGAAGTGGTAAACGTTGTTGGGCACCCTGACGTAATCTCTGAAAAATTAAGTTGTCAATTTTTATCAGCCTAAATCCAACGTCACCAGAGGCCAAACCATGTCACCATACGGATATAAGGAGGATGAATGTTTTTGTCACAGCATCTGACGTACAAAAGCCATAACACAACTATTTAAACATTTGTAATATTCTCAACAAATTCAATCGAATGATATATAGTACGATCTTGCTAGGTGACATCTCAGTGATAACAAAAATCCAGTGACGCCAACATAAACGCTGTATCTCCGTTCCAGACGAAGTTACTTAGCTAAATCATATAACCCATGAATTTTCAAAAGAGAGGTCATGGCTCGTACCCAACCCTGGGTTATCTAAATAAAAATACCAATTAACATCTCATAGTAGCCGATGACTTCATGTATTGAGATACATTTTAGATAAATCGACTCCACGTATTTACTCATGCTGTTACATTTTTGTTGGAGGTGGTCACTTAACCTGCACTGCTGAGATGACCCGAACTGGACCTAAAATTTTGACACAACTTGCAAAACTGATCAGAAGAAAATGCATCCCAAACCATTTACAGGCTTCTGCGAAGACCCAAAGGGGGGCATTAGTGCAAGTGTAACGTTTTGACAGGGGCAGATGCCGGGTTTCATGTATTCATGATAAGCTCATCTACGGAAATGCAGTAGGCGTTTCGGTTGGGATGAAAAGAACAGGACACTGTTTTTACCACAAAAATCCATAAAAAGGACACATTTTAGCATTGATCACTGTCTGCCCCACCAGCACAATACATCAACAATCCAGCGGTTTTGAACATTTTTACTTTTGAGACTTCCATTCAATTAGCCTCCAAATAAAGTTACCTGGTAAATTGTGTTGCACTGAGGATATCATAGATGCCGCAGCATGATGTTACAGCATGCCGCAATTGACCAGTCACGTTGTCTTCAGCAGCGTCTCACGGGCCATTCCCAGTTGATGGTGGAGTAGCGCGCCCATTGAAACACAACTCAGTACAGGTGAAGCTCTGTTTAGAGCTGACCTCCATCGAAGATCGCATCAGCACCACCACCACGCTGAGGAGAAGGGAGGTACGGCGGTGTTACAAATGCACTATAAAAGAGAAAATACGACGGGGCGCTGGTGGGCAATAGACAGGGCAAAGAAAACACCCCACCACACATTAGATTAAACAAAAATTACATACATATAGTACTATACATTGTGCTCCCCATGGAGGTCTTAATATGCTATCTTACATCTAGCCTCCTGAGTCCCCACGTATAGGTATCTATACGCAGGTTTGAATAGCTCTACCACCTCCTACCGATGTCGTAGCCTTTTATATAAATTATGTATAGAAAACTGGACATTCTAGCTTTCTTCTGGTGTCAAAATCATAAACTAAACCCAAGGGCAAGTGAGTCAAAATTCCCTTTGTTCGACGATAGGCGTGAGCGCCGGACGGTTTCGCGGTTGCTCCGAAGAAGGTATGTAGTTTAAAAATGTTACTGACAGAATCTAGTTTTGATAAGTATATGAACAGAAAGCTTAAATTATTGGAAGTATCTGAGTTTTTATCCGGTGTTTTTAACATTTTTTTGCCAAACAATCTCCTTCGAAAATGCTATGTATAGAATTCTATACTCCAGGACTCAATGACGACAAAAGTGACATTATACTTAACCATTTGGAGGGCATCCCAGGCATATCATACTCCTTTGATGTAATGAGACACCATTGATGAGGAGCACATGTTAAGCAAATATGTTTTCCTCGTGGTTTCCTTTGTTTTTAATTTTATAAAACTAGAAGATATGGATTAGAACAGGCGATGCTTATCATTCTGGTACTGAAGCGAGAAGCAGATCCGAGGAGGGGAGATGGGGTAATAGCCCCCCCTTAGGCCTACTACGCGATAATAATACTACGCGAAGGTAGGTCTAGGTGGCCCCTCATTATGTAACCGGGGGCCCCGAAATTAATATCGCAGGCCCCCCAGAGTTGTTCTCGGGGTCCCTACCTCTGAAGTCCCACGAAACCCGCGACCGGACCCCTAAAAATCGTCTCAGGGCCCACTGCTGTCCAAGCCGGGTCCCCTGTCCTCGGCAGTTTTATGTCCTCGGTATTCCACCCGGGCCCCCTGTGACTGCAACTGGAACCCCTGCGGTTCACCCGGGCCTCCTTTGGCCATCTGGACACCCTGATATTCTTCCGGGCCACTTGCAGTCCACTTGAAACCGCTGAGTCTGCGACCGGGCCCCTCAGAATTATCCCAAGCCCACTGATGACGAAGTCGGGCCCCTGTTCTCAGCAGTTGCAGATAATTTCCCTGTATCCCACCCGGGCCCTCTGTGACCCAAGTCGGGCCCCCTGCGGCTCACTCAGGCCTCCTGTGGCCATCCGGGCCTCCTGAAATGCTTCCGGGGGCCCATGTGGCTCACTTGCGATCTTGGTGTCGGGGACCGGGCCCCTACGATAATCTCAGACATATTGTGGATACATTCAGCCCCCTGCCTTGCTTGCGGGATTCCTTTGGTCTCGGCCCTCTGTGGCTACAACATCTGTTCCTGCTTGGGAGTAGCAGGTTTAATATCTTAAACACGGTAACTCCTGGCTGGAGTACAAGTCTCACGAGGACTTCGAGGAGATCAGGTACCTGGAATTAAAATCCAGCTTACTGATCAGCTCAAGACTGAAGGTAATAATATGAACTGTGAGGCCAGGCGAGAATACACTGAAAATGTTTCAGAGGCACCAGCTGACGAGCTTCCCACAAAGCGACCAAAGGTTGCAATGTCGTCGAAGGATATCAAAAGTGCTAGCACACAGTACATGCACGAAATTATCCCTGGTAAGGAATCGTACCGAAGATGCCGATGACCGTCCTATAACAAGCTGGCTCTCATCAAGTCCAAGACGTTTGGAGTGCTTCTCTAATACATTACTGAAACAATCTTTTTTACCAAGATCCACGAGGCGTAAAGGTCATGGAGCGCACACAATGTATCTATTGGGAACCTGGATATGGTACATACATGCTTGGGTCTAACGATAGTCCTTGACTGATCCCTAACGAGAACGTGCTTTAATGCTCGGTGGTATTTAATTTAGGAATTAGGACTTTACTAACAGTAACTTAACACGCGCATTGACGGGGGTCTGAGCCACCTTCGCATTGACGGGGGTCGGGTACCCGCCCCCAAAGATTTCGAGAACCACGGTAGGTAGCGAAAAACGGTAAACGGCGTTGGGTTGCCCATCCACTTCTCCATCGACAACATTTGAACATTTTTTTTGTCAGGTCACATTTAAGGTCACGAGAGGTCAAAAACAGCCGTCACAGGGATAACATGTAAATTCAGTTTTTCGGCCATTACATCTGAACAAGTAAAGATAGAGCAAAATGACTTGAACTATATGAATCCTCTCAGCAAGCCGAATCGAATGATATATAATTTGACCTTGCTAGGTCAAATCAAGGATTTGACCTGACCTGAGGTCAGGTCAGGGTCAAATTATATAAAATGCATATCATTAGAACCCCAAAGCCCAGGCGAGTCTAATGCAGCTAAAATAAATGCTCTATCACCATCCGTTACTGATTTATTCTGTAAAAACTATTTTTCACATGTATTTCCAATGGAGAGGTCATGCCTCGTACCTGACCTTAGGTCATCGATATCAAAAATACCGGAACAAATTTTAGAGAACTAGGTAGGGGCATTATGTGATATGAGTTTCAATCTGATAAGTTCACCCTGCTCCGACTTATGGTATCTTAAACTTTTTTTAGGTCGGGTCACTTCACCTGTGCTGGTGACCTGACCTTGGATGACTCAACCTTAAAATTTTCACAGAAGTTGTAAAAATGTTAAGGGAAAAGGTATGCCAAGAACGGCGGCGCCACGCGCCGCCGTTTTTCTGCTGTCTCCGAAAAACCCGAGGGGGCGGGTATCCACCCCCGTCAATGCGCGTGTTAAGGTGACGATCCGTATTAGTAGACTCAACCGGCGAAGGTACCAAATTTTGTTATGCCTACGTCATAATAATGATTAAAATCTTAGTTAAAAGGGAAAGCAAATACAACGTTCATTGTGAGATAGTGACAAATGCATCATGTTTCACGCAGCGCATCCCGAGAAAAAGTTTATCATTAGTGCACTATTTATAGTCATTGAGTCCTGGTGTATAGATTTCTATACATCCAATAAATTATATTTATAAATTTTTTAATTTAAATTTTTGTTCATTATTGAGTTCCTTGCATCCAAAAACCCAAAAATCAAAAAGGGTTTGCACTTCCATCAAATATTTTGGGCTCGGGTCTCAAGAGGATAGTACTAAGCCTGCAGGATTTTGAAGCGACAGAAAGACAGACAGAAACACACAAACATACAAACAGAGACAGACCTTGGAATTTTAGGACATGTAGACTGCTAAGCCTATATGTGGGCCAGCCAGCCAGTCAGCCAGACCGACAGAGACATACAGACAGAGAAAGAAAAACTTCCAGAAAGCCAGAGATAGACAGGGATAAACAGAAACACAAACAGTGAGAGAACAAGATAGACAGAAACATATAAACGGAGACAGATCGACATAGACAGAAATAAACAAAGAAACAACCAGACAGACATTGCCAGATATTCAGGGAAGCCAGATCTAAATACATACAGACAAACAGAACAGACAAAATACAGGGACAGTTAGACAGACATATAAAGACAGTCAGACATACACACAGAAAAATACAGAAACATCCAGGCAGACAGACATACAGAGAATACAGAGGCAGACAGACAGGTAGGCAGACAGACAGAGGAAGCCAGGTCTAAGTGCATACAGACAGACAGAACAGCCAGAGACATACATACAGAAACAGCCAGACAGACATACAGGGACAGTCAGAGACATACAGAAAAGTACAGACATCCAGGCAGACAGTCAGACTGATATACAGAAAAATGCAGGCAGACAAGCAGACAGGCAGACAGACAGCCAGACAGACAGAGTCTGACAGACAGACATTCAAGCAGACAGTCGGGCAGACAGATGGACGGACAGAGTCAGGCAGACATACAGACAGTCAGGCAGGCAAGAAGACAGGGAAACAGGCAGACAGGCAGGCAGACAGGGAGACAGGCATGCAGGGAGACAGACAGTCAGTCACACAATCAGACAGACAGTCAGGCAGACATACAGTCAAACAGACATTCATACTGTCAGGTGAACAGACAGACTGTCAGGCAGATAGACAGACTTTCAGACAGGCAGGCAGGTAGACAGTCAGTCACACAATCAGACAGACAGACAGTTAGTCAGACAGGCAGACTGTCAGGCAGACATACATACTGTCAGGTGAACAGACAGTCAGGCCGGTAGGCAGACAGACAGTAAGGAAGACAGACAGAATGAAGACAGACAGCCAGACAGTCAGGAAGACAGACAGACAGACAGAGACAGTCAGGCAGGCAGGCAGGCAGGTAGACAGTCAGGCAGGCAGACAGACAGGGAGACAGGCAGACAAACAGAGACAGCAAACATTCAGACAACCAGACAGACATACAGAGGCAGCTAGACAGACATACAGAGACAGTCAGACATACATACAAAAGATACACAGACATCCAGGCAGACAGACATACAGAGAATACAGAGGCAGACAGAGGAATCCAAGTCTACATACATACAGACAGACAGAACAGACATACATACATACAGATAGAGCCAGAAAAACATACAGGGACAGTCAGTGACATACAAAAAGTACAGAGACATCCAGGCAGACAGACATACAGAGAATACAGAGGCAGACAGACGGGTAGGCAGGCAGACAGTGGAAGCCAGGTCTAAGTACATACAGACAGAACAGCCAGAGAGACATACATACAGAGACAGCCAGACAGACATACAGGGACAGTCAGAGACATACAGAAAAGTACAGAGACATCCAGGCAGACAGTCAGACAGATATACAGAAAAAATGCAGGCAGACAAGCAGACAGGCAGACAGACAGCCAGACAGATAGTCTGACAGACATACATTCAAGCAGACAGACGGACAGACAGAGTCAGGCAGACATACAGAGTAAGGCAGGCAGGTAGACGGGGAAACAGGCAGGCAGGCAGACAGACAGGGAGACAGGCAGGCAGGGAGACATACATACAGACAGACAGACAGACAGTCAGTCACACAGTCAGTCACACAATCAGACAGACAGACAGATAGTTAGGCAGACAGACAGTCAGGCAGACAGGTAGTCAGGCAGACATACATACTGTCAGATGAACAGTCAGACTGTCAGGCAGACAGACAGCCTTTTTGATTTTTATAAATTTTGACCAAGTTGTTTCTCAGTTCGACTGTTGGAGTCGGAGTCTCACTAAAGTCATCAAGGGACTTGTCACGGAGACCCCGACCCCACCACCCGAACTAGCAACTCCCACAATGAAGGGTTGATTTAGAAGCCAAAGTTTAACGTCCCACAAAGCACAGGGACGGCCGCCCCGCTCAGGTCACCCTCTCTCCAGTCAGTTGCCAGCCGACCTGTACGTCGGGTAAACTATTGAGCACCGGAGCGTCTCAGGTGAACCGATCCCAAGCCTGGACATGCACTGCCACTGCATGCTTCTGAGCAGCGGGCCGGCGCCCAACGCTCTACTAACTGAGCTACCGGGGCGGCTGTCTGACATTCTTTCAGACAGGCAGACAGTCAGTCACACAATCAGACAGACATGCAGACAGTCAGTCGGACAGGCAGACATACATACTGTCAGGTGAACAGACAGTCAGGCAGACATACAGTCAGGCAGGTAGGCAGACAGACAGACAGACAATCAGGAAGACAGACGGGCAGACAGATACAGTCAGGCAGGCAGACAGACATACAGGGAGACATGCAGACAAACAGAGACAGCACACATTCAGACAACCAGACAGACATACAGAGACAGTCAGACATATATACAGAAAAATACACAGACATCCAGGCTGACAGACATACAGAGAATACAGAGGCAGAACAGAGGAAGCCAAGTCTACATACATACAGACAGACAGACAGAACAGACATACATACAGATATAGCCAGATAAAAACATACAGGGACAGTCAGAGACATACAAAAAAGTACAGAGAAATCCAGGCAGACAGACATACAGAGCATACAGAGGCAGACAGACAGGTAGGCAGACAGACAGAGGAAGTCAGGTCTAAGTACATACAGACAGAACAGCCAGCGAGACATACATACAGAGACAGCTAGACAGACATATAGGGACAGTCAGAGACATACAGAAAATTACAGACATCCAGGCAGACAGTGAGACAGAAATAGAGAAAATGCAGGCAGACAAGCAGACAGGCAGACAGCCAGACAAAGTCTGACAGACAGACATTTAAGCAGACAGGCAGTCAGGCAGACAGATGGACGGGCACAGTCAGGCAGACATACAGACAGTCAGGCAGGCAGGGAGTCAGTCACACAGTCAGGGAGTCAGTCACACAGTCAGCGAGTCAGTCACACAGTCAGACAGTCAGTCACACAATCAGACAGACAGACAGTCCGGCAGACATACATACTGTCAGATGAACATACAGACTGTCAGGCAGACAGACAAACTTTGAGACAGGCAGGCAGGCAGACAGACAGACATCCAGGCAGGCAGACAGTCAGTCACACAATCAGACAGGCAGACAGTGAGTCAGACAGGCAGACTGTCAGGCAGAAATACATACTGTCAGGTGAACAGATAGTCAGGCAGACATACAGTCAGGCAGGTAGGCAGACAGACAGTAAGGAAGACAGACAGTCAGGAAGACAGACAGGCAGAAAGACAGTCAGGCAGGCAGGCAGGCAGGCAGACAGACAGGGAGACAGACAGGGAGACAGGCAGGCAGACAGGCAGACAAACAGAGACAGTAAACATACAGGCAACCAGACAGACATACAGACACAGCTAGACAGACATGGAGACAGTCAGACATACATACAGAAAAATACAAAGACATCCAGACAGACAGACATACAGAGAATACAAAAGGCAGACAGAGGAAGCCAGGTCTACATACATACAGACCGACAAAACATACAGACATACATACATACAGATATAGCCAGAAAACCATTCAGGGACAATCAGAGAAATACAGAAAAGTACACAGACATCCAGGCAAACAGTCAGACAGATATACAGAAAAATGCAGACAGACAGAATCAGTCAGCCAGTCAGTAAGCCAGGTCAGGTCAGGTAGGCAGGCAGGCAGGCAGGAAGACAGACAGACAGACACAGCCAGTTAGGCAGTAAGGAAGACAATCAGGAAGCCGGTCAGAAAGGAAGACAGACATACAGTCAGGCAGACAGATGGACAGACAGTCAGACAGGCAGGCAGGCAGACAGACATACAGTGACAGTCAGACATACATACAGAAAAATACACAGACATCCAGGCAGACAAACATATGGAGAATACAGAGGCAGACAGAGAGACAGGCAGGCAGACAGAGGAAGCCAGGTCTACATACAGACAGACAGAACAGCCAGACATACATACATACATACAGAGATAGCCAGACAAACATACAGGGACAGTCAGACAGACATACAGAAACATCCAGGCAGATATACAGAAAAATAAAGAATAATCCAGTCATTTTGTCTGTCAGTCAGTCAGTCAGTTAGTCAGACAGACAGTCAGTCAGTCAGACAGTCAGTCAGGTAGACATACAGTCAAGCAGACATACAAACTGTCAGGCAGACATACATACTGTCAGGTGAACAGACAGTCAGTGAACAGAAATTCGGTGGATGGGGCACTTTCCCTCCGCTGGTGCTTAAAAGGAATGTGGCACCTTCAAAACATGATTTTAAATGAGATAGCCAAGTTTTAAAGCAAGTCAGAAAACCCGGTACTCCATATATCATTTGTCTTGGAACTCAATATTTCAGTAGAAAAAGCTAAAACCTACCTGACACCAGCCCCTAATCAGCCCCCCACCAGGCAGTCATTGTTGTGAGCTTCCGGGTGATGACATATGCTGACGTCACAATGAGCATCAGCGAATCGAAGCCCTTGAAGCGTTTCAAGTATGGTAGTGGCTGCCAGAACATGACATCCACAGGCAGATATTTATTTTCCTAGAGGAGTATTTTTAAAAACAAAATATTGAGCTTATTGAACATTTTTCACAGAAATCATGAGTGGTTTCATTATTTTTTTCTAAAAGTACGCCTAATTGCACTAAATTCCAAGATTCGACCAAGGTGCCAAATCCCCTTTAAGAATGTTCATTTCACACCAGTCTGCAAAGTATGACATTTCTGACGAGATCTCGTCAGTGTGAGTGCCCTTAGAGATAGAAGCAAGTGGTGCAAATTGTATCAACCTGGTGCAAATTTGTAAGACTAGTGAGAGGAAGGTGACAATTAAACCAAACAAATACTAAATGGTTATTAAGACAGACGAGGTGGCTTGAGAAAAAGTCCCTTAGTAATAAGAGGTAGCATTGCATTGGATGGGTAGGAATGGGTGCATTTTCTCCCATGTATATGACATATTTCTGCAACTTCTTGGAGGCTGGTGGTGAGAGAATTTTAGATGGCTAGTGCGACTCATCCGGCCTGTTGCCATACTTTGCAGGCTGGATTTTACACAACAGCAGAGTATCTGGAAAACAAAAATCACATGCCTATGTCCACTTCAGGGTCATTTTCTGCCATAAAATTTTCTTACCTGCCCCAAAAAGGGGCAAAAGCAGCCCCAAACTGGTAGGTCAGCCTCTCTCGAGGCTGCCCCAACAAGACGTCACAACTTCCCAGCTTCGGAAAAGTGGGAACCAGCTTCAATCCCTTAAGCTGTTGATCACAATGTATATAATAAACATACTGTACCAAGCCTTATAAAGTTCACAACCCAATAAAGTAGGGACTGGGTCCTCAACTCGCTGTTCCCAATCTGCTTCAAGAACATTGACGTACACTGGGCAGAGATATTGTACAAAATCCTGACTTAGTCTGGTGATGGCTCATCATGAGCTCAATGACAGCGCAAATGAGAGGCACCGGGAATACCAAAAAAATACCTGTACACCTAGGGTATTCCAAGGTAATCATGTGGCCTTCCATCTGGCATGCAATTTCCTTGACAGAACATAACGCGTATAGGTACCTTCCATTCTGACCTCAAAATCTATCAGACAGGGTTAAGTAGAAAATGCAATGTTACATACGCAGACTATACTTTAAATAATCGCTTACAGCCTGTATTGAAATCCGTAATGATCCCTAGTATATCGTGAAAGACAGGCCGAAGCAATCAATCAAGCAACCCCTCGTGCTCACCTATGCGCTTCCAAAATGGCGTATCCAAAGCCGTGGACTTGCTGAAAGCTTCCTTTAATTCAGTCCACCTCTTTTCTGAAACGCATTTCCGCTCCAGCAACGCTTAGAAACGCTTGCAGTATTTATGACCTATTCGTCATAAAAACGGCGGTGTTTATGACGCATCCGTCCTAAACACCGCTTCCTCTCATATGACCTATTCGTCATAAATACCGCGGTGGTCGTGTTGTTCCGCTCCAACAACGCTTAGAAACGCTTGCAGTATTTATGACCTATTCGTCATAAAACGGCGGTGTTTATGACGCATCCGTCATAAACACCGCTTCCTCTCATATGACCTATTCGTCATAAATTTCGCGGTGGTCGTGTTGCTTCTTTCGCTTTTCTGAAAGAAAATCTGGCGACTTCTATTTTCCTGGCCAATTCTACCTGGCATCCTTATCTCCACCGATTTCAGTGGAACAACTGAATCGAAATTCTGGCGCGGGCAAGACGCTCAGTGCCCTCTGCCCCACTGGGGAAAGATGTAACGGAAGATAGCACAAGTTCAGCACAGGTTCAGCACAGCTTCAGCACAGTTTCATATTCAGTCCGAGCTTAACTCAATACAAAAAAGAGTTATTTCTGATCATAGAGGACACAAAAAGAAACAAAAACTATGTTTTTCGCATCATCTTTATTCTCCAAAGATAATCCAACCATCATTTTAGTCATGGGGCCCATAGGGGCCCCACTAGGGCACTTTGAAATTTTTGGCGAATAGGGCGGACTACTTCAATTTTCTTCAAAACTGGTATATAGCACCTTCATACCAGAAGGATAAATCTGGCTGAAGAACATGCCCGTTGCATTGATTAAGAGGGGCCCTAAAGGGGCCTCGAATTTTCAAAAACCAACTATCCACCAATAAATACAAAAAAAAACTCCAATGATACCTATCATATGGAAGGGCCGTTTTCCCAAAGATAATCCAACCATCATTTTAGTCATGGGGCCCATAGGGGCCCCACTAGGGCACTTTGAAAATTTTGGCAAATAGGGCGGACTACTTCGATTTTCTTCAAAATTGGTATGTAGCACCTTCATACCAGAAGGATAAATCTGGCTGAAGAACATGCCCGCTGCATTAATTAAGAGGGGCCCTAAAGGGGCCTCGAATTTTCAAAAACCAATTATCCACCAATAAATACAAAAAAACCAAACAATGATACCTATCATATGAAAGGGCTCGTTTTCCCAAAGATAATCCAACCATCATTTTAGTCATGGGGCCCATAGGGGCCCCACTAGGGCACTTTGAAAATTTTGGCGGATAGGGCGGACTACTTCGTTTTTCTTCAAAATTGGTATATAGCACCTTCATACCAGAAGGATAAATCTGGCTGAAGAACATGCCTGTTGCATTGATTAAGAGGGGCCCTAAAGGGGCCTCGAATTTTTAAAAACCAATTATCCACCAATAAATACAAAAAAATCATCCAAGGATACCTATCATATGAAAGGGATCATTTTCCCAAAGATAATCCAACCGTCATTTTAGTCATGGGGCCCATAGGGGCCCCGCTAGGGCACTTTGAAAATTTTGGCGAATAGGGCGGACTACTTCGATTTTCTTCAAAATTGGTATATAGCACCTTCATACCAGAAGGATAAATCTGGCTGAAGAACATGCCCGTTGCATTGATTAAGAGGGGCCCTAAAGGGGCCTCGAATTTTCAACAACCAATTATCCACCAATAAATACAAAAAAATCATACAATGACACCTAACATATGAAGGGCTCATTTTCCCAAAGATAATCCAACCATCATTTTAGTCATGGGGCCCATAGGGGCCACACTAGGGCACTTTGAAAATTTTGGCGAATAGGGCGGACTACTTTGATTTTCTTCAAAATTGGTATATAGCACCTTCATACCAGAAGGATAAATCTGGCTGAAGAACATGCCCGTTGCATTAATTAAGAGGGGCCCTAAAGGGACCTCAAATTTTCAGAAACCAATTATCCACCAATAAATACAAAAAAATCATACAATGATACCTATCATATGAAAGGGCACGTTTTCCCAAAGATAATCTAACCATCATTTTAGTCATGGGGCCCATAGGGGCCCCACTGGACCCGATTGAAAATTTTTGGCGAATAGGGCGGACTACTTCGATTTTCTTCAAAATTGGTATATAGCACCTTCATACCAGAAGGATAAATCTGGCTGAAGAACATGCCTGTTGCATTGATTAAGAGGGGCCCTAAAGGGGCCTCGAATTTTCAAAAACCAATTTTCCACCAATAAATACAAAAAATCATACAATGATACCTATCATATGAAAGGGCTCATTTTCCCAAAGAATTCTTGAAGAAAGGGCTCGTTTTCCTAAAGAATGATTTGACTCTATCCCTCAAGAGCTGCTTCTGGTAAAACTCTAAGCTTACAGTATCCAAGGAAAGCCCCTACAGTGGATACAGAGTTTTTAACAGGAAGAATACAGTGTGTGAGGGTTGTAGGTGCCAGGTCTTAGTGGCAACCAGTCGTGCGTGGGATACCACAGGGTCCTGTAGTGGGGCCAGGGTTGGCATTTTTGCCACTTGAGAGGGCTTACTGCCGCCAGCCGGTTTTTACCGGTTTAAACCGGCAAAAAGTGGCAAGAAGTGGCATAAATTTGGGGAGTTTATGGGAAACCCAAAATCCAGGGGGTAAATATAATTTGATAACTTGTATTTATGTTGTCAGATAGCTCCAAAGTATGTTCGCCAATGCGATTATGGGAACATGAATAATAGTTCCATAAATACCAGCGATAAATAAGACATTCATCACTGTTCATGAAATATCCACAAACAAAGAAGAGAGGTTCGGATCTTTGAACCAAACAGTATGGCAGCAGGCCAGACGAGTCGCACCAGCGATCTCAAATTCTCGCAGCGCCAGACACCAAAAAGTTTGCACCAATCTGCCATATACCAGGGAGAAAAACTCACCTATTCCTACCCACACATTGCAATGCCACCTCCCTTAACAGTTAGGTAGTTGAGGACTTTTTATAAGGCCCCCTCCTCTGTCTTTATAACCATTTAGTCATTATTTGTTTGGTTTTCAGTATCACCTTCCTCGCACCAGTCTCACAAATTCGCACCAGGTTGAAAACATTCACACCACTCGCTTCTGTCTCCAAGGGCACTCGCACCGACGAGATCTCGTTGAAAATGTCAAACTTTGCACACTGGGGAGTAGAAAGGAGGGCTTTTGCCAGCCTAGACAGCGAGGTCCTGACTCAAGGAAGTGCAAGTGTTGTGAATGGAGCTCCGGCCGTCGCCAGGCGCGATCCAGCCAGCCGCCGCTCAGCTGATCTAGTTCAGAGCCGGGCCACTAGAGGCGCTAGAGTCGCCCACTCTGCCGGCCCTCCCCGCACTCTCTCTCCGGACACGGCGTCTTAAAAGTGTAGGTTGCGTTTGTGTTGCTCTCGGAAGTTCAGAATAAACCTATAAGCTGTGGGCTCGCCTGTGTGGCAGGACGTCGGTGTGGAGCAGGGAGGCACGGTCACGTGACATCAAAACAATTTCATGACAGCTGATGATTGAACCTCGTATTCCGGAGATGCTCAAATGGGACAAGCAAAGAGCGTAAACGTAAAGTAAAGGATGCAGTTCGACGTAATTTTAGCAATGCCATCAGCGGAGACTATTCTAGTGCACTGAATTTTCACCGACGCTTGATAAAAAATTGGAAAGGTAATAGTACCTTGGAAAAGTAGCATTCGCATAGAAATAATATGCGGAACGGTGGAAAATATATATATTCCGACGGATTTCTACCATACTCAGCGACGGTGGAACGTCCAAATGTAAGGGGGGCGGGCACCATGAGCTTTTCAACCCATAGGCGGATGCAGGGGTGAAAGGGGGGCACGTTCCCCCGATCGACTCTCGCCCCTGAAATGTCGCTTGTTCCCCCTCCAGGATGCGAAAATCGGCGCCCACCGATAGAATTTTGCGCCCATCTGATAGGTTTTTCCGGTCAAAAGTGGCACCCCCGGGCCGGATGGCGCCCACCCGGAAACGCCCACCCCCGATCAGCAATCCTGGATCCGCTTATGTTTCAACCCATTTCTTTCCAGTCAACGCCATTGGGTTATTGTTAAAATTTATGATTTAAGGGAGGGTACCGTGCCCCGGTGCCCCCCGTTCCGCCGCCAGTGACCATACTCCCGTCATCATAGAATCGGGTAAAAGTAGAAAATGTCCGGAGCAGCGACGGATCCAACTTCCAAGGGGAGGAGAGTGAATAGAACATTACCCACCCCTCCCCGCCCCCATTGGCTGACGCAGAGGGGCTTAGGCGGATTCAAGATTGTCGATCGGGTGAGGGGGGGCACCATCCGGACCAGGAGGGTGTCACTTTTGACCGGCAGAACTTATCAGGTGGGCACAAAATCATATCCGTGGGCACGGATTTTTGCATCAATGGGGGGAGGGTAAGAAGCGACGTTTCAGGGGACACCATTGGCCTTCCAATGCGACGCCGTGACCATTTCAGGGGGCGACGAGGGTTGATGGGGGGCACCTGCCCTCCTGGATCTGCGTACGGAGGGGGCAGAGGCCATGCCCCCAAAATGGCAATTTTTTTACCGATCTTTTAACAATACTATGTTTTTACAATTTCTCCTGCGTTGCCCCACCCCCCCCAAACAGCACTCGTGCGTCCGCCCCTGTCCACCCCCACCTGCACATATGAAGCTCGATCACTTCGATGACGGGCGCCGCAAAATGTGAGACTGCGGTGCAGAGGCAGGGGCGTCGCCGCGGAATTTTTACCGGTGGGGACGGACCATCACTCGGGACGACCAGAGGCGGGGAGTGGCGCTGGGGCGCAAAATTTGGAGCGAATGGGCTGTATCTGAAAACGATACTGGCAATACACTTCACTGACAAACTTAGCGAGTTGGGTTGCAGAATTCCACGCAATTAACGAAGGTAAACGCAAGTAATAAGAGGATCCAAATAAAAACCTAGGACGAGTCACCAAGTTTTTGCGGGACCGTCCCCCTCTGATCCGCGAGTAGGGGACGCGTCTCATAATCCCCCCGCTTTCGACGTCCATGTGTACGTAGGCAATCCAAATCTTGTCGGAGGTTTGCTTGTCTTGTCGCAACACCATGCTTGCGGCAATTTATCGCCGAACACCTTTCTCAAACGTGTTGCCCCTGTGCCTAAAAATGGCTTTAGATATTGGCACCGACAATGAACGGATTCAGAGGGTGAGGGAGCACTTGTTGGCCGATCTATACGAAGCTTCCTGAAATGCCCATCAAACCACTATGAAAGGTCAATGGCTCTCCAATGGCGGAATGGCGAATCCAATGGCGGGGAGCCGGCGCGACATACGAAAATATATAAATTTGGCAGTGCAAAATGAGTCCACCGTAAATGTGCAATTATATTGGTAGGCCACTGTTCTACCATACGTATAACTCAAAGTCACTTTGCCATCCTAGGTAGATGACAAATCTAGAGGAGTTGGTCGCTGAGCAAGGCCAAATGACAAGAACAGTGAAGAGTTCCATTGCAGTTATCAAAAGTAGGTATTCGAAAGTTTTGCGAGCCAAGTCCCGCGTGGCACCAATAGATCTTCTGTGGGAACTGGGACACAGTATTAATAAAAATACTCATCTAATCTAAAAAGGCATGGGATAAATGTTCACCCCGTTAGTACCACTCGTAGCTTATTCAATATCTCATTGGTATTTATATTGAACATTTCTTGCAAACGCAGAGACAAGAATCCCAAATTGATTGACAAATCCAGCTATCAATTGAACTGCAGCTACACGCCACCATATCAGAGAGAGCACTGGTAGCACAGCGCCTGGATGACGGCTTTGCTGCACGCGAGCTTTGCCGGCACTGCTGCTCGCCGCCGAAGGGTTTCGCAGTCCAGGCTGCCTCCGCCGCGCGCTGCTGCTCGCCGCCGAAGGGTTTCGCAAGTCCAGGCTGCCTCCGCCGCGCGCTGCTGCTCGCGACCGAAGAGGTTTCGCATGTCCAGGTTACCTCAGTCGCGCTGGAAAAGAACACAATACAACACGATTACAATGGGTACCAAATGGGCGATAATTAATATTGGTTCGTGCGCCCGAAAACCCAAATAACTAACAATCGGTACTGAGGGGTATTATAAATAATCAAATCATTTTGATGAATAAGGCTTTTGAAGCCTGTCCAAATATATTAATGAAATGGCTATTAGTGCCCCACCAGCTGACAGGACTTGAATTCTTATGAAGCCAGGCATCAAATTCTTACCACCCCGGGCACGGTGCCCCCACCCATCGGTGATCCTGGATCCGCCTATGACGGGAATGTCATTTAGTCAAGGGCTGATCTGCAGAATGTGGCAGGAAACTGGAAAATATGCTTGGGGTAGCTCAAATCCTACCCCAATTGGGGAAGAAATTCAGCAGCTGGGCCAGAGTTCTCTGTACACTGAAGCAGACTTTTTTATCAATTTTACCTGTTTTACTAACTTATTGACACAATTATGACTTTTAACAAGGATCAGCACTGTCCAAGCTGTCACACTCAGCTCCAATATTGTTGTACCTGCCACAAAGAATGACAAGAGTTGCCCCAAACCAGTAATTCTGCCCAAAGGCTACACCAATGAGATCTTGTGTAAATCTGTCAAATTCTACATGCTGAATCAAGCGGCAGTCAGTCAGTACTGATAAGAGGAAACCATCCAGTAAGACGGCCAGTTGGCAAAGTATGGCAGCATGCCAAAGAAGTTGCACCAGCTATTGAGAATGATCGTATCACCACTCACCTAAAATTGGAACCAAAATGGGCATAAAATCACACTGACCTCTACTTATTTCCAAACAATTTGGCTGGTACTCCAACCACACAACTGGTACTATATCCCCAGCTGCCCTAGGGCATGAAATATGAATGTGATTAATTATTGTTTAACTTAGAATAACAATATGGTATTTTATATTCTTTCGTCCAGTTTCTATACGCTGCAAATTCTATGTGAGTTCAGTATTGGCAACTGCCACTCTCATTTATACACTCAGTATTGGTAAATACTGGTCAGCATTTCATTTTCTCCAAAATTTGCTTTGCGTGGACCAGTCTTGAGGTACACTTTACACCAAAAACTAGTCAGAATTATCATACTTTGCAGACTGGCAAGGAGGAGAGCCGCCCAACTTCCACAGCCCCATAGGCAATTTTGAAAAGTGTAAAATCATTTTGTGCCATATTTCTTACCTAGTTGGCTCCTTTGGGACCCTGAAGAATGGCAGATCACGATCCTTTTCCTTGGTCTTCGTACATCCAGGCATTGAGCACACATCTGTGCCTGATATGATTCTTGGGCACCACGGTGATCACAGCGCTTAGTATCACACCAAAGAAGTTGGCACTATAGGTAGGTAATTTAAAAAGTCAACAGCTTTCCGTCCATACACAAATTCACACACACAAACAGAAAATCAATCCATCCCAACGTCTCAAATTTATTTCAAAATAAGACACTGGTAGATGTGAGAATAACGGTACATGAACGTTGTTTGTAAATTGTCTCTTTCACGCCAAGTTGTACGCCAAAAAGTCCCTATCTCTTCAACACACCGCCAGCTCCATAGACAATACACACCGCCAGCTCGGGACCTGGCGGCAATCAGTTGACAATAAAATTTACTGAAACTTTTTTGTGTCTACAAAATAGGATAGATAAATATAATAAAATATTATATTCACCTCTAACTTCCTCAGTAGATATATGTATTGATGGAAACTTTCTGGCTTTGTAGCCACCCTATGCTTTTCCAGCAGTCAGCTATCCTGTGCCAGCTGTAAAAATTGCTGTCATTGGCCATGGCTGAGCGGCCCGCTCCGTTTTACCTTTACTCTATTGCCTTGGGTGTGGAGAAGCATAACAATCAGCGGTGGGATTTGCACACGTTCCCGACAAGAGCCCTGTTCCAGCTGTCAGCACAGTTTTGTCAGCACCAATCAGCGGGCCGCATTGCGCCTACGTCACAGGATTGTAGCCTCTCCCCGGGAACTTGGTTCTAGAGGTTTTACGGGCTGAAGGCCTGCTGTTGTGCTGATGAAAAATAGCAAATGCACGAAATAGCAGCCTAATATTTTCTAATGGCATAAAGGTTGAAGTTCCCTTTGCTTAGCACGAACTAGAGGCGATTATGGCGCTGATATTTCTTTTCTGGAGGAGAGGCTAGAGGTCCTGCTGACAAAACTGTGCTGACAGGTGGAACAGGGCTAAGTTTACAGAGTAAGTGCAGTGAAGTGGAAGTCAGACGCGTTGATTTTTTCGGCCGCCATATTTTGGCGTTGCGCGCAGAACTGTCCTGGCGCGCAGTGATTGTTGCGCCGCCGCTCCGCAAGGTGGCAGGATTGTTTGTTTACATAGGAACGTAAATAAACAATGGAAGAAGAGACAACAATAGGAGCCGCAGCTTCTACGAGCAGGATCAGCAGGATGGCTACGATTCCGTCTCCGACAGTGCCAGTATTTAATTATGAGCAGCCTGCACAGTTTTTCAAACAGTTCCGTCGATACGGGAAGATAACTAAACTAAGTGGGTCGGGCGCTTTCGATGTGATTTGCTTCACGCTGGGTGCATCGCCAAAGTCACAGTGGTTGGCTGACTTAATCGAAAGAGAAGTGACTCCGAGTGCCGATTTTGAACCTACAGTCACCACAGTCGAAGCGAAGGTGTTGCAGTCGATGCAACCTGAGGTGTTGAAGACCGCGATTCTGAAGGATTTGGATGGACTGAGCCTCAGGCCGGGTCAGTCACCCCGGGAGTTAGCTGAGGCCGTTCGAAACCAGCTAGCAACGCTGATTCCGGAGATGACACAAGGATCTTCTGAACGCATGGTGGTGTGGCATCTTATCAAAGCGGCACCGGAGCAGTGAAGGAGCCGCCTGATGCGGGAAAATCCAGAGACAGTCGACAGTGCCGTTCATCTCATGACTGTGCTCCAGAACGCTGAACCAGGTCCAGAACGTGCTCGTCGGTGTCATATAAGCTCCAGGAGATGCTACAGCTGTGGTAAGGTCGGACATCTGGCCAGAGAGTGCCGCACCCCGCCTAAACATCTGCCAGTGAACTCCGACAGATGTGCTAAATGTACTCTAAGAGGCCATCAAGCCAGTGATTGCCGTACCAAGTGCCGGAAGTGCCAGAAAGTCGGTCATATACAGGTGAACTGTAACACCGGTGCTGTCACCAACCGGCGAGTGGTGGTAGGCTCCACGTACCTCTTGGACGTGATGGTTAATGGAAAGGAGATACCAGCGGTAATGGACAGCGGTAGCGTAAAAACGTTGATGTCACGTGAAACTGCCGAGGATTGTGGACTCAGCCTAAGAGCGTGTAGGAAGGCTGTGGTAGGAGCGGGTCGTGAAGAGCTTCGCGTGCATGGAGCCGCGAATGTCACACTGTGTGTGTGTGTGGTATAGATGGAGAGGTGAGCCTGGAAGTGGTGGTAGCTGACTGTGTGGACAAAATGCTATTGGGCACAGACTTCTTGAGGGCTGCAGAGGTGGAAGTGAAGTTCAACACTGAAGAACTGTTCTGTTTCGGGCAGCCAGTGGCAGAGCGTGCTGCAACAGTATGCAGGTGTGTGGTGACCAGTCCAGACGAGGTATCCCTGGTAGCTGACTGGGAGCAGGAGGAAATGATCCCTGCACCCGTCAAGGATGAGCCGGGCATGTGCCAGCCGCAGCTGGACCACCTACAGGCGGAACAGCAGGCCTGCGTCAAAGAGGTCCTTCAGGAGTACTCGGACGTGTTTTCCCAGCAGGGGGAGTACGGACGTCTGAAGGGTGAAGATGTTGAGCTCACGATTCAGCTAGATGGAGTGCCCAAGAAGCCAAAGCCGTACACTGTCCCTCTTGCGCTTCGACCAGAGCTGAGGAAGCAGCTGGACAGCATGCTGGAGCGCGGCATCATCCGACCGTGTACATCTCCCTACGCCAGCCCGGTCCTGCTGGTGCCGAAGAAGGTGCCGCCTGGTGAGCCTCCAGCATACAGGTTTGTGACAGACTTCAGAGAGCTGAACCGTGTGACGGTGAAGGATCACCACCCTTTGCCGAGAATTGAGTCACTGCTCTCGGAGATTGGGCCGAGTGCGAGCTACTTCAGTGTTCTAGACCAGAAGGGGGCCTACTGGCAGCTTCCTGTAAGAGTAGGAGACCAGGCGAAGCTAGCGTTTGTGACAGATGAAGGTCAGTTCTGTTACCAAGTCTTGCCGTTTGGGGTCTCGAATGGGGCTGCAGCTTGGCAGAGAGTGATGCGGTCTGTTCTTGGTGACCTGAAGAACGTGCTGATTTTTCTTGATGACTGTCTGCTGTTCACAGACACATTCCAGGATATGATAGACCTGATCAAGCAGGTTTGCAAGCGTTTTCAGCAGCATGGCTTGAAGTTGAATCCAGAAAAGTGTGTGCTAGCCGGGAAGGAAGTAATGTTCCTGGGTCACGTCCTTAGCAAAGGCACCGTCAGGCCCACAGAAAGCTCAGTGCAAGCGGTGCTTGATTACAAACGCCCAGCGTCCAGAAGCGAAGTTCGTCGTTTCTTGGGACTGACGGGGTATCTGCGACATCTGATTCCCCGATACGCAGTGAGAGCAGCGCCGCTGAGTGCACTGACCAGCAAGCTCGTCGAGTTCGAGTGGACACAGGAGTGTGACGGGTGTTTTGAGGATCTGCGGAAGGCGATTTCTTCGTATCCAGTTGTTCGCTCTGCGGACGTGACGCTTCCATTTCAGCTGACAACTGACGCCTGTGGAAAGGGCTGGGGCGCCACCCTCAGCCAGCAGTCAGCTGATGAAGGCGAGTTCGTGGTAGCCTATGCGTCAGGAAAATGGACTGGGCCAGAGACCCGTTACAGCACGACGGAACACGAGCTGCTCGCGGTCATTCGAGCGGCGCGCCGTTTTCGTCATCTCCTATTGGGAGTGCGCTTCACAGTTGTGACAGATCATCAGGCCTTGAAGTGGCTTTGGAACTTGAGCGATCCGGCGGGTAGACTAGCCAGGTGGATCCTGCATCTCTCCCAGTTCGACTTCATTGTGATACATAGTCGTGGTGTGGATATACCCCACGTAGACGCGCTCTCGCGCGACGGACATTCAGTTGCTCCTCCGGAGGGAGTTGCAGTTGACGTACCAGTTGCGAGCCGCTGTGTAACGGAATGGGCTCCGGGTGAAGGGACGGTTCCAGTTCCAGCTGAAGGTGCAGTTCCAGTTCCAGCCGACGGAGTCCGGAGGACCGAGACCGAAGCTGATCTCCCTTCGGAGCTGAGACAGGCAACAGCCGAGGACACGGTGATAACAGAGGTAATGCATTGTTTAGAATCTGGCGCCAATGGTGATTGCGAGGAATCTCGATTTTACCTAAGTGATGCGAGACGTGAGCATTTGAGAGTGCAAGATGGCTTGCTTTTACATCACAGTGTCAGTGAATGCGAGCCGCAGATTATTGTGCCGAAGTCGCTGAGACCTGCGCTGTTAATGTTGGCACATAATAATCCCATGGCAGCACATTTTGGCGTAACCCGCACGTTGAGACGACTCACTCGCAGGTACTTTTGGTACAACATGAAGGGTGATGTGCGGAGACATGTCGCGAGTGCCTCAGTTGTGCGCGGATTAAGAGACCTCACAAGGTCAGCAAAGAGGGCCGTTTCACCATCCCTGTCGTGGGAGAGCCATTTATGGAGCTGAGTGCAGATATTTTGGGTCCTCTACCCTGTACAAAGTCTGGGAAGTGTTACGTGCTAGTAGTGTCAGACCTGTTCACAAAATGGGTGGAAGTATTTAGTTTGACTGATCAGAAAGCTGAAACAGTTGCTGACTGTATCATAGATGTGGTTTCGCGTTTTTCTGTCCCTAAAACGCTACTCACGGATCAAGGAACCCAGTTTGAGAGTTCACTTTGTCAGTATATTTGTAAAAAGCTGCAAATCAAAAAGCTGCGTTGCACACCGTATCACCCACAGACGGATGGAGTCACTGAAAGATTTAACGCAACGTTATGTGATTGTCTGCGGCAGTATGTGAACGATAACCAGGACGATTGGGATAGATGGCTGAATATTGTCGTGTCAGCATATCGTACCAGTGTTTATGCGGCAACCGGCTTTTCACCGTTTAGGTTAGTGTACGGATGGTCAGCTCGGACGCCCGAGGACATTGATAGTTTGAAATGTGTGTCATATGTTAAATACGCCACCGAGCTAGGTGATCGTTTGACCCTGGATAGAGAGCTTGCTCTGAGTAGAATTGTAACGCACAAGAAAAAAACGCTCGTGGAGAGTGAAAGCGAGTTCCAACTCGGTGATCGAGTGATGTTGCGAGTGCATGCAGTGCCGCGTGGGAAATCCAAAAAACTGAGTGCGCGCTATGATGGACCGTATGTGATCACTAAAGTCAGCAGACCAGATTACGTGATAAAATGCGGACGCCGATGCAAACGAGTGCATGGTAGTCACCTGAAGAAGGTAGATCCCCGTGTTGCTGCAAATGTGCCTGTGAGTGAAGTGGTGGAGCAGCCGGATGGCACCGAAGAGACTGTAGCCGCCCCGCCTCTCGTTCTAGCCGATTCCTCTCAATTGGCAGTGGCGGCAACGCCTGTTGCGGACTTCATTTCTGGTGCTAACGCTTCCGATAGTCACATCGTGGAATCCAGTATGTCTCATGGTGTGCCATTTGCGGCAGTAGCGGGAGTGCTACCCTCTGCTAAAGACTGGCGCATGTATGAGTTTTACCTTTAGCCCCAAGATGACACTGCTATTCAAAGATGGGATGTTTTTGCCCCAGCTGGTGATGGGCCGCAGGGTCGCGCTCAGAGTCATCAATTTAGGGGGCCGTTTGATTTACAGGTTATGGCGAAAACTTTGGCACAAAACCGATACTTGCAACAGAAAAATGGCTGCACACCCGTCACAGGATTGTGTAATTCTGTTACCAATCGAGATTATATAGCCATACAGATTAAGACACCGCATTTCACCATTCGGCGTGTCCGTCCCATTACAGACGGTCCGAGCAGATTTGGACAAACACCGATGCCTCTGTTGACATACCACAGGAGTCGCGGCTTAGGGTCTCGGTCAGGCCGGAGGACGTGAGGCGTAGGGGTGAAGGGAAGAGGGGAGGAGGAGCTGGGAGGGTTTGAGCCGCTGAGTGCAAGCCGAAATAATTCAAAAGAGTATCGGGGGCAAGTCATCCTCTCTGAACGGCGGGCAGGTCATTTAGCCTTTTCCTGAGGCAGCAATTTATTATTCAAACGTTTATTCGTAAAATGTGTAGAATAACACGGCAGCGTAAGTCTGCTCCTGCACGATCTTGTCCAGGAATTTGGCGTTGACCTCCTCGATCTTTTACGATTAAGAGAAGTCCTAGCAAGTGTCTACACTTAATGCACGCCCCGGCAGGACTCCGAGCCACCTTCGCCCTGGTGTGGGGGGAGGGTGGGTGAAACCTCCCCTCCCCGAACTCGGCTCCTATGCGGGATAGCGAAAAATGCCAAAGCTGGTGGAAAACTCACAAAAAAATCAAGACGCAACTACATCAGCCATTTTTGCCTCAGTTCAATAATTAGGTCATAGCAGGCCAAAGAAGGTGACATGTTCTTGAAGAATTTATGGGCTCTGACGTCTGACAGAGTTGAGCTAGAATCAATTTTTAGGTACCATTTGCTTCCTCTCGTTACAGCAAATCGAATAATGTATGATAGAAGTATACGAGATCAAAGCAAAAACGACCTGACCAAAAATCAGGTCAATGTCATCATTTGGCATAGCATAGTCAATATGCATATATCAATCGACTCGCAATTACAATACAAACGTAATCGTATCAAGATAAAAGATTTATCACATCATCTTACAAATGTATTGACCCAAGTCTGAAAACCTGCTTTGGTAGCCCCAGATGAACTCTCAGAGGTCACAGGCCCAAAATTGCAGCATGAACCTGAGAAGGAGTCTGAGATATTACGATTTGAATAATATGAAGGTATTTTATGAGCTGTGTCTACATAAAGTGAGCCATTTTTCGCCAAATTCCCGTTTTTTCCCATGCATTTTCAATGGAGAGGTCATGGTCTGTATCTGGACCTAGGTCAGCGATATGAAAAAATATCGGAATTTTGTTTGTGTAGCGCTCGAATGGCCCATAATGTGATATGAGTTTCAATCGGATATACTAATCTTATTCTTGCTTATGATATCCCAAACTTTTTGGGATGTTAGGTCACTTGACCTTCACTGGTGAACTAACCTGAGATGACCCGACCTTAAATTTTTGGGAAAATTTGCCGAATTGATCAAGGATAACGTGTGCCAAGTACGGCGGCGCTTCGCACCGCCTTTTTGGTGCCGCCGGAAAACCCCGACGTGATAATTATGTATGATTATTGTTTTAGTTGGCTGATTCAACCAGTAAGTCAACACGATCCCAAAATGAATAAAAAGTTACATAGGCACTCTTTCCAGAGTGGTTCGGTAAGAGTACACAAAAGAGGATATTAGAATAGGTACGCATAAATATCTGGCTCCCTGGGAACCGTTCCAAACAGGGAAATATTTGGCGACGCTATATGACCCTGGAAGTTGTTGCGTCCATGAGCTCCAAAAACTATTAATGCTGCAATGTTTAGCTTCCCAAATATGAATTATGCACTTTGTCCCGATCAAAAATAAGTGCCTTTATCTCCTAAGCGTGCCTACTCTTGCACGATGGTCTACTGCGTACTCTTACCGAACATGCACCTTTTGGAAGCAAGTCCTCATACAAATTTTGGCATGCATTTATCGTGGGCCCCAGTCCTGGGACACAGTTCTAGTTCAGCTGTCTTACTGATTACAGACCTTAGGGGAGGGTGGGGTGGGTTGTATCAGTTTTTACTCCAGGTCCATTAATATCGTAACTACTTGGGATGGCCTCGTGATTTTAATACCATCTCGTAGCTGCAGCCTTTGGCTTCCTTTTGCCAATTAATTGTTTGCCTAATATTTACTGGTTTTCCTCCAACTGCCCGGCGAATAGACCTTTTCACTTGATACAACTTACCCCACCGGTTGGGTGAGTTGTATCACATGGTGAGTTAACACGCGCTCCGCTGGGGAGGGCGAAATTCGCCCCGCTCCTGGTTTTCCCCATATAGCTAAAAAGAGACGCAGAACAACGAAACTTACAGTACCGTATTCCTAATTAATTTTACACATCTGACCAAATCTTTAAGATAAGGTCATGGCAGGTCCAGGATCTATTCAAGGTCAAGTGACCCGACCTCGAAACCTAAAATCACGAGTTTGAAGCAGCGCCCAGGGAACATTAGCAAACCGATCAGTTTGAAACCTGTAGAATATGATAAGGTCATTAGGGTCTACAAATCTGCTATCTCGAAATTTTGATATTGTTGACCTAAGGTGGGGTCAAATTTTTGGGCACCCCATTAGAAGTCTATGTTTAAAAATATAATGGACTCGTTTTCAGTAAATACTGGATAGATAAAGCTGAAAATCCTCAAACCGTCTATTCTTACCACGATCTTTACCACAAAGTTGAGTTTTGAGCATCTGACCTCTCAAAGGTCATGTCAGGTCAGGGGAGCATAGAGTGATTGTTTTGCCAATAACTTCTCACTGAATTGAGATAAAGTTCCTATTTTGCTTGCATTGTGCTTATATTGTCACGGGGAGTCGATTGATATGCAACATGACCATACCAGGTCACTCTGTGACCCTGAACTAGCTCGAGGTCAGGTCATTTTCACTATTTGACCTAGAAAGGTCATATTATACATCATTCGCCCCGCCGCAATGAGAGGAATCCAATGATGCATAAATATTTGCGCTAGCTCCCCTGAGAGAAGATCTAGAGAGAAACATACACTGCTCTGTTGTAGGCCAATGGAACCTTCTTTGACCTATTCTGACCTCAATATTGACCTGAAATGAAAAATTATTCGTATTAAATATCTTCGTCTTGTCAAGAGCTTTCGAGCGCCGCCCGTACTTTTCCTTTGACTTTCGTAGGGAATGAGATACTGAGGGGGAAGTGATCCGTTTGGAACAAAGAAGCCAACACAATGTGTCGAAACGGGTAAATTCTTGACTAGGTACCAGCAGACTTTAGTCGGGGCTAAAGTCTGTTAACTGAAAAGCCTTAACGTTTTAGTTATGGACTAAGTAATCATCTCACAATAGATACGGGAAGGGTTGTATCAGGGATACGGATGAATTGCATGGACGTGGGAAGTAGGAGGTGGGGAGCGAGCAGGGGTGTCCCTCGAATCTGTGAAGCTCAGGCGGGGATGTGGCCGTTATGGCCACTCTTCTCGGGACTTGTTAGACTTTAATTTTTGCTTTTGCTTTCATTTCATCAGCGCGGCCTCTCTTGCACTTATCCTGGCCCGCAATTTTTACAGCAAAACTATTTTACCTAATTTTTCGTCGTGGCTATATGTGATAATATAGTGTTTTTGGAAAAAATTAGTTTGGCGACACTCCTAATGAGTTGTATAGGCAGCGTAGGCAGTGTGGGGTGCCTACCAATTTAAAAAGGTCCTAAATAAGCTCAGGGGCCCAAAACTATTCCAGGGGGCCAGTCTTCAACTCATGGAGACTAGACACGCTGAGGGGGGCACCAAGCAGCTCAGGAGGCCCATACAAACTAAGATGGCCAGACTAGCTGGGCGTCTCGACGAACTCATGGGGCCCAGATCCGCACAACCGGTCCCAAACAAGCTGAAGGGGCCTATATCAGTTAAACGAACACGATACCAGCCCAGGGGCCCCTTGTCAGCTCAAGGGACAGCCAGGGCCCCTTACGATCAAACCAGAGGCCTCTTATGTAAGTCCTCCCACGGGACCTAGACCAGCTCATGGCTGCCACAATAATTTCACCTATAGGGTTATTTTTAGCTTAGGGGGGGGCAAAACAGCGAAGGATCTAAGGCCAAGCCAGTAAGCTCCTGTACAATACTCTTTCATGGTCCCAGAACAGCCCAGGGCGCCGAAAAGCTCAGAAGGCTCCAGTGGCGACACATTCAAGTTCAGTGTGAGGGCCTGGTTATCTAAAGCGGTCCCAGATCAGCTGAGGGGACTCAATATCAGTTCAGGGTAGCCACCAAAAACTCAGGGGCTCAGGCCCGTAGAGACTCTGCGGCCTCTGATGCTTAAGTTAGCGTCAATCGGGAATTTCAGTAGGGACCCAGCGTTAGTCAAGACAACTGCGATATGTGGAGGTGGTCGACACGACACCTTCGTTTTCGCCATGACTTAAGTTCACCAAAGTTCACTGTATTCATTGTTAATTGCGCTTAGTGCAGTGCCAATCAGGGTTTCTGTAGGGACTCAGCGTTAGCCAAGACAACTATGATATGTGGATGTGGTCGATGCGACACCTCAGTTTTCTTCAAGACCGAAGTTAGCTGTATTCTTTGCTCATCGTGCTTCAGTTAGCATCAGTGGGGGCGTCCAGCATTTTTTACCAATGTACCAGTCATTACGTTCTGGGCGAAACCTTGCCGGCCCGAAATATGCTTGATGGTAAACGTGAACATGTCTCACTGAAAGGTAGCTTCATGAAAATAAACATTTACAAATACGCTTTTTAAACACGTTTTTTTCTTCGACACTGGCCGCCTATTGGGTGGTAAATTGGTGCCCCTCAGATTCGGCGCCCCCCAGGTTCGGCGCCCCTCTCCCAAGCCTGCCCCCTAACGAAATCCTAGATTCGTCACTGGACTTGTTAGACTTTAATTTTTTCTTTTGCTTTTATTCCATCAGCGCGGCCTGTCTTGCACTTATCCTGACCCGCACTTATTGCAGCAAAAATATTTTTACCTAATTTTTCGTTGTGGCTACATGTCATAAGAATATAGTGTTTTTGGCAAAAAAGAATCTGTGGCGGCACCCTTAATGAGCTGCTGGTACTTTGGGGTGAGTTGTATCACTGTTACAACATACCCCACCTGGCCCTGATACCATAAGTGTCGCCACCGGCAAAAAAGTGGGGGGGGCAGCCAAACTTCAACCTGATGCTGACAAAAAAACTTTCAACATCAGGACCAAAAACAGTTCGAATTTGGGCTCCTCGTTGCCTTCCGCAGCGGCTGGATATAAGAATGTCCGGCTTTCTCTCATTTTGACTGAGATCAGGAAATTTTTGGCCAAAAAGTGGGGGCCAGGCCCCCTGGCCCCCCTTCCTTTTTCCGACGCGTATGCCTGATACAACATATACCACCCTCCCATATTGGAAAAAACGTCCTCATGCTGAAAAATCAGCGGCCAGCCGGGAAAATCCTTCTCATGCACGAAACCTTAGAATCTACCCTTACCACTGCTACAGCGATCTTTCCGATTCGTGATCATCTGAATGACAATTACACATTTTCTTACGACGAAATTTTACAGAATGACATCCCGAAAACACATTTTCTGCACTCACCGCGAAACGCGCCAAGCCAAGCAGACGGCAGTATGAGGAAAGCTGCCGGACCGCATGCCGCATCATCTGGTTGTGTCGGGGGCTCCATCTCTCGGATAGTTTTGGAAAAATCGCTCTGATACAACTTGTCCATGAAACAACTCTCCCCGCTCTCCCTAAGCAGAAACTCTTGATACTAGGAGCAGGGTATAAAAGTTTCCCTGGTCTCTTGATATAATATCAAGGGTACCAAAGAACCAAATTTGCTCTGTGCCCTCGCGGAAAGAACAAAGGCATCTCCAAATATTTTTTAGCAGCCGAGCCACTGGTTTCACTATCTTATACTTAGGCCTCCACCACCTCAGTGTTTGCTAAGTAACCAAAATATCTGCTTGCTCTCATCTCTTGCGTACCTACTCTTATTCGCCCTCGCTCTAGCCTTCTTTTATCATACATGCTGAACACTGTTGTAACGTAAATGGAGCCCCAGGTAAATTTGAAAAATTGGCTAACCACATATAGCCTCTGCAACTGCAGTGCTCTAAGACTCAAGAAAATTGGTTAACGAATAACATACCCCCCTTTGTTCCTCTGCTCACGATGTCCCCATAGGCGGATGCAGGATTTTTTTATCAGGATGGGCACTTTGTCGAGAAGTGCCATCCGAACCAGGGGGGATGAGCACTTCTGGGTGGAAAAATTTATCAGATGGGTGCCAAATCCTATCGCAGAGGCGCCGATACTCGCATTCTGGGGGAAAGTGCAATTTTAGGGGGCGTCATCGACCTTTCACTGGGGCGCTGAGGATCGATCAGGAGAAAGTGTCCCCTTTGACCCTTGGATCTGCCTATGGTATCAGCTACCTACCTACCATTCCAGCCTGGGTTGGGTGTAATCCGCGAATCAGGGCGCGGATTCTTGATAATGATTGGGGGTACTCCAATTTGAAACTATGTCAATGACTACCATGATAAAATGTGATAATATAATTCAAAGTGTGCTTTAGGCTTCTCACATGCCTGTTGATGAGCAAAAACCCATTCAAAATTATTGAAATGAAGAACACGACAAAATTAAGTACCTATATTTCACCACTTGAACGTTTCAATGGGGTTGTCCAAGCACCCACAGATATATGAATAATTCTGCCAATCGTGTTTTCGACATCATGTCAAGAATAGATTCAGCTATTTTGCTCGGCGAACACTAATTTAAACAAGCTAGAAACGTATTTTCGTGACTCACACGAAGAATATATATAAATAAATAAATATATATATATATATATATATATAGTGCGTGTAGATTTATAGAAAACAGCTAATCAAAATTATAAGTCACCAAATTTGGGGGTGCCCAATGCCCACATCCACCCATTGACGACCAGATACAGTGCTCATCCACCAACAATGCGTTCACCATATAATCGGATGGGCACGAAATAGTCATCGCAATGAACGCGTAAAAACCCCCCAAGAACGAAGTCACACAGCTTTTGTCATTGACAACCATAATTTAGTTTTCATGAAGGATTTTTTTCGATAGAGGAGTTCATAGGTAACTTTCCAGTGGTTAAGCAATTTGGGTAATTGATGAGGGTGTACCAAAATAGCCGAGGTCAAGCGACGTACCCAGGTCATCCCTCGCCTTTTGGCAGGGTTTTGGGGATCAGACTGCGAGCTTTCATGTAATTCTCTATGTCCAACACACATTGACTCTCTAAGTCATATTTAAAATTTCCTTGGGGTGAGATATTAGCGAACACAGACAAGGCATTCTAATCACATATTGTCCGGCCGTGTTCCAAAACAGCGCTCGACCTCAGACTGTTCGTTTTAGATGTTTAATTTTTCAGCAATAAGCAGTACCTAAAGCTGGTGCCGCCCAATCTTCTGAAAACCAGCAAGAAATTTTCATTCAAAATGGAACACTTGCCTGGGTGAATTTTGTACCAATATACCATAAAAAACTTCTCAAAACATAAACTTTCTTAAGGTTAAGCACATATATAGTGCTTACGTTGAAGTGACACGTTGATGAAAATACCAATTGCTCCATTAAATCACCAATAAAAATACATCAGTAAGGTCATTCAAGTAATCACCGATAAAGCCATTCATAAAAAATTCAATCTGTCAAGAATTGTCTTAAGGGATGATAGACTTATCACCCTCTTCCCTCTCTAGATTCACGATGGCGAATCCTCCTTATATCCTCTTGCAGCGCCGAAGGGGGCCCGACGAGCATACAATCATACTGTTATATAACCTAAGGAGATTTGTGCGCATATTCTCATGCAATCATTCTCAAATTCATTGACCGCGAGTGTTTCGGTCAAATAGAATTACTAAGAATGACACATTTTATGCAATGACTTCATAGTCAAGGATACCCAATGTCAAAGTCAAGGTCACATGTCAAGTTCAAAATGTTCTTTTTCAAGTTCAAACCCTCATTTTCCGGCCAAGGATTGCTATACTGCTGGTAATATTGTACATTATCGGGAATATATCACATGGTTACGTAATCGGTCAGTGACCCCGAATGACCTTTGACCTCAAACTGCAGAGGATATTGTTTTGAACTTTCTATCTATGAATTTAGTTTGCTTTCAGTGTATTTCTACTCACATTCCGTTATTGTATGTATGTACATACATCTACCGGCCTTTGAGCCATTCCCGAGTTAACATAAAACCCGCAGGAGATTTCCTAGGCCATCTAAGTGAATGCGACAGTTAATAACAAATCATTGGATAGGGACAGAGTTTTCATTTCGATGTCATTAGCCTGTGGGAGCATGTGTTGAAGTACTGAGCATGGTGAAACACGCATTTATACAAGCTGTGGGATACGAAAAACACGGCTGGGTATCATTCGACCCTTTTACAAAAGAGGGAGGCCTCAGACTGTCATATCCTTGACTGACGACACTATTTTGGCGACTCGCTTTCAGTTGACTACAATGGCCACGCACCTGCACCTGTGCGTGGGTTCGATCCCACCCAGACAACCCCACAGGGGATCGCGGCAGGAGCGGCGAGACGACGGGGACGAGCTTGTTTTCTTCCCGCCACGACTTTTTAGTCACCCTGACACTTCTCGGAATCAGGAGTGGTACACATAACACCTTACATAGTTCAATCAAATGGGCTAAGCTGATTTGTTCAGGACCAAGTGGTACAAAACAAATTGTGACGATAGACTGGCAAACTCAGGTGCAGATCCAGGGGTCGAGCCTGGCTATGTGCCAACAACAACAACGTTTATTTTGTTACCCGAGTATTTCAAACGTCAAACAAACGTCTCGATCGATGCAAAAGCGCATCAACGCTCTTAACTATCCAGCCCCTCACGAATTTTTGTACGATTAATATCCGTCAATATACCGCCGCCTCAAACCCATGGCCACCCACTACGGCTGAGGTCACTGTCCCGCCGCTGCAAAGATGTACAACTTCGTTTTAATTTATTATAAATGAACATTTATTTAGTTCAAATATCTTGCTATTGATTATGAATTCAATGGTTTTGCGTGCTATAGTGCATGACCATCCTCATCACTTGGTGAATTCGTAAAGTAGGATATTTACGGGGCTGTTGTCTATTTTTCAGGGCTGTAAAACTTGTGCCGACAATTTGACCAATGCTTTGTTCTACTAAACTTCGATGATTTGCATTTCTTGGGCAGCACAACAATTAGTATTTGGTCTCTTCGTTGTTATAGCCACAAATGCAGAAAGGCGATGCAAATATTTGAACTTGATTTGCCTGGGTGTTCAGTTTTGACATGCCGTCTCTTAAATATCAATGACATCAACAGGGAGCTTAGAAATTTGAGCCATATCCAGAATACTTGGGTGGTTGCCTACTTCGCAAATGTTCCCCCACTGGTTTTTTCGAAGGGTTGATTTGGTGCGCTTATCCTGATTTGTTCTGATGTTGAAAATTTTAGTTGTGACTGGCAGAAAATATATTTTGGAGTCTGTTGTTCCTTGCATTAATTCAGTTCTTTGGTGCGCGTTTCGGAGTGATCTGTCCGTATTGTTCTGCCTCCAATTATGTAAAACGCTTTGGATATAGTTGCGCAAATGTCTACGGGTGAGGTTGTGGAGGAACTGCAGTTTGTGGATTTCGCGTCTTGTCTTGAGTGATGTCCAGTCGAGATCAGCCTAGCCGAGTCCCCTCCCCTCCTTTCTCGCCAACAGCCAGATCTTATCCACCCTGTCTGATTTTGGTCGTTTCTAAAAAGAAAATCACGATTCTACCCAGTCTCCTCAACTTTTTTTAGATCCGTTACTGGGCAAGTGAACGTTGGATCCTCGGCAGTTCATCATGGATATAGTTTTTACACTTTGTCAGAGTTAAACCTCCTGAGTCCCCACGTATAGGTATCTATACGCAGGTTTGAATGGCTCTACCACCTCTTACCAATGTCGTAGCCTTTTAAAGCCATTATGTATACAAAGCTTGAAATTTTAGCCTTCGTCTGGTGTCAAAGCCATAAACTAAACCCAAGGGTAAGTGAGTCCAAATTTTCTTTGTTTGACGATAGACGCGGGCGCCGGACGGTTTCGCGGCTGCTCCGAGGAAGGTCGGTAGTTCAAAGAATGTTACTGAAGAACCTAGTTTTGATAAGTGTATGAACAGGAAGCTTAAATTATTGGAAATTTATCAGTTTTCGTCCGGTGTTTTTAGCATTTGTGGTTGCTGAACAATCTCCTTCGAGGATGCTATATATAAGATTTTATAAGCCCAATAAATCATATTTAAAAATCTTGGAATTCTGATTTTTGTTCATTATTGAGTTCCTTGTGTCCAAAACACCAAAAATCAAAAAGGTTTTGCACTTACATCAAATACTTTGGGCTCGGGTCTCAAGAGGAGCTATGTTTTATCCTAACATATGCACTCTGTTTAAGACTTGTGAATGAAAAAAACGTAATTGTTTTGCTAATCATCTTTAAGATGATGACATTCACTACACTGATTCGTAATTTAAACATACTATTTTGACAATATTCTAAGACCGGCGACTACACTGCCTTCTGCTAGAACCAGTCGGAAGATCGATGGTACTACGTTAACGACACCTCGCTCAAGGAAGTGCCAGCAATAGAAGCGAGAGAGGCATCAGCATATTTACATGCTCTGTTACACCACAAAAATTTGTTCATAATCGTGGAATAATTGTGAAGTGATAGTATTCATGGAAAAAGTGCCATATTGTTATTGGATATATTCTCACGGAATTTTTCAACCATGCACGCTGGCATGCAATAACATGGACGTTAATATAAAACAATTAAGCGCATACCTTTGATGATTAAATGCGATGACACTTTTTTAATACGGACCAAAGCCATGACGTCTATTCCAGTGCACCATCCGCATCATTTCTTTGATTGTTTTCTAATATTTGTATATCAATGCATTCGGTTAAAATACACCATTGGGGGTTAAACCGGTTCAGTACGCGCCATGACTTAGGATATGTTTCTCCAAGGCAGCCTGGGTATAATACCTGCCAAACAGTCTGTAAAATGCTTGCATACATGCATTCTGAGAGCATGGATTTGCAGAATTATATGTTTTAGTGTACCGGGCAGCCACCCCCTCCCTAAAGGGAATGTGGCTCCTTTATAACGTAATTTTGAATGAGATAGCCAAGTTATAAAGCATGTCGGAAAACCCGGTACTCAATATATCACATGTATTGTAACTAAAAATTTCCGCAGAGAAAAGCTAAAAACCTACCTGAAATGTACCCAAGCGGTCGGCCCAAGGCCTTTAGATGTTAAATGGGCCGGACAGAGTTCCCAGTTGTTGGCATGACGACATTATGACGTCACGGTGAGTAGTCAGCCAATTGAAACCCTTGAAGCCTTATTGAATATGGAAGAAGTTGCTAGATCATAACGTCATCCACAGGCAGAGGTTTGTTTTTCCCCTTCAGGAGCAGGTAAGAAAATAAAAATATTGAGTTTGTTGTACATTTTTGAAAGAAATCTTGGACGTTTTCATGATTTTTTACTAAAAATACCTCTAATTACACTAAATTCCGGGATTCGCCCAAGGTGTCACATTCCCTTTAATGAAACGTCAAAACAGTATTAAACTGTCCTTAAAGGGAATGTGGCACCTTGGTCGAAACCTGGAAATTTGTGTAATTAGGCGTACTTTTGCCCGAAAATAATGAAATCACTCATTATTTTTCTGAAAAAATTACAATAACCTCGAGAGTTTGATTTTCAAAATGCTCCTCTAGGAAAAGAAATAAATATCCGCCTGTGGATGATGTCATGATCTGGTAACCACTACCATACTCGAAACGCTTCAAGGGCTTCGATTGGCTGATGCTCATCGTGACGTCAGCATATGTTGTCACACCAGAAGCTCACAACAATGGCCGCCTGGCGAGAAATACATGAGAAGTACATTTCGGGTAGGTTTCAGCTTTTTCTATGGAAATATCGAGTTCCAAGACAAATGATATATACAGTACCGGGTTTTCCGACTTGCTTTACAACTTGGCTATCTCAGTTAAAATCAGGTTATAAAGGTGCCACATTCCCTTTATTATCAGAGCTGCATTATGAAATCCATGGAGCAAAGCGGATTGAGATTTCTCAAGCGGCTCCATACTGGCCGCTCGGCGAGTCTAGTCGTGGTCAGAAGCCGGTGACGAACGAAGTGAGAATCGGCTTCTATTCTAATAGTTTTTCCGGTCTTGTCTCGTCGTCATCGTTGTTGTCAGAAGCCGGTGACGAACGTAGTCAGAAACGGCTTCTATTCTAACAGTTTTTCCGGTCTCATCGTGGTCTGTTGTTGTTGCCGGAAGCCGGTAACGAACGAAGAGAGAAATGGCTTCAATACTAAAATGGAGGGGGGGGTGCGGCTCAAATGTAATTCGAATGTGAATAGACTGCTCGAAGAAAGCTGGTAAGAACAAAAGTAGCTATACTATACTCCCAATGCCTTGCAAAGAAGGCGCTATAAAAAGCCCGTAACTACCTAACCTTTTTTATATGATAAGTTGCTATAGGCGTGCTCAGGTTTTGTGATTAAGGGAGTTTCGCGGTTATGCCAACGTATTTTGATATACTAAGTACAATGCATGGGGAAAGCATCTAAGACCGAACAGAGAAAAACATCATTCACAGGAAGATCAAAGTGAAAATATATTCAGAGTCCCCCCGGCTTGTTTAAGGTTGGACAATATCACAAGTATGAATAGCCCTTTTAGACATTGGAAATATGCTTTCTATGATATATAAGTGACTACTTTCCAGAATTCTGTCAAGTTTTCTACGCCCGCTGAATTGGGGGATACAGCATCATGACACATTTCCAGGTCGGTACATGGCGCCTGCTAATGAATTGGCTGCTATAGGAATGCTATATTGTTGTTCAACTTCAGTGGTTGAAAAATAACGGGAATAATTATTATCCGTATAAATTATTCACCCCAGTGCGGACTCCAAAATCCAGTTAGACGGGAAGCAGTATCATAAAACATATTCAATTTTGTTCATGCCTTCTGAATAAGGAAGTGCATTGTGGCTCTGAAACCTGTTTGCCAGCAGCCCCGGCCCCCACGAAACCGTCCGCAGTTAAAAATAGTCGCCGAGCCGGCGGTCCCGCTCGGGGAACTGTGAACAAACACCTGAGCGACCCGCGCGAGATGGAATGCTACCCACCCTTTCATGACAATAGGTATCCACAGTGCCCTCCCGGAATTACGCAGCTGAGTCTGCCAGTGTCATAAGTCAACACTGTTGGACATCTAGTGAGCGTTTTTGAAGCTGGGGAGATGATTAGTCCCGCACACGATTTCTCACTCTGCGGGATTTAAAGTCCCTCAGCGCAGCTAAAACATTTGCTGGCGTTCAGCAGGATTCCACGCAATCAGGTAGTTTTAAGCATTTTACGAGCTAAAGACAGGAGGCTAAGCGCACCATATGCATAATTTTTTCGAGTCATGCATGATGCGGTGTGTAAAATGTCACGCCAAAATTAAACCACTTCAAGTGACCACCAAGACGGCCGCAAAACTAGCCTGATTTCAGCTTAAAAAGGCGGCTGCCAGAAATAAATAATGGTGAACATGTACTCAAAATGTTTTAGTCTCACAATCTGGTAAGAAAAAGGTGCCGCTATATATTACACCATCCGAATGATTTTGCTGAATTCCCACCGAGAAGCAAATGGGGACACCAAATACCGCTTCAGGCCCATGTTAAAAGGAGTCTGCATTGTCTCACGGGAATCCAATCGGCGGGCAGTTCGGCTAACATAACATAATAAAACGGGATCTTTCTAAATAACGATGAACTGTTTCTTATAACATGCTAGCTGGATATACCCGAAATTTTGTCATTTTCTCATCATGATGATCTTTCCCCAAAAATCGACCGTTTTCCCTATGACGGGGCGTCCTCAGCGCCGCTGCGCGTCGTCCCCGCTACTGCCGCAAATGGCACACCATGGAATCTGAGAGCGATGACAGTGTTGTGAATGCGCAGATCCGCACACGTAGCGGGCGTACCGTGCGCCCTCCGCGGCGGTTGTCGCCCTAATTGTGTTACGCTCCCTTTACGTTGGGAGGATGTTGTGAATGGAGCTCCGGCCGTCGCCAGGCGCGATCCAGCCAGCCGCCGCTCAGCTGATCTAGTTCAGAGCCGGGCCACTAGAGGCGCTGGAGTCGCCCACTCTGCCGGCCCTCCTCGCACTCTCTCTCTCGGACACGGCGTCTTAAAAGTGTAGGTTGCGTTTGTGTTGCTCTCGGAAGTTCAGAATAAACCTATAAGCTGTGGGCTCGCCTGTGTGGCAGGACGTCGGTGTGGAGAAGCATAACACAAGCATGTGCAGCCCCAAGCAATCTGTCTGATACCAGGTATATAACAGATGACATACAAGGAGAGGTTGGGACACATGAAGTTGCCCTTACTTGAGCATCAAAGAAAGAGGGGAGAGATGAAGTGGATGTACAACCTATCACTGGATATATCATATTTGGCTATACAGGAGGAACTCCTCCAGATGACACTAAAACACAACCAGAGGCAAACAGAGGTAAACAACACAACCAGAGGCTGTGAATTAAAAGTATTTAGGTAAGCAAGAAGCCCTCTGAGGGGAAAGAAAGTACCATCTTAGCATTAGGAGGGTGAATCATTGGAACTATTCTCCCAGCTGTGTGTTCGAGTTTGAAGTAAAAATATATTCTTCTTCAAGATCAACCTGAACAAGTATTAGGAATAATATGTAACTCCTTCCCACACTAATTTGGGTCCAACTCCATAGTGCACAAGCCTGCCAAAGTGGGAACAACAGAGGACCCACCAGAAAATATATATTTTCACCACAGGCATTAGGGTTTCTTAAACAATAAAGGTAAGGTAAAATAAAAATGTTTCTCCAGCTCAAAAACAGCTTCTCATAATGGAAAGTATATCACCAAAGCCAGGGGCGCCGCCACAGAATTTTCGCAGGGGGACGGACCCGGGCTGGTGCTGACCGGGCGAGGCGAATTTTGAGCATATTCGGTACCTGACAGCATTACTGACGATTGACCCAAAAATTTTAGGGGACGTCCCTCCCTGGTTGGCCAACAGGGGGGGCGCGTCCCCCTCGTCCCCCCGCTTTCAGCGCCCATGACCAAAGCACCACTACACCCCTCCTCCAATCCAGTAACGTTACACAACTTGAACAATATGGAATATTGTAAGAAACAGTCAATAACTCCTCATGATAAATCACCGTCTGTGGATATATAATACGACATTATATTAGCAGACACTTTCAAATATGGCGGCGGCAGAAATGTTTAACAATAATCCCATTACATTCCTTTACCTTTCCCCACTTAACTTTAACTTACCTTTACTTAAGTAAAGGTAAGTAGAATTCTACTGCCTTGATCGATTTTCAGTTCATTTTTTCGTATTGATTGATAGATAATTGTTTTTTTGAATATTCGAGGCCCCTTTAGGGCCCCTTTTAATCAATGCAACGGGCATGTTCTTCAGCCAGATTTATCCTTCTGGTATGAAGGTGCTATATACCAATTTTGAAGAAAATCGAAGTAGTCCGCCCTATTCGCCAAAATTTTCAAAGTGCCCTAGTGGGGCCCCTATGGGCCCCATGACTAAAATGATGGTTGGATTATCTTTGGGAAAACGAGCCCTTTCATATGATAGGTATCATTGTATGATTTTTTTGTATTTATTGGTGGATAATTGGTTTTTGAAAATTCGAGGCCCCTTTAGGGCCCCTCTTAATCAATGCAACGGGCATGTTCTTCAGCCAGATTTATTCTTCTGGTATGAAGGTGCTATATATCAGTTTTGAAGAAAATCAAAGTAGTCCGCCCTATTCGCCAAAATTTTCAAAGTGCCCTAGTGGGGCCCCTATGGGCCCCATGACTAAAATGATGGTTGGATTATCTTTGGGAAAACGAGCCCTTTCATATGATAGGTATCATTGGATGATTTTTTTGTATTTATTGGTGGATAATTGGTTTTTGAAAATTCGAGGCCCCCTTAGGGCCCCTCTTAATCAATGCAACGGGCATGTTCTTCAGCCAGATTTATCCTTCTGGTATGAAGGTGCTATATACCAATTTTGAAGAAAATCGAAGTAGTCCGCCCTATTTGCCAAAATTTTCAAAGTGCCCTAGTGGGGCCCCTATGGCCCCATCACTAAAATGATGGTTGGATTATCTTTGGAGGATAAAGATGATGCGAAAAACATTTTTGTTTCTTTTTGTGTCCTCTATGATCAGAAATAACTCTTTTTGTAATGAGTTAAGCGTGGACTGAATATGAATCTGTGCTGAACCTGTGCTGAATCTGGGCTAACTTCCGTTACATGTGAGTCTAGCCAGGTAGGCCAAAGAGGGCGTGGAAATTAAATAACGGTACCCTCCGGCGACCGCCTATGCTCGCAAACACAAACCAGCTACTAGCATTCAGAGTTTTCTAGAACTTTAAGAAATATAATTTTACTAAAAACTAGCCTTTTTAATTAGTTTATTGCTAGAGTTGTAACTGATAATTTATAATTATTTGTAAGAACTCAATATATAATTTATTTGAAAGCAGGATTGTATGTATTAGGGGTGCTCAGTCTAAGAGCGGGGCAACTCGCGCATGCGCAGTGAACAGAGACGGTGCCCTGCGGGTGCATTTCGCAAAGACGCAGTTTTATAGCCCAGGGATTCCTGGAATTTGCTTGCATTGTATCTTGTACTTGATATTTTTAAGAAACCTTAATCGATATCGAACGTGCATGAATGGCAATAAAATAGATCAAGAAATGTTTTATGTGGTTTATTGGCCATTTTTCCAGTTTTATGAACGAAACTCGCTCATTTCTCAGGGTAAAGGTGCCACTTCAAAAACATGTGCAATCTAAGGTGAGGTATCCGCCGACGGGGCGCTTGTGTCGCACCTGGGGGCCGAGAGGGCGCTGGCGTAACACCGCACTGCAGTGGGGGCACTACGGTCGTGCCTCACTGCTATTGGTGCGGGTGCGTCGACGCAAACGTCGGGGGAGAGGGCAGGGACGAATCTCAGAGAGGCGATGATCCGATCTGATGGTAGTTTTCGATGGTCTCCAAACTTTGGTATAAGAAGTCAAAATCCGAGCATCGGCGGATCTGGGCGGGCAATGGGGCCAATGCCACTACATAGTTACATAGGGTAGAAACTTGGAAAGCCATGCGAATTTGAAAAAAATATCATCACTTTTCACTTATAAGATCACACTTTTCACCCCCACTTGCCCCCCCGTCAAGAGCATTATCCACTCAGGAATAGACGTCACGCCCCACCCCGCCGCACTCGGTAGAATCGCGGGTCAAATATCCCCCTCCCTCTAAAAAGCTCGAGTCCTGGGTCCACCTACAACCGGCGGAGCAATATGTTTGAAGATGTGAGGCACCCCACAAACCGTCACCCTATAACTTGAATAACTGCCAAAAAGCAGTGTTTACAACATTATATTGTCAACAGTACATGTGTGTTCATAACGATAGTTTTGCACTTATCGGCGTACCAGCAACGATCAGCAACCCGGTCCTGAGACCGGCCCTGTCGCCCCCTTTATGAACCCATGCAGTGGCGGATCTAGCCGGGTGGTTTGGGAGGGGCAAACCAAAGTCAAAGAGCAAAAAAAAAACGTCGCGCAGTGAAAAATTGCGTTACAATATGCCTTTTCGGTAGGATTTTGGGAATTGGAGACGAAAAGCAAAAAAAAACGACACAGGGGTGAAAAATACGGACTCAAGATACTTTGTTTTCCTATCCAAGACCCAATATTTACACTGAACTTCACTAATTCTGTTTGATGTTGAGAGTTGAATCACCAAAATCTTCCTTACAAGCTAAAAAGGAGTCGGGGGAAAAAGGAGGTCGATCGCTTTGGGGAGGGCAAAAACATAGTTTTGCCCCGAGCTTTTCCATTTGGGGGGCCATTGCCTTTTTTGCCCCCCCCTGGATCCGCCACTGAACCCATGTGAGCTTTTCCCCGTCCCTTTTACTCGCCATACGTCGAAGATAAGAGCATATAATTTAATCATTACATTTTTCTGATTACGTCACCTGTTAACGCTTGAACACCCAAATTAATTCGCCTTTAAATCACCAAGGTATTTCTTGTTTCGAACCAATATATATTAAAAAGCTTAACTCAGAGACAAGACGCACTCGGGGAAACATCTGCCTTTTGAATGTTGGTTCAACCTGCCCTGCGTCGTCTGTGAGGGTAGCAGCTTTTGACTCATTTTAACTGGTTTATACCTGCTCTCTATCACATTCTCACTTTATTTTATTATGGCACATGCCAGACTGTATGGTAGAGCATGTCATGGAAAGGAAATGATAAGGGATATACTGTCTAACCAGATCCATGAAATGATGGAATCAGAATGACCCTGGTTGCTTTCGAATTCGGCTATATGTACGAGTCGTCCTTTCTTTCGTCGATTCAATAGAATTATTCACTTTTTTCGTTTGTGAATAGTACTTAGGTAGATTAGTAATCGTGGTTTTCAAATGGATTTGTTTCGAATTTTCCAGACAACTTCGGGTATGGAATGAATGGTATGATTAGATGTGAATTTTCTTGGCAATGACTAACTCTACCGCACGGAACGCTACACACAATCAAGCGATAAAAAGCTGCTTGCAAAACACACGTAGGAGGAGGAGGAGGAGGCTCAATTTGACAAGGTCTTCATCGTGACGTTTTTGTTAGCTCCTAAGCAGTTACCGCCCGTCAGGATGGATTACATAGAGGTCAGTTCCCAAATGTCCATGCCAGCAACGCAGTCGCTCCACTCTTCACATGTGTCCTGGCGCTGCCCTGGATGCTGGTAAAAATGAATAGCAAAAGCTGCTGCATGATACATGTACCCGCAAAAACCACTGCGTCGTCGGCTCCATGCCTTCTTGCCACAAAAAATACACATATTTTTCCGGAAAAGAGTTCATCTACAGAACCGATAATCTGCTAAGTAACAGCACCGAATTCCACAAGAATAGCCAATGTACTTTTGCCAATTTCTTGCGCTTAACCTCTATGACGCAATGCGGCTTGGTGCTCTGATTCTATCGCAACCGCAGGATTCGAGTCAAATTCCCGATGACCCATTCAAACTTTCGCAAAGTTTAACTCTGCTAGCCACCACCATCACCAGCTGGCGCAGCACCCGAGAAGAGACGCTCACGCTTTCCAGGGCCGATACTATCCTTCTGGAGACGAACCTCCGCGCCACCTTCCACTCTGGAGAGCTAGCGCCGGCGTCCACTTCAACTTTGATGTAGGCCTGAGGACGTAACGACGTAACGCCCTCGAATCTGTCCGGAACACCGCAGAGGAGGCACAACTAATGCCACTCCCACCACGAATTACGAATAAGTGTGGTTAGATGATTCTCCATGAAGGTCGGAGTCTTACGAGGAGATGGTGGTGCCCCGAGCAGGTTTCAAAACGGCGATGGACGTGAACGGAAGGCAGCGGCCGGTCAGATCTGCTCAAGGAGCCGAGCCGAGCTCTCCGCCCCGCGCGCAGCCTTACAGGTAATCCGAAATTCGGCAGAAGTCACCTGTGTGGAGTCCATGGTTGCATGCGCCGGCCCTCTGGCTACGCTGTACCTGCTGGCGAGTGGCTCTTCCGCTCACGCCTTCGTCTGGAAGTGGAGCTCTAGCTGCTGCTGCTGCTGCCGACTATAGACCAGAAGAAAATCTTCATACAATGAATCCCGGACACTGCAGCCATTCCAGGAATGAACGAGCCGACATCCTGCCACGGATGTGTCTAGCCTGCCTCAGGAGCATGCGTGCGTCGATGAAGAGACCCTAGCCAAGGCTGTTTTGCACACTGCCATCTGAGATGAGACGATCAATGCAGTCAGAAGCTAGATGTTGTTTACTTCTCCAGCAAACTTTTCCCGACGAAAAAATCTGAAATAAAAGCAAAGAAATTCCTTTTATAAACAGCATCATACAAACCTCGAATAGTTTTCACCAGCTTCAGCCAAAGATACAATTTACTTAGCCAGAGAAGATTATATTTTTTCGCTCTTAATCTCAAACATATACTGCAAGCAAAAATATACCGATTTCTTAAAGAAAAGAGGTACCACAATCATTGAAAAAACACTTGCTGAGTTTTATTATTAAGTCCCAAGACCCCACTAGAAGTATCCTCCAGTACCAACAGCAAAATTAAAGCAAAATGGTTCAAACATAAAAATATATAAAAAGTTACTGTTTGACTTATATATGCAGCAGAATAACTAATTGATGTGGCAGGCATTCTGGTAAACCATAGAAGCCTGGGTGCACAACATAAAATGAGGATTCCAACTCCCCCATGTGAACAGAAATTGTGGTTCTGTACCAAATATACAAGATCTAAAGGTTTAAAAAAATCAAGTTGGTTCCTCATAATCAACAACTGAAAGAACAGAACACAATGTTCACCTATGTAATTGATGAAGTACCTAGAAGATCAATGTATGTATATTCATGCTGGAAGCCTTCCACAGGTTTTTATTGTGAATCAAAACATAATGTAACTCACAACTTCCAGTTGGCTTCTTGTTACATAACTTATTTAATAAGTGGCTTATTTAAAATCTTACCTTGCTTGAATGCAAATACTGGGATTTTGGTCTGTAACTTGATTGTGTAGAATTTCACTCAATACTCTGTGAGCAGCTAGCTAACCCGTTCTACTCCTTTATTTACAGGAACATTCCGCATTATATAAATCTGATGACCCGAAAAGTGGAAATATCATAACATTAGCACATTCATGAGTACTTCTAAAAAATTCACAGTAGAAATGAATATTTTGTTTAAAATAAAAGTACATTTCAGAAAACAATTGGCACATTATTATTCTTCAAAGCATGAATAAGGTGTAATTGGCTGAAGGCAAGTCTGGCACAGTGAACAGAAAAAGGACAATTATATTTCTGACATCTGAAGTAATATATTGACATTCAGATCTGGCAATGTTTGACAACAGGCATAGGCAATAGACCGGATCGTCCGGAACAACCTATATCGGGAGGGGTCATTTCACTTGCCTTTAGATGCGAATAGTTCGGAGAACACGAAAAAAGTATCAGAAAATTGTATTAAATACCTCCACGCCTCGAGTTTTTGCGTTGAAGAGTGCGGAGTTCAGGCGTTGAAGTCTCCCATTCGTTTTACTTGGTGTTAGGCACTACCATTCGCTTTGGTTATGTTCGATACCGTTTTAAAATGGGAAAACCCAAGAGAAGAAGTTATAACTCTATTTATAATTTAAACGTTAGAAATAAAAGATAACGTTTCAGCTCTACCACTTCATCCCTTCTTTATTTTAAGACAAACACGTCTCTAGCAGTTAGCACTCTAAAGCTAAACCAAAACTATTCGCTGTTTTTGCTCAGCATTAGGGTGCTATAGATGGATTTATTTGTTTTTTTAAGGATGTGATCAGGCCAGTATAGTCAAAACGTGTGTATATCTGTGTAACATGCAGGTGTAAGTTTGTTTATATGTGTTGTAACCTTTGGACTGAAACAAATATTTCAAATTTATTCCCTTTGAGTTCCTTTTTCAAAACACGTGTCATTCCATCTATCAAAAACGTTTCATGTCATTCACACACTTGAAGGATCTTTATTTGGTACTATTACACTGTCACCCTATTTCCTTGAGGCTTCATTTGCCCACTCAACGAAACTTCGTTTGGTGTCTGTCTCTGGCAGTTCTTTTACGGAACGGGTGCGTGTAAGTATCATACGATGGCGTCTTTCATGGCCTGATACCTTTCCCGACGCTCTCGTGACTTCCGAGACCCATCTTTCCACCCCTTGTGAATGACAAGGTATGTCGGGCACCTCTAGGGGCTTGGAGACCACCTGCTCAAGCTCTGCAGATGATATACTGAACGACAGAGGTGGCTCCGTCACAACTGTGTTCCTCCAGTCTATCAGTTGGTGGTACGCCTCCGATTCAAAGTTGACTTTTGGCACTAGGAATTGCCGAACCTGCTTTGGAGAGTGCATGCTTGACAAACGGCACCGGAGTATAGTCTGAACAGCCATTTTTCTAGTATCCTCATGCTCGTCTGCCAGCATTGCAATGAGTATATTTTCTGAGTGCGCCCAGTACGCATTCCTCTGCAAAACTGTTTGCGTGATCTGGCGGTCAATGTCTGGCAACCTTCTCGAGAGCAGTATCAGATACATAAAGTTGGGGGCTCCATCGGTGATTTTCCAATGTGTTTTGAACCTGAACCACCCGGGAGCATATTGGTTCAGGACAAAGAACACCAGTCGTTTGAGTTCGAGTGATGGAGTGTGTTCAGATACGTAGAGACGCAGAATTCTGTTGGCTAACGTAAGCCATCGTGCCTGATGTAGGGGTCCTGGTTGTTTTGTTAGAAGATCTTGAGGAAAACTGGCTTTCCCCTGCTGCACAGCCATACTCATGCGATACAGGTATTTCTGGTCCCTGCTCATATGTTTCTGTACCTCAACTGGAATTTCTTGTACCATCCCTGGAACAGTTTCTAAATCTGCTAAGGGAAGAGAACAAAGATCCTTCTCTAACTCCCTTCCGATGGCCCCTTTGAACGAGCTGGGTCCGCTACTTTTCCCATCTGCGTCCTGAAAAACATGCCTAAGGGGAAGCTCATTTGCGTGGATACCACACACAACTTGTTGAAGAGGTCGTTCAAGAGCGTTCTCTAATCGGCGGTTTACACCACCGATATGTCCCGTGTTTACGGCTGTTCCATCACAGCCAACAACTTGGGGCTCAATCTCATATTCATCCAAAACATCTAAAAGCCCTTCAGCAATGTGTGGGGCTTTTCCACTCGTTGGTGTTATGTGGTCCATATATTTACATCCTGGTTCGGTAACGATCACATCATGCAACTCCTTCTTAGTTTTTCCATTCTTTTGAAGCGTCATGTCCTCCCTTCCGTCATAAAATACGCCAAGGACATCCTGCATTTCATATGAGTTTGCTTCTTTTTTCCCCATAGCTCCCTCTGTCTCCTTATCTTGTTTCTGTCGACTAGATCCTTTGTCTTATCACCATTCACAATCCCGTAATCCATCAGAGCGGCGTTCAGTAAAGCTGCTGCCGCCCGGTCCGTCACGCCACACCTATCACACATTCGAGAATAGTTTGGTAATTGCCGATAGTTCCGCTCGCTTCTTTCGTCGTCCGTGTCAAGGCTCTCGCTTGAAGCCCCAGGTTCAGACGAGCTTGATTGGTCCTCTAAGCTATCTGGATCGGGTGAGGAGGTTGCACAGGCACTCGTATCTGCCCCACATTTTTCCTGACCCTGGATCTCCCGCTTTGCCTCGAGGATTTTTTTGCATTGCTTTTCTAGAAGTTTGCTCGTGCCAGCCTTGTCCACATAACCAGAAAGAAACATTTTCCTTTTGGTCCTCTGATCCTTAATGAAACTCACTTCCAGCTTTGGAACTTTCTTATCAGGCGGGCAGCTGCGACAGGGTGCGTCTGAGAGATCGCATCGGCAGTGGAGGATGTCAAACAACTCATTGAATCGCGCGTTGATTATCTCAAAGATTCTGCCTCGCCTTGATCCCCACCTTTTGCAACTTGATGGCGTCCGTATGCAGTTTCTCTATTTTCTGCAGGATTGTTCTCTCGGCAATAATGTTGCTTCGCTCCCACACAAGGCTCCCTGGCTCACTGCCAGATGCAGGGTTACTATTCACGTCCTTTTTCGGCTCCCATAGAACCGTGTTTGATCTTTCCCACACTTTCAAAATGTCCTGCATCACCAGTGAAGACAAAGTGCGGATTTTCTGCCTCAAATCCCCGCACCTCACGTTTAGTTCGTTCCGGACATGCAAAAAGTGTTGGTATACATCGCGGTTGGTGGGCAACTGGGACTCAGGCAGGATGCAAGGATTGAAATCCAAGGTCTTGTAAGGCTTGGAACTATTTCTGGTCTTTGGCCCCATCGTGTTCTTATGATATATTATTTAGTGCTTCTTAATGGATTGGTGAGGCTGGAAGAGAGGGAACACGGTGTTAAAATACACTAAAATAGTCATCCGGCTATGGTATTATGGAAGCGATGGTTGACACACATGCATGAAATACCAATTGTTAACCAACGCACGTTATTTCCACGTTCATATGACCATATGGTAACGGTACGGCGAGCGCATTCGACCCGGTGATTTTTAAGTGGATAACACCGAGTTAAGTGAATGGAGACTGCAACGCCAGAAATTGCGCGTAGTGAGGATAAACATGCGATGTGTGGAGGTATTTAATATTAATTTACCAAACTTTTACAACATAGATGATCTATTTAGACCCCAAGGCAGGTCAAATGACCCCTCCCGATTTCGCCCTTCGGATTTCATCTGAGAACGATCCAGTCTAATAGGCAACAACAAAAATGCTTGACCTTCATTAGAATGTTATTTTATTTCATACTCTATATGAAGACATGTGGACAGAAACTATTATAGCTATAATTAGGTATGAATACTATAAGAAGCCAGTAATAATAAAAAAATAAATAATATGCTGAGTTATGTACGCAACCATGAGTATTTCCTTTTTCACTTACCATTTTTATTATCCACTGTGCTCTACAAATTCCTTCTTTACCGTGGGCGGGCAGTGTCCCTTCAATGATTGAAATATGAGCGCCATTCTCGCCGAGATTTTCAAAAGCTCATCGCTATCTCGGCTAGCTAATTCAGAGCGATAGGCTTCTTTTGATGACGTCACATGCCCGGAGGGTACCGTTATTTAAAGGGACATTGTCGCAAAAATTTTTATTGTGGTTTCTTAATATTTGAAAAATCCTGATTCTGGAACTATCAATCATTTCTTTATCTTCAGCTAAATTTTTTGGAGGCCACTCAACAATTATTCAAATTCGCTAACAATATCAATAATAGGCTGTAACCTGCTCTTGACCTCTATTCTATCAATCAAAGTTTTAAGTTATACAAATGATTTTTTGGAAGTAGAAAATGTTTTTATGCTGTATTCGTATTTAATTTATTTTTATTAACCCTTAAAAATACAAATATTAGATTAGTTTGGCCAAAACATTCGGCTTGAGAAAACTTATCAGGGAAGTTTTAAAATCGGGCAGGTGTCATACAGCGGGGATGGTATTGGCCTCGGTCATCGAAAGTGTTGGCACCTGGCGGATTTTTTTGGAAACGCCAGTAGAGGGACTGACGTCTGGCGCGGCTGCTTCATATCCGGCGCATTTGTATACAAACTCCTTGATTCCTCCACTGTTCCTATGGTAACGGATTTTCAGTCGTGGTAAACTCGTGAAAGAGCGTGGTTATACGTGACGTTGGGTGGACGTGAATATTGAAGACTGGCGTTATTTTCTTGTTTGTTATAATCTTGGAAAGTTCAAAGAAAATGGAGAAGAGACGGATAACCATTAGATCCAATCAGAAATGCTGCGTTCCTCAGTGTGTATCCTTCCGAAGAAAGTGTCGAAGTCTCAGCTTTCACAAGTTTCCTCAGGATAAGGTGCTGTCCAAGCAGTGGAAGTTGAAACTGAGAATTGGGAAGAGGATAGGCTCAAATGCTGCTGTCTGTTGCAGACATTTTCAGCCATCTGACTTCCATTGACATCCACCTGGTAAGCGGCTGTGAGGCCAGTGTACAAAGTATGGCATTTTCGACGAGATCTCGTCGGCGCGAGTGCCCTTGGAGACAGGATCGAGTGGTGCGAATTTTATCAACCTGGTGCGAATTTGCAAGGTTAGTGACACTTAAAATAAACAAATAATGGCTGAATGGCTATTAAGACACAGGAGGGGCCTTATAAAAAGCCATTAATTAACTGACTAATGATTAAGATAGCATTGCATTGCAGGGGAAGGAATGGGTGCATTTTTTTCCTGGTATGTGGCATATTGGTGCGAATTTTTGGAGGATGGTGGTGCCAGAATTTTAGATGGCTGGTGCGACTCGTCTGGCCTGCTGCCATACTTTGCAGACTGGCTGTGGGGCAATCTCCAGTTCCGCTTATGCCTCCTTCCACTCCCTTGAGCCTGCTTCTAGCAGGAGTAGGCCTTTATCCTTGGGCCGTCATCAAAGGCGGATCCAGGATTGCCGATCGGGGGCACCTTCCCGGGGGGGGGCGAGGCGCCATTCTTGACCGAGAAACCCTATCGGATGGGAGCAAAACCCTATCGGTGGGAGCCGACTTTCGCATCCTGGGGTGGAGGGGGGTGGGAAACGAAATTTCAGAGGGCGTGGCCATTTCAGGGGGCGCCGAGGGTCAATGGCGGGGGCACATACTCCCTTTGCCCCTGGATCTGCCTATGGGGCACATGCCCACTTTGCTGTCCCCTTGGATCCGCCTATGGCTGTATTCCTTTTTAGCCCGGGGAAACTGACATCTTGAAATAATTCGGTAGATATACACCTTTATTCGTTTCAAGCTGTCTGAAATTCCAGTTTGAATGTACGATGGAAAATGCGTTTCCAAACATAAGCGTCGCCACCGGCAAAAAGTGGGGGTTGCACCAAACTTTAACCTGATCCTGACTACAAACTTTGCTCCTTGGGACCAAAAACTCCTCGAATTTGGGCTCCTCACTGCCTTCTGCAGCGGCTGGTTATAAGCCACTGCCACATACCTGGCATAAAACACGTATAATTCACCGCTTACCATGCTATTCCCGGGCCCACTAACGTTGTTTACCTTTCGGAGTCCCTCTTTCGCGGCCATCTTGGATGGCACACTAGCGCCACTGGTGAGCGTGACCGGGGTCAATAGTGGCCTCCATTCCCGACTCTCACACGGGTAATACGGGTTCGAATCTAGGTCGTGGAAGTTTTTACTGTAAAAACAATTTTCTGAATTTCTTCTTGTTTGTTCATGCGTTCTAATGGATGAAGCATAGTCGGATTCATGTTTGCCGATCGGGGGGAGGGGTAACTTCCGGGGAGGGCACCATCCGGACCAGGGGGGGCACCTTTGACCGGCAAAACCATCAGATGGACGCTAAATCCTATCAGTGTGCGCCGATTTTCGCATCCTGGGGGAGGGGATGGGACGCGACATTTTAGGGTTCATCGAGAGTTGATCAGAGAGGGGAGGGGGCACGTGCCCCCTTTGCCCTCCTGGATCCTCCTATGGGATGAAGTAAATATTCTAAGGACAATTTCTTCTGGTTATCCCTCCGTCCGGGTAGTTGAGGGAAAGGGAATATTAGCCCCAAATATTTTTCTAATCTGACCGGCGTACCAAACTGGAACCGGCTTGTCTCCAGCTCCCTGCAATGGTTCTCAATCCGTCGGATTTCCCTCTATTGGAGACCAGTTCCTCTGTTTTCTGACCAGCGGGACACGCTGTTCGCCGTTAGAAAATGTCTTGTGTCCTTTGCTGAAGGCCATTCTTGAAGGCTGACCGGTTTTCGTGCAAACCAAGAACCAGAAACCGGCCCAATAAAAAGCAGGGGTGGCTCTTCGAGATTATATGTGTTAATCTCGAGATTAATGTGTCTCGAGATTAATTAATCGTTTAACCCTCGCCCCACCGGGGGGCCATCGATGGCCCCCCTAAGGTTTTTCCGGGATAGCAGAAAGACGATGAGGCGCAGCACCGTGGTTGAGGGCTCTACCTCTCACTGCATCATTTTCCCACCATCCCTGAAATTTTTTACCGCGGGTCACCCAAGGTCAGGTCACCAGACGAGTTCAACCAAGGTCACCTCACTTCAGCTTTAGAGCTCTTTAAGAGCTACATTTCGGAGTCGATCGATTTGAAACTTCCTACACTTTAATACCCTTCCAGGGTCTACAACGTGTAAACCGGGATTTTTCGATTTCGTGCCCTGAGGTCAGGTCACGAGGTGACCTCTCCCATTGAAAAAGCATGGGAAAAGCTGTCTTATGATCTAAAAGTCACAAAAACGATTGAAAATGCTCAGCTTGATCAGAAAAGCGTTTTTGGACACCCTTTCACGGATTCCAGGGGCCATATTTGCCCTTTGACATCTCCAAGGTCATCCAAGGTCACCAGGGGTCAAAAACAGTATTTTGACAATAACTTTAACCTGTATAAGCTAGAGCGCTGAAACAAACACCATCGTGTTTGTCTCGTCATTGGCTTTCATTTGATATACGGCAAGGTCACTTTCTGACCTTTCGTGACCTCAGGTCATACTAGGTCACGAGGTGACCTCTGGAGGTCAAACTACTGGCGGGAGGTCTTTACGTTTCCATAGCAGAAAAAGTACTGGCAATTTCCTATCAAATGTACTTTCCCACACCTCAATAGCTCTAAGGGCATAAGAGTTATGCCCAGTTTGCTTAAGCATTGCATATTTGAGTGAAAATAGCCGATCTTGACCTAATTTGACCTCTGGAGGTCAAACCATTGACCTGAACACTAAAACATGTGAAGTAATTTCTTACTGAATTCACGCGAGCTTTCTAGTGCACTTTGCAGATTTGCGCTAACGCCCATATTTTCGGAGTTAGAGGGGGGCCATCGATGGCCCCCGGTGGGGCGAAGGTGGCGCCGGACCCCCGGTGGGGCGCGGGTTAACACGCGCATTGACGGGAGGCGGGTACCCACCCCCCGTCTGGTTTTTCGGATAGAACATAAAAACGGCGGCGCGTAGCGCCGCCGCACTTGTATCCATACGCGTATATTAACAGTAAAAACCCAGTACATGGTAAAACATACACTCCTAACACTAGGCAAAGAAAACTAGGCAGGGGCGCCGCCACGGAATTTAAGCCATCACACATTTATTAGGTAGGTACTTAACACACTCGGGTTAAAAATAAACTCGGGTTAAAAAAACTTGACATACCCTCTCTCATCATTTTTACAACTTTTGTCAAAATTTTAAGGTTAGGTCATCTCAGGTCAGGTCACCAGTACAGGTCAAGTGACCTGACCTCAAAGTTTAAGACAACATAAGTCGGAACAAAGTGAACTCATCCGATTGAAGTGACCTGACAAAATGGTTAAAATATTTCGATGGAGAAGCGTATGGGCTACCCAAAGCCGTTTACCATTTTTCACTACCTACCGTGGTTCTGGAGGTTTTAGGGGGGTACCCGCGCCCCCCTGTCAAAGCGAAGGTGACTCAGAGCCCCGTCAATGCACGTGTTAATCTGGTAAAACGACGAGATAAAACGTTAATCCGTACGAGATAAAACGTGTTCGAGATTAAATGTGGCGGTCTCCCAGGGCGGACCACCCTGAAAGACCACCTGGGCCTTTCACGGCAGGAGAGTGTGGAGGTGGAGCGCCTGCGCATTGGCCACTCCCTTCTCCTGTGCAGCTACCGAAAGAGGATCGGCCTGAACTCGGAGGCCACGTTACAGGAATGCGACGATGGAGAGGACGAGATCCTCCACCACCTTCTGACCCGGTGCCCTGCGTGCGCTGACCTGCGCTGGGACATATTTGGACGGGACGACCCGCCCATCCGGGAAGCGCTGGCGGACCCACGACGGCTGGCGATGTTCCTGCGGCGGTTGGGGCGCCTGCAGGGGCGCCCCCCTCCCATATGGCCGGAACACTCAATCAATCAATCAGATTAAATGTGTCCGTCGACATCTAAATCTTTGATATAATTGTAATTCTTTGGTCTCCGGAGAATATAAAAACACGTAGTCTAGAGAACCGGAGAATAGCTGAATGTGATACGGAAGAATAACTCTTGATATGCGTCAGAACTGGGGAACCAGAGAGCAGCCACCACGATCCTTGGATGAACTAACAAAAGTGTGGAACGCACCACGAACCCAAACCTGATCACTTTTTGTTTCAGGGGGAACGTTTGTGTGTTGCAGGTTGGAGATGGACTGGCCACCTCACTCCTCTGTCCGTGGTGGTAGCTCTTTCTAATTTTTTTCGTATATAGATATACAATATTTAAGAATACATTGTTTTTTACTTCAAGTTGAGTTAGTTTCTGATCAGGGCACATCAAGAAAATATACCTCAAAATCATAGCCTGGAACAGTTCGTATTAAATAAAAAGGATTCTATAATTAATCTTAACATTGGTAGTCACAGAGTCTAAACCTAAGAAGACGCATCGCAGCTTTAAGACAAGCAAGCTGTTAGCCTCATGAGTGACGTTTGTTTATGAAAATGATAAGCGTTTATTTTTAATACTTCGGAGTTCGGAAACGGTCCTTTCTCATTATAGAACAAACAATTCCAGAAGCACTTCATATAACATCATATCATTATATAAAATAGTATATTAACCGTTATTTTTATTAGATTGTTTATTAGATTATCTACGTTGATAAGATATTTCATGACCAGCCTCCTCGAATCATAGTTCCAAAATGGGGCTAATACACTGATAAATATTCAGGTACATCCCTTCACCAAAATTCTCATAATATAATAGGTGAACACATACATTTTTAGTCAGAGTGCTAGGATAACCTCGAATCGAGTTCCAATATTTGAATATTCCAGTACTGAATTGCATTATTCCAGCATTCGATTTCCAAATCAGATCTAAATTTCAAGCCTTGGTCACACTATGACCAAAAGTTTTCGCTTATTGTATTATGAGGATTCTGACGAGGGGCTGTGCCCGAATATGTGAGCACAGTGTGATCACAGGCTCCATTTTGCGTGAAGAATTCGAGAGGCAAAGCCATGAAACATCTTACCAATTTATAATCATGCTCCTCGGCTACGCAATGCAAAATTCATCTACTTTTAAAAACCAACAGATATCAGTTGATCAATGAGGCTTATATTCAATCTCACAAAAACATGAGAAAATATAACCTACCAGGAAATTACAAGCGAGTGATAACCCTCGGCAGGTGAGAAACGCGTGCAACAATCAGGTCTGCGAGTCCCCAACGAGCAGTCTTCCGAGTGCAACGTGGACTAGAGGATATAACTCAGTACGTCAGTGACGGATCCAGGCCAATGTTTTTTGTGGGGGGGAGGGGAGGACAGGGTCCAAAATCGTGAATACACATTTTTTAAAGGTCGGTGAAAATCGCAGAGTTTGGGAGGAAAGTAAATTTTCCCTGAACCCACCAGTGGGTATGCAGCTCCTAGCTTCCAGTCCTTGAAGTGCACTCTAAGAAGGCTGGGAGCGAACCAAATACTGAGTGTAGATCAAAAGCATAACAGATTTTGCATCTGTCCACAATAAGTGCTACACGGTTTGATAAAATGTTCACCGTAATAGTCTGAGCACAGAGGTGTCACTTATCATTTTCGCCGACTTTCGCACGTACGACCACCAACAAAATCTGACCACTTGATTTTTTACTATAAAGACCCTTTGCATTACTAGTTTTCTTACCTTTAGGCTAAAAAATACTTTTAATGGCATGTTTTACTGAGGTCCTCTGAGGATTTGCCTTAATATACCGCGATAAACACAACTTACGCACATACATGAACGTATACTGCGGGCACACAGGCAGACGACCGAGGTGCACTCAGGCAGGTTCGTGTTCAATGCAAAAAAACTGCTGGCTGTGGTACTCTGCCAACTCTGGGATTCCATTGCTCGTCCTCTGAAGCTTGTCTTCCAGCAGCAGGCGTAATTTGCGATAGTCACTGTCGAGGGGCAGCACCTGATTATTTCTGTTTTGCGTTCAGCTTGCTGGGGTAGGCTCTTCTTAAATTAGAAGATATTTTCACAGCAGGAACAAATGGGACTGTAGGATTCAACTTGGCCACGTAAGGCCTTATTCAATCTACCAATCGAAGGAAAGAAGTCGACGATGATAATGTCCAATTTATTGATGCAATTGCCAAACAGCGGATGAGAGACAAAAATGATAACCGACAACAACAGTGCCAATATTCACAAATGGGAACATATACCCATTCCAATGGGAAATAACAAAATCCCAGAGAAATACGTAACACTCTATATGAACGCGTGTAGAGTGAGTGAGAGCGTGAGTGATTGGGACAGCGTGTGACGGCGAGGAATAAATCGCCGGCAGGTTCGATGCCGTAATTGACAATGAACTCAGCGACGGCTGCAAACCGAAATCGGTCTTGCACTGAGCAGAGATATGCTCAGTCAAGAGTGCAGACCCAATGACACGACGGTATTGTCAGTGTAGTTGGGAGGGAACGAAACACTCCAGGGAGTGGCCCTGGCGAGTGATCGCAATGCAGCGGTGGAGGAGTGGACCAGCCCAGAGAGTAGCCCTGGCGAACTGACCGGTGTTGTCACCACGCAGCGCGCCTTTATACCCGGCCCACTAGGTCGCGCTCTGGTTGGTCGGCCGGGTGGGTCGCTGGTGTGGTGGCAGTGACCCGGCGCGCGCCTGTGCCTGCGGCGGTGGTCGGCTGACCGCGCCGCGGCTGAGGGCGCGGGGTCAGCTGGTCGGCTGCGGCTGGAGCCGTGTAGCGGTGCAGTGGCCGCTACAGGACCAAATAAATGGTACCAATAAAATATCACAAGCCCACAATGAAAGCAAACAAAATATCACTGAATCTTGTTTTAAACATATGCAATATATATATGTATATATATAATATATATATAATATATATATATATATATATATATATATATATATATATATATATATATATATATATAATGGGCCAGCTTGTGTATGATCATTTTGCTTGTTAGTTTGAATGGGATGAACCCAATCAGACCGATTCTCCCATAGACCTGAAATTTGGATATTTGTTTCCTATTGTGGGCCAGTGTTGAAATAATGTATTGTAATTTATAAAAAAACATGAATTTGCATATATATATATATATATATATATATATTCAAGAATAAAGACATCCCCAAAGACGATCTATAGTCTAGATCATGGGTTTGTGGAGGGGTCAGGTGGAACCATGCAAATTCATGTTTTTTTTATAAATTACAATACATTATTTCAACACTGGCCCACAATAGGAAACAAATATTCCAAATTTTAGGTCTATGGGAGAATCGGTCTGATTGGGTTCATCCCATTCAAACTAACAAGCAAAATGATCATACACAAGCTGGTCCATTGGGACGATAGCTTGATGATACACAGCAGCTACAAAAGACAGGTTTTCTAGTAAACAAATTTTCTCTTTGAAGCGACCCGCCTAATCTTTCATATATTCTTCCAGGAAAACACAAAAATTGCATCACCCAAGACTGCCCCCTGTCATTCCTACATGACTATCCATACTCTTTGTTCACAATTATATTGTTGTATTGGGTACACTCCTAGTGTTTCAAATCATAATACATCTTATCCTAGTTTTCCTTCAGTTCATTTTTAATATCAATTATAAAAAGCATGCAGATGGGCATTTTCAGAGGGCAGATGGATGAATTCATCTGCAGATGGGCATGAATGCAGATGGGCATTTTCCGAGGGCAGATGGATGAATTCATGCTACAGTCACTTTCATGTCTGGAAACAAACAGTAGCACTTGAAATATGAGTAAATGGATCTGATAAGTAGATAGGAGTACACTGACTACTATGTACTGTATGGTACCAAAATAAATGGAAAATCTGTTTCAATCTGTAAAATTAATAAAAAACATTTTCACACTTAAAAGAAGGTCAGCTAAGCAGCAAATGCACTAGCATGCACACATTGTGCAGAGCCAGTATTTGTAACAGGTAAAAATTTGTAATTCAAATTACAAGCTTGATATAGACTTTTACTAGAGTGCACAAATATTGTAAATATAAAGTTAGACCAAAAAGAGAGGGAATATGGGCACTTGCTTAAAAATAATATGCTTAATATATAATATATAAAAATAGTATGCTTAAATAATCATTGGGGAATTGCCATCACCAAATGATTTTCACCTATTTTGGTACACAAGTTCACCTGTGGAACAATAAAATGAGGACTTTTTGGCATTGACACTGCTCATAAGCCTTGTTCCGTCTGCCAGCACAGCCTTGTCCGCGAGCCCTCGAGCCTCTCCTCTAGAAAAGAAATACCACAACTGTCTCTAGTATGTGCTATGGCTAATCAGACAAAAATGAACCAGAATACTTATCTACCAATCACAAAAAGTATGCTACCACTGTTGTGCTGTTACTGTTTTTCCAGCAGCACCACAGCAGGTAGCCAGCCTGTAAATCTAAGATTGGTTCTAAGATTGGTTCTCAGGGAGAGGCTATAGCCATGTGACATAGACTCAATCCAGTGTGCAAAGTATGGCATTTTCAACGAGATCACGTCAGGGTGAGTGCCCTAGGAGACAAGAGTGAGTGGTGTGAAGTTCATCAACCTGGTGTGAATTTCCCAGACTGGTGCAAGGAAGGTGACACTGAAAACCAAACAAATAATGCCTGAATGGTTATAAAGACACAGGAGGGGACCTTATAACAAGTATTTAACTAACTAATACAAGAGGTAGCATTGCATTGTGTGGGTAGGAAAGGGTGCATTTTTCTCTATGGTATATAGCAGTTTGGTGTGAATTTTTGGTGTCTGGCAGTGCAATGATTTTAGGTGGCTGGTGTGACTCGTCTAGCCTACTGCCATACTTTGTAGACTGGGACTCAATGCTGCTCGCTGATTGGTGTTGACAGAGCGAAACGAGACCACAGCTATAACAGTGGGCCAAAATGAATAGTTATCAATTAAGCATACAATTTGCTTTTTGGCAACTTCATGAACCTAATTAATGCAGAACAGAAACATTAAATGCATTGCCCATACTTGATAGGATTAGTGTTTGACTAACTCACTACACTCACTACACAAAACCTCAATAACCATTGGTGGCCAGCAAAGATGGATGGCAAAAATTCAAATTGTTTCATTAACTTTTCACGCATAGATTTTTTACCTCTAAGAAAATCTCAATTGACCACATCAAAGGCTCAAAATATTCTACGTGCAGATTACCGACGATATGTTGATCCACGAGACCGGAGAGGCGACAATCTCCTCGTCCGAAAAACCACCCAAAGCTTTCTTCATGCCTCAAAGGAGGCTCTTCTGGATCGCGCTACCCGTATCTTTTTATTGTATCATTTTAGCTGCAATGCAATCATGCCATAACGAACAATTATTAATTATAATCTTTAGGGTATTCGGGCCTGACCGCAGCGCTAATTAGTGTTATAGAATTTGTATTTATATCTTCGCGTTTGCCGCGATTTTTGAAATGGTGAATATTGATAGTTCATCGGTAGCCATGATGACATCACATTGATGTAAGATAAGCCCACGTGACCGGATCCTATAAGGACTGGGCTTTTGATTGGTTGATGGTATTTCTTTAAAGTCCTATATTTCTCTTTCAAAAGCTTTTTGGAAATATATTTTTATAGAATATTTTTTGATGTTATAGGTTTAAGCTACTGAACTGCTTTAAAAGAAATGTTTGACATTTTTTAATATATAAATTGATAGCTATAGCCGGTTCTACGTCACTTTATCGTTACCATAAGGACTCAGTAAAGTCGTCTATAAATGTTGACTTTGAGGCCGATTTTCAGGCATTTTGAGCCTGAATTTGCAAAAATGAGAATATGACTTCTGAAACAATTTTTGTAACCTTTTGATCTAGCCAATAAAAATTTTTGCGACAATGTCCCTTTAACTTCCACGCAAAGAGGGTACTCGCGTGAATCTTTTGGGGATTAAGAAGGAGTTGATATAAGCCCTGTTCCAGCTGTCAGCACAGTTTTGTCAGCAGGACCTCTAACTTCTCCTCCAGAAAAGTAACATCAGCCGTTTTCACAACAGCTGTTTTCACAACGTGAATTAAATCTTGGGAGACTTTTTGAAAGGTTTTTGGTAGCACTGTAAGATTGCTGCCATTTGTCGGATTTTCACAAGAATCTTGGGAATTTATTGAGTACAATTATCTGGCACATCTGGCAATGCTTTAGTGTCGCCGGGCAGCCTGTGTTGAGTGTTGCGAATTTTAATAAAATTAAATTCAACTTTAATAAGTCATATAATGAGTGAAATTTGCATCAGTTATACTCCTGCTACCCCAGTCCCTTCAATCACATATGTTTTTCTCTCAGCTTGTATATTAGCTGTGTAGTAAGTTTAAAACAAAAGGGGTTCACTCGTCCACTGATGAGGGAGGTAGCAGTCCAAACCGTTGGTGACTCCTGCATCCCCACTTCCACAGATGCAAGCGCAGATTTTTCCCAGCCAGGTGCTTGTAGTGTGACATTGGCAAGTGCACAGACTGACACAGCCCTGTCGGGTAGCAATTGTGATGTTAGTGACTTGGCTCAGAAGGTTGTAAACATGGAAGACACTCTCCGTGTACACATGCAGATGGTGGCAGCATCCATGGAGGAATATAAGGCAGCCACTCGTGAGAGCACTCTCCTCATGCAGCGCTGCATGCAGGAGACACAGAACCAGAAACGTACTTTTTCAGAGGTAGTGAAAGGCTCATGTGATAAACTGGTACACCAGGTAGAAGAGAAGCTGGCTAGCTCAAATCGCGGTGGTGCTGATGTATCAGTAAAGGATGCCCGTAAAATCTCACAGGTTGTCGATGGTTTCCTCGATAGGAGTAAGCGCACAAGGAACTTGGTGGTCCACAACCTCCCCGAACAACCAGGCGATACTCTTTTCGAACGCTCCACAGCTGACATGCGACTGTTTGTTGAGTTGATTAAGGAGTGTTTTAGACTTAACTGCAAACCTACCAGGTCCTTCAGGGCTGGTAAGTCTGTACCAGGGAAAGCTAGGCTCCTCGTGATCACGCTCGAGAACGAGGAGACAAAGCACGAGATACTGAGCCATGCACCACAGCTGAGGTCGTCTCCCACGTGGAGCCGGGTGTTTATCACTCCCGACCTCACCTATAGTGAAAGACAGGCACAGAAGAACCTGAGGAACGAACTCAAACAGCGCAGGGACAAAGGCGAGACCAATCTGGTCATCAGGAGGGGAAAGGTGATCTCACTGAGTGGAGGCAGGAATTCCTCTTCCCCCCATCCTTCGGCCGACCGGGGGCTGGCTGCTCCAGCCAGGTCTGGGATGGCTGGAAGTGCCGCGGGGCCGGAAGTGCCGCGGACACAGACTCTGTCAGCGGGTTCTGCTGAAGACCCTCACAGGAACCGGCAGACAGACTCTGCCAACGCCGGGGGCGCCCGGGACCCACCCGTGGACGCCACGGTTGCCCGTCGTGGAAACTCGCGGGCAGCCTCTGCCGATGCTGGAGGAGCCCGGGGCCCCCCGTGAACTCCACTGTTGCCCCTCACGAGAATATAAGGGTGGCCTCTGATGGCGCTCGGGGCCCACCACTGGATGTCGATGACGCCTCTCGAGAGACCATTCGGGAGGCTCCTGCTGGCGCTGGGGGCCCTCCTGTCGACGCCGCTGTTGCCCCTCACGGTGACATGCGGGCGGCGCCGGCTGCAACTCCGACAGTAGGGGGCGCCCCCAAGGGACTTCGGGCGTTGCTCTCGAGCAGCACCCACCCAGAAGAGATTGACTCGGCCAGAGGCATACGGTACACGATCTGAGAATATATTACACTAACTGTGATCAGTTTTTGAATAAGCGAGATGACCTATGTATGGATATTGCGGGAAATGAACCGGATGTTATTTTGCTAACCGAGGTGATTCCAAAGGCACAACGTATACCTATCTCAAACGCTCTGCTGGCACTTCCGAATTATGAATTTTACACAAGTTTTGATCCTGATAAACTTAATCTGGGTGGCAGAGGTGAAAGGGGTGTTGCTATTTACATCCGCTCAAATCTTAGGGCAGCACTGGTTTCGTTCCCACATGCGGCGTTTAAGGAACACCTGCTGGTCAGAATCCAGCTGCACAGGCAAGATTACCTTGTCATTTGCTGCGTGTATCGTAGTCCAAGTTCCGATGGATTCCAGAGCATGACTGAGCTAAGGAGCTTATTAAGCCTTATTGACAATTTGAAACCTTCCCACTTTTTACTGGCAGGAGATTTTAACTTCCCCCAGATTGACTGGGTCGGCCAATTTTCTAGGGCAACCACGGGACACCCATCTCACTTGCTTTTGGACCTAATGCACGACTTTTTCTTGTTCCAACATATCCGAGAGGCCACCAGAAGTCGACTGGGCGAGATGGAGAACACTCTTGACCTGGTTTTTACTAATGAGGAAGGGATGTTATCTAATCTAGAGTACCGCCCGGGCCTTGGTAGGAGCGACCACCTATCCCTCAGATTCCGTATTCGGTGTTACCTGTCGGTCGGAGGAACATCTAGGCAGAAACTTGACTTTGGTCGGGCTGACTTCCCCCGCCTGAACCAGATGGTTTCAGGCGCTGACTGGGGTTCGCGAGATCTTTCCACAGAGGATCTGTATCACCATTTCAGGAATACCCTCAGCGTTATCACCGCTGAATGCGTCCCGATAATGAGGTCTAGGCCCAACAGAAAAAACATCTACATGACCAGCGCAGCGCTCAGGTTAAAGAATAGGAAGAACCAACTATGGCGAGTGTTCCGGTCCTCGGGGGACATAATTGACCGCGGTCGTTTTGCACACTGCGCTGCAAAACTTCGTAAACTAACCCGTCAGCTCCAACGAAACCACGAACACCGTCTTGCCTTGAATGCAAAAGAAAACCCCAAAGCCTTTTGGAAATACGTCAACAGCCGCTTAAAGACGAAGTCTAAAGTCGAAGACCTAAGAAACCCGGATGGCGTTCTCGAGGCCTCTGACGAGGAAAAAGCCATGCTCCTGAATTCGTTCTTTGCGAGTGTGTTTACGGTGGAGGATCTCAGTCGGATCCCTCCATTCGACGTTCGTTGTGCGGAGCCGTTCCTCGAGGACCTCGAGATTCATCCTCAGAGAGTTGCACTAAAACTGGCAAGCATGAAAAAGAACGGCTCACCTGGACCCGATCTTGTACACGCACGTATACTGTTCGAAGCGAGAGACACTTTGGCCATACCCTTAGCCCAGTTCTTTAGGAGCTCTCTGGACAGTGGTAGGGTTCCCGGGGACTGGAAGCTTGGCTCCATCGTCCCAATTCACAAAAAAGGTGACAAGCACAGCCCTGGGAATTACCGCCCAGTTAGCCTGACCGCCATCCCGTGCAAGGTGATGGAATCCATTATTCGGGACGAGTTACTCGGGCACCTTACCCTGCACAATTTGCTGTCGCCAGAGCAGCACGGTTTCAGACCCAAACGCTCCTGTGACTCGCAGATGCTGGAAATGTTGGACGACTGGAGCAGAGCGATGGAGGCTAACCATGCAATTGACGCGGTCTATATGGATTTTCGTAAGGCTTTCGATTCCGTGCCCCATGCTCGTCTCCTTCACAAATTGTACGCTTACGGAGTGCGGGGAAAGGTGCTGAACTGGATCAGAGCGTTTCTGACTGATAGGCGGCAACGAGTGGTGGTGGGTGCGTCGGAGTCGGACTGGCTCCCGGTTTTGAGTGGTGTCCCGCAGGGGTCAGTGCTCGGTCCGGTTTTGTTTTTGGTGTATATTAACGACCTCCCAGATCACGTGAAATCAAACATCAAGATATTCGCAGACGACACCAAACTCTACACCCGTGCGAACGACTCTGTCACGCGAGAGATGCTGCAGGGGGACATCGACTCACTGCTGGAGTGGTCCGCTAGGTGGCAGTTGCCATTTAATGTGGAGAAATGTTCCGTGTTGCACATTGGCAGCACTAACTGTAACCATGTGTACACACTTAGCGGAGCACCCCTGTCCAGCTCTGGCGAGGAGAGAGATCTAGGTGTAGTGATGGACTCCGATCTGAAGTTCCGACAGCAAGCGGCGATAGCAGTGTCCAAGGCTACCCGCTTGCTGGCTGTCATCAGGAGGTCATTTGCAAACCTGGACCAAACCACTCTACCCAGACTTTACAAAGCAATAGTCCGTCCACTCGTTGAATACGGTAATGTATCATGGGGCCCATTCAACAGAGCGGATCAGAAACTGATCGAGCGTGTTCAGAGGCGTGCCACACATCTAGTTCCCACTCTCAGACAGGCTCATTACACAGACAGACTGCGTGCACTCAGGCTTCCGTCTTTGTATTATAGGCGCCGGAGGGGAGACATGCTGAAGATCTTCCAGCTACTGCACGGGGGCATTGATCAGGACTATGCTCAGTTCTTTCACATGGACCCGAACACACGCACGCGGGGCCATGCTTGGAAGCTCGTCAAACCTAACGCTGTCTCAAGGGTCCGACGCAATGCTTTCGGGTGCAGGGCGATAAACGACTGGAACGGGCTCCCCCATCAGTTGTTGGTGCACAATCTCTGAATGAGTTCAAGAACAGACTGGACATCCACTGGGCACACATCAGGTACACTATACCTGACCAGGACTAGCTACACGCACGATGACCATGAGCTCGTCAAGAACGAAACCTGCAGGCCAAAGTTGGCCTCTAAATTTCGACAACTTCAAGGTGAAGGTGAAGGTGAGTAGTAGGGACTAGGGTAACGTCTGCTCGTGTATTACTCAATTTTCCAATTACATTGATAAAAAATTTATTACCTAGGTAAACAACTTGCATACGAGCAGGGATGTCCTAAACAAAGGGTAACAGGCAGAGGAATCCCTAAATGTAAATCAGGGTCTAGGGATCAGGGTGGATATTATGCCAAATTTTAGGGATTGAATGATGTAAGTTTTCTGCATTGTCATTACAATTAAGGTGTGGATCCACCCAAATTCTGAGACGTGCTAAATTTGTGGGTGAAGTGTTTGAACAGCATCATTTGAAGACAAACGATTTGGTCCAAACTTTTGTCCCACTGCATATTATCCCCCCCCCAGTCTGCAAAGTATGGCAGCAGGCCAGACGAGTCGCACCAGCCATCTAAAATTCTCGCACCACCAGCCTCCAAAAATTCGCACCAATTTGCCACATACCAGGGAAAAAATGCACCCATTCCTACCCCTACAATGCAATGCTACCTCAATCATTAGTCAGTTAGTTAAGGACTTTTTATAAGGCCCCCACCTGTGTCTTAATAGCCATTCAGTCATTATTTGTTTAGTTTAAGTGTCACTACCTCGCAAATTCGCACCAGGTTGATAAAATTCGCACCACCCGGTCCTGTCTCCAAGGGCACTCGCACCGACGAGATCTCGTCGAAAATGCCATACTTTGCACATTGGTATCCCCCTATTTCTAGTTGGAGCATCTCCCTAAATAAAAACTAAGTGGCCACAATCCTGTATCCTCATTGCAGGGTATGGGGGTTTTGACTGCTAGCGGTTTTTACCTCGAAGTGGGCGCAACTGGAAAATTATATTTTATCTTGGTTTCTCAGGTCTGCTTGGGTATATGTGCTATGCAACTAGCAATACAAAACACTTTGCTTATTATTTGAATAGAGCTATATCTGCTTTTTAGGCCAGGTCAGGCTTTCTTGATTGGCTGCAAGGTAGTTCCATGTGAAATACAGGATATGTACAGATTATCCGTATTTTTAAAATATACCCACAGACAATAATGCTAATTCATCATAATAAGATGGCGTAGCTTTGTTGGTTGCATTGCTCATTTACCAAAAAAGATTCTGGGTTTTCTGAAATAACTAAAAAGTAACTAAAGGAGTTTCCTGATGATGATCATTTTGTCATGCTATTGGGATTCATCCTTTGATACCTTAAAAGTATCAAGCTATAAAGTGGTGCAGTATCAGGCTTTGGCATCATTTGTGAATTCTGTGTGACAGCAAGTCACTTGGTGCCCCACATTGGCGCCCCTTCTAGTCAGCGGCACTGTCTCATAATTTTTACAGGGTGGACGGACCCAAGCTGGTGCTAACTGGAGAAAGCCAATTTTGAGCATATTTAGTATCTGACAGCATTAATGATGATGGGACAAAAATTTTGGGGGACATCAAGGGAGATGCATCCCCCGTTTTCAGCTCCTATGCTTCTAGTGATGTGAACCAAAGTTTGAGGTTGACATGCTGGGTGAATCAACCCCACATGCTTCAGCAAGCTTGGCTTTGCACATTAGACATCTACAGCTGACATTTATTGAGCATTTACTCCAGGCAAATACAATGGATGGTACTATTCTATGCAAAGAGTGAGAAGTTGAGGTACATCGCTTTGACCATTATTGTACCATGCTAAATTCACCGACACACTGCCCATTTCACCATGTTGACCTACAAACCCCAAAGTATGTTTGGTGAGCTATCGCCGATGGAGTTGGCCGCCTACCGGAGATTGCGGGGCAACTTGCCGGTCGTGGCATTGTGAGAAGGTATTCGGCGGCGGCGGCTTCCCCACTTGGGCCTGCGACAACGGTAGTCGCCTGGGTAACTGTGGCCCAACCCGGACCAGCGGCGGCGACGGCCCAACCCGGGCCAGCGGCGGCTCCTTGGAACAGCGGTGGCCCCCTCTGATTCAGTCGGTCCTCGCCATACTCGTGAACGTGACACCGGCGATGTATCGACGAAGAAGTTCGATGAGCCGATGTGCAGTCTACGGCGTCATGGTCTCCCCCTTCCCCAACTATCCATCGCCTCGCACCTCACGAGCACCGTCGCCTCCCGCCTCCCGCCTTGCTAGTGCCGTCACCTCCCACCTCACTAATTCCGTCACCTCGCGTACACCTATCTAGGGGGTGGGGGTAAGATAGACCCTCGGCGCCATCTGAGATGGTCACGGCAACCCCTAAAAGTTAAATTGCGCCCCCTAAAATGTCGCTTCCCACCCACCACCCCCCTAGTATGCGAGAATCAGTGCCCACCGATAGGATTTTGCGCCCACCTGAAGAGTTTTGCAGGCAAATAGCGGCGCAAACTGGAAAGGTGCCCCCGACGATCGGCAATCTCGGAGCCGTCCATGCCTTCCCGGGGGTGCCATCCGGACCAGGGGCGCATTTTTTTACCGGAAAAATATTTCAGGCGGGCGCAAAATCCTAGCAATGGGTGCCGATTTTTGCATCCTTGGAGAAAGGGTGGGAAGCCACATTTCAGGGGGCGCCATCAACCCTTCAGGTGGCGCCGCAACCATCCAGGGGCATAGGCAGGGGCGCCGCCACGGAATTTTCGCAGGGGGGACAGACCCGGGCTGGTGCTGACCGGGGAGGCTAATTTTGAGTATATTCGGTAACTGACAGCATTAATGGCCATTGACCCAAAAATTTGGGGGACGTCCCCCTGGTTGGCAAACAGGGGACGCGTCCCCCCGTCCCCCGCTTTCGGTGCCCATGCATAGGCAGATCCAGGGGCACGTGCCCCTCCGATTGACCCTCTGCACCCCCTGAAATGGTCACGGTGCCCCCTAAAATTTCAGTTCCCCCAGAATGTGAGAATCGGCGTCCACCGATTATATTATTTGGTGCCCACCTCATAGGTTTTTTCTGGTCAAAGGTGGCGCCCCCTGGTCCGGATGGCGCCAACCCGGAAAGGTACCCCCAATCGGCCATCCTGGATCCGCCTATGATCCAGAGGCGCATATGGTCGATCGGAGGGGCACCTGCCCCTTTAATTGACCCCCAATCTGTATGATAGGAACCTGACTATCCTGACTGTATCTGCCTGACTGCGGCAAGAAATTGGTAACGATAAAATAATTTCAATCAAATATTCAACTTTTGTTCCTAAAATACATGTAACTTAGGCGGATCCAGGGGGCAAGGGGTCACGTGCCCCCCCCGATCGACCCTCGGTGCCCCCCTGAAAGGTCGATGGCGCCCCCTGAAATGTTGCTTCCCATCCCCCCAGGATACGAAAGTCGGCGCCCACCGATAGGATTTGGCGCCCACCTGATAGGTTTTGCCGGTCATAAGTGGCACCCCCTGGTCCGGGTGGCGCCCCCCCTCCGGGAAGGTGCCCCCTCCGATGGGCAATCCTGGATCCGCCTATGACATGTAACATAACGATCGTAGCTCACATACCGTGAGTAAACATTCATTAGAGAACAAACTTGGCGTTGCGTCATTATTGCCCAAGTTTCCCGAACGCGGCCTCTCTCTAGGGCCTTGAGCGCGGCCATGCTGCTCTCAGTAAACTGTCCGGTGATTGGTTCTTGGCCATGACGTAGTTAGTGACGTCAAGCTGGCATCTCGTGCCTAAGTAGCGGACCTCAAAATTCGCTTCTGCATATGGAAGCCTTTGAAAAATCCCTCCAGACAAATCTGGAGACCGAAAAGACTGGATCTAGAGGCTTGGGAGACTTTTGAAAAAAACCGACCCCGGAGGTCGGTTTTTTCAAAAAAGACCCCCAAGATCTTGGGATATTTCTGAAATATATATCCATTAATTTAGATTTATTTATGGAATTTAATGCCAGGAAAAGCTCAGAATCAAGATATTTAGGGTCATTGCTTTCAATTTTGGGTAAGCATATTTCCCTAACTTCTATAGTTTCACTGAAATGAATGCCGGTTTTTTGGCTTGGGAAATATTAAAAAAAAACTACCAAAAGTCTCCCAAGGTTGATTTCAATTTATTCACGTTGTGAAAACGGCTATCAGCTCCATAACCGCCTCTTGCTTGTGCTAAGCAAAGAAAACTCAAACCTTTACACCATTAAAAAAATATTAGACTGCCACTTTGTGCACTTACTATTTTTCATCAGCGCAAACAGCAGGCCGTCAGCTCGTAAAACCTCTAGAACCAGTTCCCGGGGAGAGGCTACAGTCCTCTGACGTAGGCACAACGTGGCCCGCTGATTGGTGCTGACAACACTCTGCTGACAGCGATTCGATTTCGATTCCCTCCCGGTTCAGTACGTTTCAGCATGAATAAGAGATACCTGGATCGGAGACTCCCTGTCGGCGCCTTTGATGTGAGCGACAGCGGTCGTCCGCCTAGCGGGAAAAGTGGGAAGCTTCGACATACAGGGCGCCGGCCGCCGGACGCCCCAATCTGCAAAGTATGGCAGCAGGCCAGACGAGTCGCACCAGCCATCCAAAATTATCGCACCACCAGCCTAAAAGAAATTGCACCAATCTGCCATATACCAGGGAGAAAAACGCACACATTCCTACCCACACGATGCAATAATACCTCTCTTATTAGTTAGTTAAGGACTTTTTATAAGGCCCCTCCCGTGTCTTCCTAACTATTCAGTCATTATTTTTGTTTTTAGTTTTCAGTGTAAACTTCCTCCAAATTCGCACCACTCGCTCCTGTCTCCAAGGGCACTCACACCGACGAGATCTCGTCGAAAATGCCATACTTTGCACACTGGCGGACGCCTCGGACGCAGGCGCGTCAAATGGGGAAAACGGCCACGACCCGTCGAAATCGAGGCCACATTTAGCACATCTCTGCAGACAGCGTGGTTCCAGCCGACAGATGAGCATGTTCTGTATCACGCTTTTCATTTTCCAGGGCATTGCCTTTAATAGGGGTCAGGGACATGGGAGAGGGTGGCAAACTGAATCCCCCAAAGACACATTTCCCCTGCATTACACGATGACGTGATGTCATAGGCGAAGCAGGGGGAAGGGGCGGATGCGGCTGCCCCATAACTTTCGGACTGGGGGTAGTGCTCCCCCAGCCCCCCCACTCGAGAGCCGGTGTCAGAAGCCCCCGAGAGCCGGTATCAGGGTCCCCGAGAGTCAGCCAGGGGACCCCGAAAATTAGTATCAGGACCACCCTCCCCTCGAGAGTTGACCTCAGGAGTCCCTCGAGTCATTCTCAGGGGACTCCAAAGGCCAGTATCAGGGGCCCCCAAGATTTAATCACGAGAGACCCAAGTTATTATCAGGGCCCATCCGTTTTGGTCTCTGGGGACCTCCTCTCAGGGGTTCCGAAAGCTAATTATGGGGATCCGAGAATTATTATCATAGGTGCTGCCAAGTGTTAGTTTCAGGGCCCCCCATGTCTCAAGGACGTCTTTCTCAGGAGCCAAGAGTTCGTTTCAAGGGGGCCCTGAAAGCTAGTTTTGGGACCCAGAATTAGTGTTAAATCCGAGAGTAATTGGGGGCGCCCCAGGATTAGTCTCGGAGGGCTGTCGGAAATCATTTCCATCCCCACCCTCCGAGAGTCAGCCTCAGGGGACCCTGAGCTAATCTGGATGTCCCTGACAGTAAATATCAGCCCCCTCGCCCCACTCGGAGCAAATCTGGGGTCGCGATATATAGTCCAAGAGGTGCTGCCGAGAACTTATCTCAGGAGCCCCGAGATATTATCAGGGGCCCCCTCAGTTTTCTTCTAACAGGCCCCCAGGAATCAGTCTGAGTTCCCTGAGAGCTAATCGGTGGAGCGGCCGAACTATGAGCCTTATTGAGTGCCACCAAGTGTTGGTCTCAGGGAGCCCCAGAGCCAGTCTCCGGGATCCCCTAAGAGCTAAACGGGGGAGGGGTTAGTTAGTTAAGGGCTTTTTATAAGGCGTTCTGTGCAAAGCACCTTTGCCCGCCTCTAAAGTATGGGGAGGGGCCAAAAATTAGCCTTCTATGAGTGCCCCATGGACTAAAATAACGGTCCGCCGATGGACCTTTTATTTCGGGGGAGTGGGGTCAATATGAATTTAGACACCCGGTTGTGATAAGTATTCGATGGGGGCTACCCCATGGTTCCGCATCGCACATAGGCGCGATAATCAAGTTGGTAGAAAAAGGTAGTCATGTAACGAAAAAGGTCCGGAAATGGTCCTTGGGGCTCCTGAGACCGACTAACGGGGGCCCCTAAACCGACTTTCGGGGAGCCCTGAGACCGTCTCTCGCAGGCTCTAAGACCAACCCCTCGCGGTGCCCCTGAGATAGCTTTCGGGGGCCCTGAGAACAACTCTTGAGGCCCGCCTGAGATAAACTCTCTTGGAAGGGAGCCCTGCGGCCGATTCGGGGCTCCTGAGAATGCATCTCGGAGACCTCCAGAGTCTGACGCTGGGGCCCCCTGATCGGCCCAATGGGGTCCGCAGACCCCTAGGACCCACCTCCTTGGTTACGCCACTGATTTCAACACAACCTCCCCGCACGCCTCATTCGAACTGAATTGAATTGAATTGAAGAGGAATAAGACACTTAACCTCGAGGGTTCACGTGTCTATGCCTATTCTGAAAGGTCTGAAAAGTGGAGTGGCTTTGGAGGGCCGGTTAATAATGCATGGCATAAACATACTCTCATTTCAACTTTCACGTATCACAGGTCTATTAACATTTACATTTTAAGCATGACATCCTAAATACGTTGGTAGAGGTTAATCTCTTTCAGAAACAAGATAATACTGTACAACATTTTCTCATCGTCCCCTAGTAAAACATCTATAGTCATTTGCGCATCAAGACAAACAGCACGCAGTTTTCTGCGCTGCACCTGAAACTTTGGACAAATAATTAGTATATGCTCAACAGTCAGCCTCTCATCACACTCATCACATATCGGGGGAGCATCTCTATCTATAATATAACTGTGGGTTAACCTTGTGTGCCCCAATCGCAGACGAGCTACAATTTTTTCTTCACGTCGGTTGATTCTATATGAAGAGCTCCACTCTCCTGTTTGTGCTTTTATTTTCTTAAGGTTAGTCAGCGTATTTAAACCCTGCCACTTCCTGCCGACGTGCTTGTCCAAGCATCTCTTAATGTGTTTGTAATATTCCGAGTAGTGTACTTTTACTTTTGTTACATGCTCATACTGAAGAGATTTTTTTGCTTTTCTGTCAGCCATATCATTGCCGGGAATTCCCTGGTGGCTCGGAATCCACACTATTTTTATTTCAAAGCCATCGAGTATCAAATCATGGTATAACTGCCGGATATTTATCGAAGTAGGTGACGTATCTTCAGGGTTTATGCATTTTTGAATCGCTGAAAGAGAATCCACACATATTATTACTTTCTGAACATTTCTAGACCTAATGAACTGTAAGCACCTCATAATGGCAAAAAGCTCTGCTGTGCAGATTGTCACATTATCGGTAATTCTTTCCTCTAGTGCTCCGGACCCAAAATAAACCGCACAGCCTGTTCTGCCATTCATTTGTGATCCATCTGTATACATAAATTGGTAGTCAACAAATTCGAGGAGAAGATCGACAAACTTTTCATGAACTTCCACCAGGGAGACACTTTGCTTATTTTCATGCATGAGTTTTTGTGTTTCAATGGGAATCAGATCCCAAGGAGCCGTTCCTGTCGGAGCATTCCCAAAATTATCAGGTACATCAAATCCAAAAAGGTCCATAATTTGCTTAAATCTGCAGGATATAGGGATACCGCAAAGGAGTCGCAGGCGTCTTTCACCCAGTTGCAGAAGGGAAGACAGCGTGGTAATTTGAACGTTGCACGGGTGATCACGATCAGCAATTGCTTTCAAACAGTACTTGGCCGTCAGGCAATATCTTCGATCCTGCAGAGAGGGGAGGTTAGCCTCAACTAACATTGCACTGACCGGAGTCGTGCGGAGAGCACCTAAAGCAATCCGTAAACAGGAATTTTGAACACATTCGAGAGATTCCACAAGTTTATTGTTTGCCCCATCAAATACTTGGCAGCCATACTCCAGGATTGGACGAATTAGAGATGAGTACATGCGAATAAGGGTTTTCCGATCTGCACCAAAATTGGGAGCTGAAACACATTTCAAAATCGATATTCTTTTTTCAGCTTTAGCTCTAATGTACTTGATGTGACTTTGGAGCGTCAGCTTTTCGTCCAAAATCACACCGAGAAAGCGTGCTTCCGGTACGAATTCCACATCATCGTTTCCTAGTTTAATACAGTTAATTGGTCCAACAAACTTACACCTCATCTTTCTTTTAAAGATGACCACCTGAGACTTTTCGGCTGAAAATACAAACCCATTGTTACTGGCCCAACCAGACACACTGGCCACAGCAGACTGTAGAAGGGCGATAGCTTCATTAGTATTTTCATGTGAGACCCAAAGCGAACAATCATCAGCAAACAAAGCCTTTGATACAACATCCGGAACATCATCAAAAATATCATTTATCATACACATGAACAAAAGCGGGAAATTACCCCGCCTTGGACCACCCCCGTTCTCTTGGACAAACGTATCTGAGAGCACATGAGTTTTAATTTGAAATGTTCGGTTGCTCAGGTAACCCTGTACGAAATTCATGAAACGACCTCTAAACCCCATTTTAAATAACTTGCTAATTAGTATGTCCTTGTTCACCATATTATAAGCGGATTTTAAGTCCAAAAAGATAGCTGCAGTACATTTCCCATCGAAAAAACTCTTCCTAATATCGGATTCCAGTCTTATAAGGTGGTCTGTTGTGCTTCTATTTTTCCGAAAGCCGCATTGTACCTTACAGAGTAACATTTCCTTTTCCACATACCACATAATTCTCTTTGTAATCATACGTTCAAAAGTTTTCCCTAGACACGATGTTAGTTGGATAGGCCGATACGATTTTAATGAAGACGTTATTTTACCAGGCTTACATACTGGAACAATATAAGAGTGACGCCACTCAGGAGGATAGTGGTTGCTTTCCCATATCAGATTATAGAAATTCAAAAGACGTCGCAACAGGTCTGAGGGTAAATGTTTTAGGAAGTCATAATGTACTCCATCGGGTCCCACTGAGGTGGATCCGCTGGATGACAGAGCGCTGCGAAGTTCACCCAGCGTAAACTTCGAATTGTACACCTCGTCATGGTTTGAAGCATGTTCAGTTTTATTGAGATTTCTTACAAGTTGCCTAAATAAATTACTGTAGTTATCAGAAGAAGAAATGTCGGAGAAGAATCGGCCGAATGCATTTCCGACCTCACGGGGATCAGAAATTACATCGCCGTTCTCCTTCAGAACAATTGGTGCTGGAGGTTGATATCTTTTCCCTGAAAAACATTTTATGAGACTCCACAGTCGGGTTAAAGGAGTCCGAACAGATATGGTACAAAGTAATATTTCCCAGCTTTCCCTTTTGGCTTGGCGAATGATGCGTCTCGCTGCCGCCTTCAATCGCTTGTATTCGTACAATAGTGCTAAATTTTCTTTATTTCTCCTAAATCTGTTGAGGCCACGTTTTCGTAATGCAATTGCCCTCCGACACTCAGCTGTCCACCATGGGCAATTGTATTTGTACGTTTTTCTTTTATGAGGGATACTTTGTTCAGCTGCATTCATAATAATTTCTGTTATCACTTTGCAACTACTGTTTGCAACAGTCACATCGTCATCAACTGTAACGTCACATTTATCCTGAAATTTCACCCAGTCAGCTTTCTTTGTGTTAAATTGCACAGTTGGATATTCATGATCTGTTTGGATATTTTGTATAAAGGAGATGTGTATAGGGAAATGATCACTATTACAACAATCAGTATCCACATTCCATGTCAACTCTGACGCTAACATGCTAGAACATAAGGATATATCAATATGTGAAAAATGTCCCGAAAATTCATCTAATCTTGTTGGATTTCCATTATTCAGGAGATGCAAAGTTTGTTCATGGATTATTTTCTCCCATATGTTTCCTCTGGAATCATTCCTTGGCGCTCCCCACATTATATGCTTGCTATTTGCATCAGTACAAATTATGTAGGGGAAATGAAACTGTGACAACATATCGTCCAGCTCATTTTTCCTTAAAGGCATGCCAGGAGGAAGGTATAATGAACATATAATAATTTTCTGTCGATTTATAACAGTCACACAAGCCACAGCCTGTAAACTTGTGTTCAAAAGTAACTGGTAGTGTGTAACTTGGTTTGATGCATAGATTGCTACACCACCCTGTCTTACATTTGTGCCTGCATATGCTTGGTAACAAGAATAGTTCCTGAGGCTGAAGTTATAAGGGTCATTGGGCAAAAAATGGGTTTCCTGAAGGCAGATAAAGATGGGTGACAACATGAGCAGCATCGGTTTAACTTCTGCCCATTTTCCTATCAATCCTCGACAATTCCATTGAAGAATTTCGTTAGTCAACATATTGGGATAAGGTTAGTGGTTCCAAAACACTTCCTGAAAGTCCTGAAAAAGGGAGCAGAAGTTGGTTACATCCATCCTGAAAGGGGTAAATCCTGGAATCATGGGGGTTAAATCCTGGAAAGGCATAAGTAGGGACATCATGGGTACACAACATTTGGAGAAAATAATAAGGCCTCAGCTGAGCCCACATTGATGTTTGGGCCATCCATGATTGTTGCACTCCGATGATGAGGGAGTAGTTTAACCACTGTTTCCAGCGATGCCCCCAATCACAGCACCCACACTCACGGACAATGGATGTCCGCAAGTGAAGGGGACCAGACAACAGGTGGCACCCCTGGGAACTGGTCAATATACTGGGCGCCTGAAATTCTTAAACTTGAACTTGAACTTGAAGGATACGGACTTAATGAGGCTCTAGGCCTGTAGGTGTCCGGTCTTAGTGAGCTCGTGTAAGTGTGGTTTCACTACCTAATCCGTGTCTGGTATGGTATACCAAGAGTCCTCCCAGTGTTTGTCAAGCCTGGTCTTGAATGTGTTGACAGTAGGTGCAGTGACAACATGACTGGGGAGACCATTCCAGTCGTTAACAACCCTAATGCCGAATGCATTGCGACGGATACGAGACTCGGCACGAGGTTTAACCAGTTTGTATTCGTGTCCCCTCGTCCGAGAGTTAGCGTCTCGCTGGAAGAAGCGTTCAGGGTCGAGATCGATGTCGCCATGAAATATCTGGAATACGCGGATCATGTCCCCCCGTCGCCTTCTGTAGTATAGAGAGGGAAGTCGAAGATCTTGCAGCCTCTCACTGTACGGCTTATGTCGTATTTCAGGGATCATTCGGGTGGCACGCCGTTGCACTCTCTCGACCTTTTTCTGGTCTTCTCGGTTGAAGGGCCCCCAGAGCAAGTTCCCATATTCAAGATGTGGTCTCACAAGAGTTTTGAAGAGAATCGGAAGCGACACCAGGTTGATTGCACGAAATGATCTACGAATCAATGCTAGGATTTGGGAACTCTTTGCCACCGCAGATGCCGCCTGAGCACGAAACTTCATGTCTGCGTCGATAATGACTCCTAGGTCTCTTTCCTGGGCAGAATGGGCGAGCAGACTATCTCTCATTGTGTATGTGTGCTGCTCATTGGTTGTTCCGAGATGGAGTACAGTGCACTTTCCCTTGTTAAAAGACAACTGCCAGGTGTCAGACCATGCAACAGCACGATCCAGGTCTACCTGAAGAATCAGTGAAGAACTGGTCGAGCTAAGTGGAGCGTACACCTTTGTATCGTCCGCGAACACCTTTGGAGTCGTATGGAACACATCAGGCAGATCGTTCACATACACCACAAACAGTAGGGGCCCCAGCACGGATCCCTGAGGTACACCGCTCACCACAGGAACCCAATTTGATTCACATCCATCCACCACTACTCGCTGCTCTCTATCTCTCAAGAAGTCCCTTATCCAGGCAAGTATTTTCCCTGAGATGCCATAACCTTGCAGTTTGCAGAGCAGTCTTTCATGAGGCACAGAGTCAAAGGCTTTCTGAAAATCTAAATATACTGCATCAACTGGCTGCCCTGCCTCGATACTCCTACTCCAATCGTCAACAGCCTCTAAAAGTTGGGAGTCGCATGAGCGGCGGGGCGAAAGCCATGTTGAGCAGCAGAAAGCAGGTGATTCCGTAACAGATGCTGCATCACCTGGTCACGGATGAGACCCTCCAGTACTCTACAGGGGATGCAAGTTATACTAATGGGCCGGTAATTGCTAGCGCTCTGGCGGTCACCTTTCTTAAAAATCGGCACCACCGACCCTCTTTTCCAAGTGTGCGGAAGCAGTCCTTCATCAAGGGTTCTCCTATACAGAGTTGACAGTGGTGCAGCAAGGACATCAGCAGCCTCGTACAGGACTCGAGGATGTAAGTTGTCAGGACCTTGCTTAGAAACATGGTCAGAATTCCTTAGAAACATGGTTTGTTAAGTCAAACAGTGACATATATCCAAGGAACACACACATACAATTTCCAAATATACCATCACACATACAACACACACATACCAGGCATCCAATAAGAAGATGTTGGTTAGTATCATATTCACTAAGGCTATGACTATGGCTAGGGTAACTACCAACTCTACATAAGTACTGTCTACGGGATAGGGTTCGGAGTACATCGCCAGAAACACTTTTCGCGGGTAGTAAATCGAGGCAATCGCCCTTGTGGATTATCAGGCTTTCAGCTCTCCAAGTGGAGGTAGCTGCTATTGCGCCGGACACGCAGTAAGCTAATATGTGATGACTTTCAGCTCTCCAAGTGGAGGCGGCTGATATTGGCACCAAGAACACCGAAACAATACACACGAGATCATTTTCAGCTCTCCAAGTGGAGATAGCTGATATCGCAAAGGACACAGCATAAGCAAACCAGTCCCTCCAAGTGGAGGTAGCTGATATTGTGAAGTACACAGCAAAAGCAAACCAGCCCCTCCAAGTGGAGGTAGCCGATGTCACACAGAACGTTGAATTAGCCAGAGCGTGGCAGCAGAAAACCAGAAGACAGGAAGCTGCATGTCGATGTCGCAGAGCGAGCTCCTGGAGCGAACACAAGAATACACTGATAACGCTTTTGTGCTTTTTGAAATGTGATTGAATGTGAGTTGCAAACACCGAGTGACGAGGAGTTGCATATCCCAAAGCCAACACCTGAAGTAAACATAAGTATATACCGAAGATGTTGTGCCTTTTGAATTTGCCAGCAATACTGTAGACGCGTAAGTCCATTGGTGTGCAAAGAATGAAAAGTGTGACCGAAATCACCGCACGACAGCAAATGTGACACCATGTTCCGCGTGATATGGTCTGCATGAGAATGGAACTGAACTTATGAAAACTGTGATACCTAAAAATATGTGCTGAGGAGTTCATCATTGCAGTATTATGTATTATAAATCTCCTCCGTATGCATCCTATCCAGTTCCTCTAGAGTTCTTGAAGAAAAGAACTGAGGACCTGTATCACAATAGGTGTGATCCTGAGAGCTCTCCTGAGAGCTTCCATGAGAGACACGCCCATTGGGACTCAGTCTGCCACCAGCCTGTCTACGTCCTGATCCACCTCTCAGGTTCTTGGCCGTCAGCCAGGGTCCACCCTTCTCCTGATTCGGAGGAATCTCCTCTTCCTGAGAGGACTGGATAACCTCATCTGTCCTGGCCTGCTCTACCTGGTCCTCGCCCTCACTACTACCCTGCCTCACCTCTGCCTGCTTTTCAGTTGCAACTGACTCCCTCACCTCTGTCTGTTCAGTTGTAACTGACTCCCTCACCTCCTCACTGCCTGACTTTTCTGCTACCTTTGTCCTCATCAACTCCTTCAACAACTCCACCACACTCTCCAAACACTTCTCCACCTTCTCCAACCTCTCACCAATACCTCCAACCATACTATTGCCTGCACTCCTGGTCACAGCTGAACTGAATGATGTGCCTGAAACATCCCTCCCCTTCAGCACCTCACGTCGCGCCTCTGTGTACGGAATACACCTGTCAACTTTCACTTTCATAATTTCCAGTTCATCTTTGTATGCCGGGCACACATTGTTCAGAGAAACATGGTCAGCTTTTCCACAGTTTACACAGTTCATGTCGCAGGTCAGGTGACCTGTCCCATGCTTACCCTTTCCACATCTGAGGCAGGTCGCAGGGGCCTGACACATGTGAAAAGTGTGTCCGAGCTTGCCGCAGGACAAGCACTGTCTGGGCTTGGGATAACTACGTCTCACAGGGTATGACGAGTAGTCCATCTGAATCCTAGAGGGGGTACCATCAAGTCGAAAGTGAGGACAAACAGGGGAGTCTTCACCTCTCTGTTTCCGACTTTTCTCTTTATCTGCTTAGCCTCCCTTACCCCATACTCCTTCAAACCATCTACCACATCCTGCTCCTCCAAATCCATTAAGTCCTCAGCGTAAATCGTTCCTTTGCTTTCGTTTAACTTTTCGTGTTTTTTCACTTTCACCATCTGTCCCCCCCATCTGCTTTACACACAACAGCTTCTCGGTCTGGTTTTCATGAACTGTCTTTACAAGGAGCTTGTCCCCCAAGAAGCTCACCTTCTCCGCCTTCTCCTCCCCGAGCACACCCCTGAGACCAGCCTGTATCCACGGCCATCCCTTTCCCTTCATCGGCATTCCGGATTCAAACTCCACTACAACAAACGATCCCTGACCACACCTCCCTTCTCTCTCAAAGCACTCCTCCGTTATATCCCTGGCCCTCCTCTTACTCGGCCGCCCCGCCATGTTGGCGGCGGCCAACTACCCGGCCGGGATCGGTGCCCGGCTTGGGTACCTAACCAGGGCCCTCCAAAGTTAGTTGGTAGCAATCTACTGCCATGGCGCACAAATGCGACTGCTCCATAGAGCTTACGTGTTAAATTGGTCATTTTCCGACAGCTGCTGTCATCAGCCTATGGCCGTTGGAAAAGATCTAATAACGCTGTTAGAAAGCCTGTTCTCTGCTCTTTCCATGTTCTATTTGGCGTTTTTACGTCAGACGCACAGAACTACCTCGAAACATCAATTTTCGATAACTCTGCAAATGTGCGCCACAGATTTCTTGGCGCACACCCCGTACGCTAGCGTCGGCGTAGCGCAGTGGATAGAGCAATGGTCTAGAGATCAGAAGTGTGTGTGTTCGAGACCTAGTCGCGGCACACGTTTTTAACCGCTAACATTAAGTTTTGCGAATCAATTTAGTCGTTCAGAACTCGTGCAGATTCTTACAACTATAGTTAAACAGCAAAGATAAAGTTGTCGCTTTACCCAGTGGCGGATCCAGGGGGAGGGACTTAAGCCCCCAAAATTTACGAGCCTCCAAAGTTAATAGATAGACGAGCGACTAACCGAGATACTAGCGGGTGAGGCTCGAGCTGCGAGCCGGTGAGGCTCGAGGTGAGCCCCTCTCCCCCAAATGAATTCCTAGATCCGCCACTGAATTTACCCCTATTCCTGTCAAGGAGAGATTCTGCCCACCCATTACGTTTTTTCCAGGATATCTCCTGAACAGTTTGCGATAAGCATTTGAAACTTTCTGGCTTGTAAAACTGGGGCAGATTCCATGGAAGTTTTGAGACTAAATCTTGACCAGGGGCGGAGCTATGACCCAATATTTGGGGAGGTTCTTTTCCCAAAATGAGTATTATTGTATACGGTTCGTTCTTCCCACAACGAAGCCGTCCGTTACAACATTGAGATATGTCATAATGATACAATATTATGAATAGGATACCAGGAAATAGCTCATTTACATTTTCAGCTTGGTTAACAGAAGCAGTTACAGCAACAAAAAATCGGGATTTTTAGTATATTAAAATTTTACTTTCCAGAGTACAAGATTGCTTACAGGGCAGCCTCGAAGAATAAAGAAAACTATACGATGTTCCCAGCCAGTGGCGGATATAAGGGAGGTAGGGTGGCTCAAGCCCCCCCGAAATTTCCGAGTGCATATAGTAAATACATAAGCGGAACCTGATCTGAGGCAAAGGCCCTATCCCTCTCCGAAATGAAGCCCTGGATCCGCCGCTGCTCTCAGCCCTATATTTTATAGCCGTGCAATGGCATAAGCGTGCTTCGGTATTGTAATTAAGGGGTGTCACGCAGGTGCAGTTTTTCACAGTCCAATGAATGCTACAAGCATCTTCGGTATGCATTCGGTTGCAAGACGGAAAAGACAACAATTCACCCACAGACGGATTAGAGAGACAAGATTATTACGCTCACCCGGGTTTTGCACAGGCGGAAACAGGTCAAGCAAGATAAAAAGTATCAAAAGTTGAGAAACATATATTGGTGCCCATGCATGGTTCCCCAACATTGCCAATATGAATCTTGCCCCACTATTTTGCTTTCTTTCTTCCATCTCTGATGACTTTTTGCATTATACCATATATCTCACGAAGGGGCGACATTTTCCGCCCCTAGCCCTGACATTAAAACGGGCTTTCAGGAGTCTGACAGAAGCAGGGGTCATACCCGTTGCCTAAACTGGGAGCGGCAGAAAATAGAAAATGCCAATCTCGCAAGGAATAGGTGGATCCAGGGGAGAAGCACATGCCCCCATTCAATTGATGATCGACGCCCCTTTGAAATTTCCGATGACTCTCCCTAAAAGGTCGTTCCCCGGGATGCGAGTATCAGCGCCCTGCGGTAGAATTTGGGGCCAACTTGATAGGTTTTGCCGACCAAAATTGGCGCCCGCTGATCCGGATGCCCCCACCACCCCAATCTGACACCCTAGACCCTACCATAAGAAGATGAATGGGATCAATAGTCACAACCGTTCCCACAAATGCACTGCTCGGCATCTCCAATCCATTGTTTACCCCCCGTCCCTTCCTCACGTAGACATACAATGAGTCTTCCAGGTCAGATAAAGGCCGCAAACCTCCTCCTCCAGTATGCATACGCCCCATACATCGCCAACTAAGTGAAGAAGTGGAAACACAAATTGACCCACTAACTAACCACAAACCCTCACATGAATGAATTTCTCCCCCAGCGTCCCTAATACACTGTGTACCTTTTTTATATAATGTAATTTATTATTTTTCTATTCTTCATCTGATAATCCACACATATTCAGAAATGATTGAAGGCAACAATATGTTAATTTCTCACAGTGAAATTCGAGACATTGAATTAAGACCAGCTTGCTGTATTGACATATTTTCTTAACTTCCAAATAGGTGTACTTAATAAATATTTATCAAATGCGTTTATCTCTATATTCAAACCATGTGTTTTTGCATGTAAAGCCTTTTCATCACCACCTTGCTTTGCTCTACCTGAGTATATAGCTGACTTGGTATTATTTGTGACTTATTAGGACTTTATCTACACCCATCAACTCAACAAAACAAAAAATCATAGCTGGGAAGGCACTAAAAGCTCAATTGCAAAAGCCTCCTTCATAACCACTTATGCTTTTCAGAAAGTCAATTTTTTTGCAACAGTTGGGGGATGGTGACCTCATCAACCAGTTGAGAGTGTTTCTTCTATTCCCTTGGTTGCAAACAAATCTATAAAAAACACTGTTAAGTGCCCAGCACATGAGTTCTGATTATCTTCCATATTGGGCTGTACCAAGTGAGTGTTTTGAAAATATTTGAATCAGCTGGTGCTTGATGTAGTAGGGACCATATCCTGATGTATGTGCCACTGCAGTAATGTATGTGTAAGGCTTCAATGATAAAGCATACTTAATGGATGATGATATTCTTACTGTCAATATATGTGTATGAATAAATGGGTCACACCCCCCCCTGCCCCAATCACACTGCCATGTATCCTGACTGACTCCCATGCTTATTTTTCATGTGTCATCAATGTGTATAATGGATACCTGATTCTTTTAAATGTGTTCTCCATTATTGTCAAATTATGCACTGTTTGTTTCTGGCCATGGCAAAACATAGACCCAGTTTCCATGTGCAATGAGACAATCTGGATAGAGCTGAGAATCAGGATACAGGGATCACAGTTTCTGTGACACTTCGGCGTGGATATAGGTGGAACTGTAACATATAGAAGAGTTTTCATCACAATTTTGTCTATATCTCTAGCAAAACATTCACATCTCCTTTCACTCCCTTCACTTTCCCTTAACCCAACTATACAATTTTATTCGAAGAATAATAGTTTTGTTTAATGAATGTTGTTTAACAGTTTTATTTGAAGTTTAATACAATTTTCTTCCATTTGATATTGCTTAATGACCAAGAAAGCTTCACCCTCTGCAGACTACTCACCTTTACCTCTGCAAAATAAGGAAAATATTTACAATCATTCTGTCATGTGCTGTCAAACCTGGCTAGATACAGATAGACGTGAAGCGGATTCAAGCTGTTTCAATTGCCCAAAGCTCTATCAGTATTTCAAATGTATCCTGCATCTTGATACAATGCACAATCCTGATTGGCCAGTCTGAAAAGTATGGGAGCAAGCCAGACGAGTAGCACCAGCCATCCAAAATTATCACACCACCAGCCTAAAAAAATTCACATGAATCTGCCATATACCAGGGAGAAAAACACACATTCCTCCCTACATGATGCAATGCTACCTCTCTTATTAGTTAATTAGTTAAGGACTTTTTATAAGGCCCCCTCCTGTGTCTTTATAACTATTCAGCCATTATTTTACTGGTTTCCAGTGTCACCTTCCTCGCACCCGTCTTGCAAATTCACACCAGGTTGATAAAATTTGCACCACTCACTCCCTGTCTCCAAGGGCACTCCATCGACAAGATCTCATCGAAAATGCCATACTTTGCACACTGGCTGATTGGCAATGGGAATTGACACTTGGTCATACTTTGATCTTGAGAAACAACAGTTGATAAGAACATAAGGCAGGAAAATTAAGGCCACCATTATATTGAGCTCCCAGAATCCCTCATTACCTACCCTGGAGTGTGATCACATCCTGATGTCCACCTCACATAGGCATCTTGCTTTGACCCTTTCCTCATACAGATTCAATAAATTCCCTTGTGATTCAGGATCAAAATGCACAAACCGGGGTATCCTCCGTCCGATGATTATACATGGCTTCCATTTGAATATTTGACAAACTATCACCACCATTTCAATGACTTAGACGTTGCTTAGATCCCACACAAGACAAAAAATACCCAAAACAAAAGTAAATAGTCCACCTTCAGGACATGTAAGTGCCGTAAGAAGTGAATAAAAAGACCAACTGTGTGAAAGCATGCATCTCCCGCGCCGAGTGTAGTGTCTCGTGCAGCAATAAATAAATCAAACCAAAAGCGCAGTGTTCGCCGCTATCGAGCAGAGCCCATATACAAACTAAATTTGGAATAATCTACTATTTCCTCCTAAAATTAGACTAGAGGACAATACTCAAATATTTGTATTTAAATTTAAGAGTATATTTCTGAAATTTTTGCTCATTTATTTCTTTAAAATAAGAAATTGAAAACAAAAAATTGTTTTTTGTGGTAATCTAATCACAAATCATCGAAATAGACTCATGGCGCACATACTAAACTTTGGTGTACCCGTCCTCTATTACCCTGTACCTAACTACCTATACTGAAAAAAACAAACACACTTATACCTAACTCACACGCAATAACTCAAACAACCCCTCCAACAAACACTCCACACACCCCAACCCTCCTACTCCTCCACCGACCCACTTATACAATTATCAACCGAGAGCTCAATCAGGACAGGACCGAACGCCACGAGGACTAACGACCGAATGCTCATTCGAACTAATACATTCGGAAGTGATGCGCCCTGTACGTCGTTTCGCGCATGCGCAGTACGGAGTGATCAGCGCTGTCGGTCGGAGGCGGCGAGTCTCCGATCCAGGTGTCTCTTAGGGTGCGTTCTTTGAAGTATTCCAGCCTGGAATTCCAGGGACAGTGACGTCACAGCCGTTCTTTGAAACTTTTCCCGGGATTCCACGTGGAATATTCCCGCCATTCCGCGCGGAACGGTGGGAATAGAAAAAGCAGTCCCGCTCAAGATGGCGGCGCCCATGCCTGATTTTCGTAACAGTAAGTTCGTGGACTCTGAATATTTATCTGCTTGAAAGGTCAATTATATGTTTTTGCAGGATAATCGGAACCTTATAATAACAGCTAAATGAAGGTAAATGAAAGATTTGCGCGTGCACACGTCAAAATAAATAATAAGACTGTCGCACCTCGCCATTTACGCCGCATTCCGGCCTCTGTCAAGAACGTTCCCAGCTGGAATCCGCGGAATATCACGACGTCACAACCCCTGGAATTCCACCTCGGAATTCCAGGGGTTTTCGAAGAGCAAACATTGATGACACTGTGCCTAAGCGCTCAATGATGTCAAAAGGGACCTCCCTACCCCCGGCGGTTGTGGGGTCAGCGGCGGACACTGCGCTTGCGGCACGTCGCCGCTCGCGTCAGGGTGGTGCTGTGGCCGGCGCTGCCTGTGAGGTGGTTCCAATCGGGGGGCCTCACCAGCTGCTGGTGGGCGGGGCCCCCTGTGGTGGTTCTGGCGAACCTGTTGCTGCTGGGGGTGCTGTCCACGTCCCTTGCCCTGCTGATCATGTTCCCGTGGCCCCGGCAAGAGATGCCCCGCTGCATGGCGCTCGTGGGGGAGATGTTTGTGTGACAGTGGTGCCCTCTGCCTCTGTGCCGGAGCTTGGAGCCACTGTTGAGGTTCCGTCTTGCGGTGTGGTGGGTGGGGGTGAGGTGGGGGGTGGAGGAGCGTGCCTCCGTGACCGGGGCTGGTGGTGACTCTCTGGGTGAACGTGGGGCTGCTGCGGGTCTCACTCGGAGTCCTGGTTTGCCAGGCCGCGCTGGTATTTCATCCGCTGGAGCTGGCTTGCCCTCCATTCCGCCCCTGCGCACTCCGCCGCCTGGCTACGCCCAACAGCTGAGAGGCTTGGCTGCGGATCTCGTCCCCAGGCCATCATCCCCTTTAACAGCGACAGGCCAAACAGACTGTCTAACCAAACAGAGCTCTCATCTTCCTTACTTCTTCTACTAACTATATTTTTTTTTGCTCCCTTGCTGGTTCATGTTTGGCTTCTTTTGGGTTGTTTGCATGCGTGTTTGCATAACACAATTTTCACAAGGTTTCATCTTAATGTGCCTATGTGTATGCAGTCTCCGCGAATTAGATATTTGGTTTGCTATTATTGTAATCAATCATGATGCTCATTTGACCCCGGTCACGCTCACCAGCGGCGCTAGTGTGCCCTCCAAGATGGCCGCGAAAGAGGGACTCCGAGAGGTAAACAACGTTAGTGGGCCCCGGGAATAGCATGGTAAGCGGTGAATTATACGTGTTTTATGTTTGGTATGTGGCAGCGGCTTATAACCAATCACTGCGGAAGGCAGAGAAGAATCCAAATTCGAAGAGTTTTTGGTCCCAAGGAGCAAACCTTGTAGTCAGCATCAGGATGAAGTTTGCTGCCCCCCCCACTTCTTTGCCGGTGGCGACGCTTGTGTTTGGAAACGCATTTTCCATCGTACATTCAAACTGGAATTTCAGACAGCTTGAAACAAATAAAGGCGTATATCTACCGAATTATTTCAAGATGTCAGTTTTCCGGGCTAAAAGGGAATGCAGCCACAGGCGGATCCAGGGGGACGGCAAAGTGGGCACATGCCCCATAGGCAGATCCAGGGGGCAAAGGGAGTATGTGCCCCCACCATCGACCCTCGGCGCCCCCTGAAATGGCCACGCCCCCTGAAATTTCGCTTCCCACCACCACCCCCTCCCAGGATACGAAAGTCGGCTCCCACCGATAGGGTTTTGCTCCCATCCGATAGGGTTTCCCGGTCAAGAATGGTGCGCCGCCCCCGGGAAGGTACCCCTGATCGGCAATCCTGGATCCGCCTATGATGACGGCCCAAGGATTAAGGCTTACTCCTGCTAGAAGCAGGCTCAAGGGAGTGGAAGGAGGCATAAGCGGAACTGGAGATTGCCTCACAGCCAGTCTGCAAAGTATGGCGGCAGGCCAGATGAGTCGCACCAGCCATCTAAATTCTCGCACCACCAGCCTCCGAAAATTCGCACCAATCTGCCACATACCAGGGAAAAATGCACCCATTCCTACCCCTACAATGCAGTGCTACCTCAATCATTAGTCAGTTAAGGACTTTTTATAAGGCACCTCCTGTGTCTTAATGGCCATTCAGCCATTATTTGTTAAGTTTAATTGTCACTAACCTCGCAAATTCGCACCAGGTTGATAAAGTTCGCACCACTCGGTCCTGTCTCCAAGGGAACTCGCACGGACGAGATCTCGTCGAAAATGCCATACTTTGCACACTGGCCTCACAGCCGCTTACCAGGTGGATGTGAATGGAAGTCAGATGGCTGAAAATGTCTGCAACAGACAGCAGCATTTGAGCCCATCTTCTTCCCAATTCTCAGTTTCGACTTCCACTGCTTGGACAGCACCTTATCCTGAGGAAACTTGTGAAAGCTAAGACTTGGACAATTTCTTCGGAAGGATACACACTAAGGAACGCAGCAGTTCTGATTGGATGTAATGGTTATCCGTCTCACCTCCATTTTCTTTGAACTTTCCAAGATTATAACAAACAAGAAAATAACGCCAGTCTTCAATATTCACGTCCACCCAACATGAACTACACTTTTTCACAGCAACGAGTTCACCACGACTGAAAATAAACGTTCAAAATCTATATCGCGTTCAACAATGCGCCGGATATGAAGCAGCCGCGCCAGACGTCAGTCCCTCTACTGGCGTTTTCAAAAAAATGCGCCAGGTGCCAACACTTTCGATGACCGAGGCCATTTGTTTCCAACATCACAACATAGTCAAACTATTTTAGATCTATTATGATTCACTCTAAAATGCTTGGTGGGTCTACTTGGTGTTACTCTTCTATTGTCTAAACCGTTTTTTCTGTTTGCTTACTCTTTCTGTGTATACCCCAAAAGATTTTCCAAACTTCTATGCCTGCTGGGCCCACTTACTCAGTTCCAGAACTGCCAAGGTACCACCCACACTACTCTGGCATTGATGGCGCGGCCTTCCCCTATTGCATCCAGTCTATCACCTATCCTTGAGTCATGCAAATATATCAGTGTAGCTGACCTTAACAACACTAGAAATGACCAAAACAACTTATTTCTTTTGCACATTAACATCCGCTCGCTCCCAAAAAATTTTGATAGCCTCCAACGCTTAGTACAAAACCTAAACCCCAAACCCCAATTTGTATTATTAACAGAGTTATGGCTCCCTCCTGATACCAGTGAACAATATGATCTTGATAACTATGTATTTGAATACTCAGCACCTTCTCAATTCAGAGGCAAAGGTGCAGGTCTTTATATTGATAGTAGCATTCCCTATAAAAGAAGGCCTGATCTAGAAACTCATACTATTCAACAGCAATCTGTATTTATTGAAATTTCAAAACTTACCCCCTTTCATCTTGTCGTTGGTTGTTGCTATAGGTCTCCCTCGTTCCCATCATCATTATTTATAGATTATATAGAATCAACTGCTCCCCTGGGCGGTGTTCGCCCACTGTGAGGCCGCTTCTATGTTTATTGGTTTTGCTCCCGTTTTAACTGTGTTTAGTTTGTCCCGTTCATACGATCATCATCATCCTGATTTATTTTCCACGCACCCGGCCGTTAGACGTCTGCCGGGCTCCGAGCCCGTGCCCGTCTGGGCGTAATTTAGAGCGCTCGCGCCGTCGGCGGTCACGGGTTCGGGGCTCGGCGCCTTCGCTTATAAATTTTATTTGTCCACCTCAGCCGGCCGGGGCGAGTTCTTAGGGTCTCTGTATGCTTCATGTACCGCCGTAGTGTCAATATACGTGTATAGTTGTAACTCTAGAAACACTCAACAGAAACAAAAAGACTTGTATTTTGGTGGTGACTTCAATTTGGATATTCTGAAACATGAAACCTATGAGCCCAGCAGCATATTCACACAGTCACTTTCCTCCCTAGGTTACTTTCCGTGCATTTCGATTCCTACCAGGGTAACTACATTCTCTAAGACACTCATTGACAATTTTTTCACAAACGATGTTTCCCTCATACGCTCTTCATCAGTTCTTACGTCCGATATTAGCGACCATCTCCCGATTATCTTGAGTCTGCAATCTACAACGAAACCTCCAACCTCAAAACCTAGCTCTAATTTCTCATTTGACTTTAGAAAAATTGATACCTTTAAGGTAAACCTCACCAACAAGCTAGCAAATATTTTCGATATTCACGATCCAGTAATGGCTGCCAGCCTCATCCATTCAACATTGGCAGAGGAAATAAAAAAGCTATCTATAACAAAATTGGGTAGGAGACACATGCCAAAACAACCATGGATATCATTTAGCCTTTTACAATCCATCAATAAAAAGAATGACCTTTACCATAAGTACATCAAAACAGGAAAACGTGAGGATGAAGTGATATACAAGACATATCGCAATATCTTGGTCAGCTCTATTAGGACTGCCAAAAAATTGTATTACTAAAGAAAATTAGAGGAAAACCAATCAAACCCTAGGAAACTGTTCGGCACATTACTAGACCTTACCCACAAATCTAAACGCAGCAAAGATCTCCCTGAACAATTTGAAATTAATGACAAATTAGTATCGGATCAATACCAAATTGCTAATCACTTCAACGACTTTTTCGCAACTATCGGTAGCTCTTTAAATGATGCTCTTCCACCCTCCACCTCGGATCCGCTACAGTTTGTGGAGCCCTATAGGGGACGCCCTTTTGAGTTCCACCCCGTCAATAATGAAACAATTTGCTCTGTAATTTTGTCCTTAAAAAGTACTGGCAGTGGGACAGATGGCATCTCGTCCAAAATACTTAAACTTATCTGTCCCAATATTTCACCGCATCTTACTCATGTATTCAATTTATGTCTCCTGTCCGGAACATTTCCAAATCAGTTCAAAGATGCACTTGTGGTCCCAATCCACAAAAATGGTAACCCTTTGAGTCCTAATAACTATAGACCGATCTCCCTCCTCCCAAGTCTCTCAAAGGTACTAGAAAATTAGTTTATGGCCAGGTTATCGAATTTCTTACGGAAAATAACATAATTTTTTATCACCAATTCGGCTTCCGCAAAAATCACAGTACGTTTATGCCAATTGCCCTACTCTATGAAGAAATAACCTCCGCGCTGGCTTGTAAGAAAATTTGTGCATCTATTTACCTCGATTTCCGCAAGGCATTCGATACGGTTAATCATGGAATTCTCATTCAAAAACTAAAAATGCATGGTATCCAAAATGTTCCCCTAAAATTCTTTGAATCTTACCTCTGCAATCGTAGCCAAAATGTCAAATTCAATTCATATAAATCCACAATTCCTAAATCAATTACAATGGGTGTCCCCCAGGGCTCGGTCCTGGGCCCCTTACTCTTTCTCTTATATATTAATGATATACACAAAAGTTCTACGATTCCCTCATTCTACTTATTTGCGGATGATACGGCACTCTTGTTCACGTCGGATTCACTGGACTCCCTTCAACGCAACATCGACCATAGTATCTCATCCATCTGTAAATGGCTAAATTGCAACCGGTTAACCCTCAATGCCAGCAAGTCTACGTTCCAGCTTTTCTCCCATGACAAAAATTTAGACTTACAAGTAAAGATAGGTGATGCTCCCCTCGAAAGGAAATTTTCAACCAAATATCTTGGCATACTTATCGATGAGGATTTGAGGTGGAAGACACAGATCAAAAGCCTAGAAAACTCCATATCTAGAACCATCGGCATTATTCAGAGGAACAGATATATTCTAAATTCGTGCCTTATTCACCTCTTATATAACTCACTTATCCTACCGTTCCTAACATATTGTATTCAGCTTTGGGGTTCTACATATGATTATAAGCTTAGAAAACTAGTCACTCTGCAAAAAAGAATCGTGAGAGTAATTGATGGAGCAGATCGGCTGGCCCACACAAACCCAATCTTCAAAAAATACGGTATTTTGAAACTTCATCACCTTGTCGAATTTACACAGCTCAAATTAATGCACAAATTTCTCTGCAATCAACTACCCCGGCCACTGGGCTCTCGTCTGTATAGAATTGAATTTGATCCCAACCAACGAAACGCCAGACAAATGCAACACTTTAGAGTACCATCTGTTCGTACAATGTATCGGAAATTTTCCCTCTTTGTATCTGCCCCAAGGATTTGGAATAGAACCGTGGCAACTAAAATCAGAAATATAGACGATGTACCTCTTTCGAAAACGTTTTTCAAGCTAGTTGTGAAGAAGCTATATATTGACGATTATTAATCGATTTATTCAGGATTTTCTCAACATTTATATTTTGTATCCTCTTCCGTTACATGTATTTGATATGGGCCCCGTTTCGTAGACATTGCAGCGTGGGTTGTGATCCGCGCTGCTCTCCCTGGTGGTGCCATCGGCAACGCCAGTGGATGCGGTGTGGATTGCGCCGCATTCGGCAAGCTCATGCTGTTTGGTCTGTGGATGGGGGCCAAGGTTAGGTTAGGCTTAGGTTAAACTGTAGTCTGGTCGATTAGATTGTACACTCAGATATTAGGATCCGAGGTTTAGTTTGTAAATGACTCTGCTTAGTGATTTTCGAGACATGCACCACTCTCCAGGCTAAAATAAAAGAAATTATTATCGCTTACTAAATTACCTCGTGATTATGTGCGTTAGTTAAATTATTTCGACAGTATAGGGAGTCTAACAGGATCACCTCTGGCACCCTCATGTCTTATTCCAAATCATCCTCCCAAATCGCGCAACCCATCAAAACCAACCCTCTGCCCCTCTCTCTCTCTCAACGAGGTGCGCGACCAATGGCCGTCCTATTCCCACCTGACTGACATGTGTTTTCCCGGCAGTGTGGGGCGCCGCATACTGGGTATGACCGGCGGCTCCTCTGCCCGACCCCTGCTAGGGCTCCCCTGCCTGTGCGCCGTGGCTCACGCTGACCTCGGCTGCTGAAGCGGCGTACTGCGGGGGCTGCCTGGCGGGTCGGGTTGCCGCCGGTGCTGGCCCTGTTGGCGCTGCGGCTACCCGCTGAGCGCGGTGGCGCCCTCTGAGGGGCGGAAGGTGGCTCCACCTGTCCTCTCGACCCTACCTGGCTGGAGCTGTGGAGGGCGCACCCCGCTGGTGCGCCTCTCGCCGGGGGCTGAGCCGCCCCAGCGGCGAGTGGTGGTTTCGGCGTCCTGCTCGCGGCGAGGTCCTGTGGTGCGAGCTGTTTGTGGACGGGTCGGTGCTGCGGACCGCTGCTCGCGGCTGCGATGTGCGCCGGTCGGGCGGTGGCGCCACGTATGTTTTGTTTATGTGTCTTGTTTTTTTGCCTCATCCCTACATGAGCTGATTGTAACTCTGCTGAGGTATTGTTTATCACCAATGCATCACATCATTCATGGTATCAAATCTGCACTGATACAATCTTTATATTGATATTGAGCTATCCTTGATGCTGTGTGCCTAAATAAATTGCCCTCTCCACTCTGTCCCCAAACACATGAATGCCCCTCAGAAATCCGGACTCGTGCGCCGTTAAGCAAGGCAGACTGACGTGTCATCCGCCCGCGGCGTCGCGCTCCCTCCGCCGCTGTGCCGCGCTCCCTCCGCCGCTGCGTCGCGCTCCCTCCGCCGCTGCGCCGCGCTCCCTCCGCCGCTGCATCGAGCTCCCTCTGCCGCTGCGTTGAGCCCCCTCCGCTACTGCGTCCCTCCGCCGCTGCGTCGCGCTCCCCCACCGACGGGTTGGGCGCGCTCCGCTGCGCCCCTGGCCCCGTCGCCGCCGCGAATGCCCAAGCTCTGGTGCCCCCGTCCACCTCGTCCTCCCAAAGGAGTGTCTTTCAAATTTAACTCCAGCCACTTGTCTTTCCTATAACTATTTTTGCAGCGTTTTTGTATTATTAACAATTGTGCTCTGTGTGACATGAATATATATGAACGGATTCACTTACATGCCCATCTCATTCAGTTGTGTCATGCTGGGCTGTGCCGGGCAAATGTTTTATTTCAACAGGAGATCATGCTACACCTGGTAGTCCTGTCTGCTGTGAACTGTTGTTGATGAATGTACCCATGTGTGCTTTGATCTGCTCTTGGTGTGAAATATAAATGAATGGCTTGAATAATTCAAAGAACGCAGCCTTATTCATGGTTTCAGTAAGCTGGCGGCAACAGTCGCGCGTCTGGACTCGGCGGGGTCGGACGTGTCGGACCTTGGTTCCTCTCGTTGCTTGTTCGCTCGATTGGGTACAGGATTTGGGAGTTGTTCCGGGAAGTTTGTGATGTGTTAATTGTGGCTTTGAGTTAGTTGTTCCTAGTTTCGCTGGATTGTGGTGGAGTGGTGATTCTTTCTTCAGGTTAGTACTCGGATTCCTTTCTTTCTTTTTTGGCGCGCTTTCGGGCGCGCCCTGACGCCATTTTGTTTTTCGATTCGGACTTTGCTCCTTATAGGTTCTTGATAGGTTCTTCCTTTTCTGATTTGGACCATTCGTTCTTCAGGGTCTTGCCTCAATGGCAAGGCCTAAGAAAAGAGCGCTTGAAGAGCTTACGGATCGTGGACATGAGGGTGAAAGTGAGGGGCTCCTATGTAATCCTTGAGCTAGCTTCTGGTAAACCACTCAAAAACAAGGGATGGCCTCGTCTTCAGGCATGTATTAGGAACATCGTAGGTGCGGAAAAAGTTGAAAAGGCGATCTTCGTAGGAGAAGGAAAACTCCTGGTCAAAACCAAATCCATGACACAGACTCAAAGGTTCTTGCATGCGAAATTCTTCGATGGGGAGGAGGTGATATGTAAACTGGACGAAAGGAAAAACAGTAGTAAGGGCACTCTCTATGCGGTTGACCTCCAGGAGCTCAGCGAGGAGGAGGTGGTGGAGGGGTTGCGCGAGTTTGGGGTGATAGCTGCAAAGCAGGTGAAGAGGAGGAGGGGAGAGCGGGAGGAGGGTACACCTTGCTTTGTACTGACGTTCAGCAAGCTGAAAGTTCCTGAGGAAATTCGCCTGGATTATGTAGTTTATAAGGTGCGCCCCTGTCTCCCAAGACCTCTTCTATGTCAGAGGTGTGGCAAGTATGGCCATACCTGGCAGCGATGTGTTCGTCCTAAGGTGTGTCTTAGGTGCAGCCAGACAGCACATGAAGGAGCGTGTACCCTCCGTTGTGGGAACTGTGATTCAGCGAGCCATACTTTCATGTTTGTGGAGGAGTGTCAGGTGTACAAGAATGAACAGGAGATTATTAAGATTAGGTATGAACATGATGTTACATACAAAGAGGCTAGGAAGATTTTTCAGGATAGGAACCCAATAGTGATGTCTCGACCCTTCAGCAAAGTTGTTGCGAACTCAGCTCCCTCCTCCAGCTCCCAATCTGCAGTTCAGACTCCGGATATGGACTGTAGATTGCGGGCTTTGGAGGAGAAGTTTGATAAGATGATCAGTCTGATGAGTAAAATAATAGAAAGACAGGATCAGTGTCAGTTGAAAGAGGCAAGCCCGGCTAGTATCCCTCAAGAGGAAAGTGAAAAGAAAGCAGAATGTCAGGGCGAACAGCATATGAACGTGGATGTAGATGTTCAGCAGACAAGGTCTGATAACCTGTCTAAAGCGGAGGAAGGATGGACGGTAGTGTCTAGGGGCCGAACAAGCCATAGAAACACAAAGCGAGACAGTGTCTCAACAAGTAGTGGCGGAGAGTCTCGCCAGAGCACCTCTCGAGGGGCTAGCCTGCAGGCTTCACAGAGGTTGGTGGTCATCAACCTTGATGAGCTTAAAGAGAAAGAAAAGAAAAAAAATGGTTGAACTCATTTCCTCATTGTGGTGGCAGCTTTTTTGTGTTGCTCTTTATTATGTTCTCAATGAATAGGTTTCTTTCTTGTAACACTTATCTTTGTTTTGTTCAAACTAAAGATTGGGCGATATCCATTGTCTTGTGTGTTTCTTCTGCAATCTCTGTGTCAGGCTCACAAAGCTGTGTTTTTTGTATGCTCTGGCGCATGGCGTTGTTTCTTTCTTTTGCGATGTTACTTAGGTTTTTCGCGGCATTTATAAGATCTCAGTGTACCTCAGCATTTGTTTACCTGTTTACACTTCAACCTTGGAACATCATAGTCTTTTCTTCTTTTTGTGCGATCGCTCTCCTGATGATCTCAGACGTTCATATACTTTGTGATGAGTTGTGCTGCCACCACCTTCTCCCTTCACCTGTATCATCATCATCAATGCCACCCTTATTTAGTGTATTTACTAGGGTGCATGGTATTAACACTAACTTTAACATGTGGCATCGGTCTGGGTTAACTTGTTTGTTTTTTTTCAATCCATGCTATGTGTTGGCTGTTTTGTGGATGTCTGTGTTCTAACCATCTTGTTTTCATATGGATTATGTTGGCTTCTCGAAAATCTGACTTAATTAGCCCAGTTTTTTCCAGGTCTTTCAGTTATTTCAGGTTCTTCTGCCCTCCTACTAATTTGTTACTAATTTATATCACCTATGTACCTAAGGTTACGTTGTTCACTAACCTTTTGAAATGTGTGCTGATTAACCATAAGCACAGGATTCGAACACATGTGCTCTGACAAGCGCCCAGCATAGGCTGCGCTACAGCAGCTTCCTACATTACCAGGCCTGGGCCTGGAGGTGTAGAGGAGACGCCAGGATTGACGCCCCTGTGTCTCTTTCTGGGCGTTTCTCCAGCCGCACGACGATAACAACCACAGATACCTTCTCAGGTACGACAGTGACCACACCTCGATGTTGCAGGTTTTTCAGGGCTGGATGGGGGTCATCAATATCATCAAACAGAAATGAACAATGAAATTCTGCAATGGAACTGTCGTGGCCTGATTGGTAAGTGGGCGGAGGTGAAACCGATGCTCTTATTATTGTCCCCTATGTTCATATGTTTTCAGGAGACCCACTTTCTTCAGAATGACCCATATAACTTTAACCTTGTGAACTATTCATGTTATAATGGCTATGCTAACACTGGTGTTCGCCAGGGTGGTGTAGCTTTATATGTTTCAAATAAAATCTCACATTATCAACTGGATTTAAATACTACACTTCAGGCTGTAGCAGGTGTATGTGTCATCAACAGACGGAAAATCATAATCTGTTCTTTATATCTCCCTCCAGGTACACCCCTTGTAAAAGATGACCTTGACAGCCTGATCACACAATTTGAATATCCGTATATTATTTGTACAGATGCAAATAGCAAAAACAGAATGTGGGGATCTCCTAGAAACGATGCACGGGGAAATATTTGGGGGATATTATTTGTGAAAATGCTCTTCATGTAATAAATGATGGAAGTCCAACTCGGCTGGATGAATACTCTGGTAATTTTTCTCATATCGACATAACAGTTTGCTCCAGCTCCTTGGCTCCATTGTTCACATGGTGCGTTGACAAAGACTGCTTTAACAGCGACCATTTCCCAATACATATATCACTTAACCAAGCTGTTCAAATATATCCATTGCCTACTGTACAATACAATACAAAAAAAGCAGACTGGGTGGAATTTGAAAAGAAATGTGAAATACGAGTTGACTTACAAGATATCAACCATGGATGCAAATCAATATCAAACACAATAATGAATGCTGCAGAAAAGAGCATTCCCCATAAGAAACATTACCACAAATATAATTGCCCCTGGTGGTCACCAGAGTGCAGAAGGGTGGTGGCTGCCAGGAAACGTGCGCTGAACAGATTTCGAAGGGATAAAAGGAACCGATCTTTATTGTTGGAATACAAACGTTTGAAGACTTTAGCTAGACGAGTGATCAGATTGGAGAAAAAGAAAAGTTTTGAAACATTATTAAATACATTTACTGTACAAACCCCTCTAACAAGGCTATGGAGCCTAATCAAGTGTTTTTCAGGAAACAAATATCAGCCTCCAGCGCGCCCATTGTACTCGAAGAGAATGGAACAATGATAACTGATCCGTTTGAGGTGGGGAATTGTTTTGGGCAATTTTTCTCTGATGTTTCGTCATCAGATAATTACAGCTCAGCATTTCAGCAACATATATCAAATATAATTAACATGGACTATACATCGAACAACACCGAAGTTTATAACTCCAGGTTCACCATTACCGAAATAAAGGATGCCATTGCGAATGCTGGGTCAACCTCGGTTGGTCCCGACAGGATTCATTATGATTTCTTAAAACATTTACCATCAATATTAACCCAACAGCTACTAGATTACTATAATATGATTTGGGAGAATGGATTCTACCCATATGAGTGGCGCCACTCATTCATTATCCCCATATGCAAGCCAGGAAAACCTCGATCCTTAACAAAATCCTACCGGCCAATCCAGTTGACCTCTTGTCTAGCAAAAACATATGAGCGTATGATTACAAGGAGAATTATGTGGTATGTTGAAAAGGAAAAATTACTGAACAAAGTTCAATGTGGCTTTAGGAAAAATAGGAGCACCACGGATCACCTAGTTCGACTCCGAATCCGACGTCCGGAGAGGTTTTTTCGACAAGAAATGTACAGCTGCCATCTTTATTGACATCAAGTCTGCTTATAATATGGTTAACAAACGTGTTCTTATGAATAAACTATGTGCTTTAGGTTTCAGAGGACACTTCATGGGATTTGTGGATAATTATTTGACAAACAGAACCTTCCAGATAAAAAACCAAGTGCTATCTGATACTTTCCAACAGGAAAATGGTGTGGTTCAAGGAGGAGTGATCTCTCCCTTGCTCTTCCTCTGCATGATAAATGATATTTTCGATGGTCTCCCTGAAAACGTTCGTACAGCAATGTATGCAGATGACTGTACTTTATGGACGACCCACGAAAATATACATTTAGCGATTGATATACTACAATCTGCTATAAACCGTATCATGGAGTGGTCAACCAAAAATGGTCTGAGCTTCTCTGCTGAGAAATCACAAGTTATGATATTTAAAAGAAATATTAAACTACCTTACCATGGCCCTTTACAGCAAATCCAAATGGGGACGCCCCAGTTGGATTTGCACATGAAGTTCGATTCCTGGGCGTCATCTTCGATGAGAGGCTATCGATGGAAAGCCATGCAAAATATATCAAGGCAAAAGCTGAAAAAAGAATATCTATTGACCCCGGTCACGCTCACCAGCGGCGCTAGTGTGCCCTCCAAGATGGCCGCGAAAGAGGGACTCCGAGAGGTAAACAACGTTAGTGGACCCCGGGAATAGCATGGTAAGCGGTGAATTGTACGTGTTTTATGTTTGGTATGTGGCAGCGGCTTATAACCAGCCACTGCGGAAGGCAGAGAAGAATCCAAATTCGAAGAGTTTTTGGTCCCAAGGAGCAAAGCTTGTAGTCAGCATCAGGATGAAGTTTGCTGCCCCCCCCCCACTTCTTTGCCGGTGGCGACGCTTGTGTTTGGAAACGCATTTTCCATCGTACATTCAAACTGGAATTTCAGACAGCTTGAAACAAATAAAGACGTATATCTACCGAATTATTTCAGGATGTCAGTTTTCCGGGCTAAAAGGGAATGCAGCCACAGGCGAATCCAGGGGGACGGCAAAGTGGGCACATGCCCCATAGGCAGATCCAGGGGGCAAAGGGAGTATGTGCCCCCACCATCGACCCTCGGCGCCCCCTGAAATGGCCACGCCCCCTGAAATTTCGCTTCCCACCACCACCCCCCTCCCAGGATACGAAAGTCGGCTCCCACCGATAGGGTTTTGCTCCCATCCGATAGGGTTTCCCGGTCAAGAATGGTGCGCCGCCCCCGGGAAGGTACCCCCTGATCGGCAATCCTGGATCCGCCTATGATGACGGCCCAAGGATTAAGGCTTACTCCTGCTAGAAGCAGGCTCAAGGGAGTGGAAGGAGGCTTAAGCGGAACTGGAGATTGCCTCACAGCCAGTCTGCAAAGTATGGCAGCAGGCCAGATGAGTCGCACCAGCCATCTAAATTCTCGCACCACCAGCCTCCGAAAATTCGCACCAATCTGCCACATACCAGGGAAAAAAGTGCACCCATTCCTACCCCTACAATGCAGTGCTACCTCAATCATTAGTCAGTTAAGGACTTTTTATAAGGCATCTCCTGTGTCTTAATGGCCATTCAGCCATTATTTGTTAAGTTTAAGTGTCACTAACCTCGCAAATTCGCACCAGGTTGATAAAGTTCGCACCACTCGGTCCTGTCTCCAAGGGAACTCGCACGGACGAGATCTCGTCGAAAATGCCATACTTTGCACACTGGCCTCACAGCCGCTTACCAGGTGGATGTGAATGGAAGTCAGATGGCTGAAAATGTCTGCAACAGACAGCAGCATTTGAGCCCATCTTTTTCCCAATTCTCAGTTTCGACTTCCACTGCTTGGACAGCACCTTATCCTGAGGAAACTTGTGAAAGCTAAGACTTGGACAATTTCTTCGGAAGGATACACACTGAGGAACGCAGCAGTTCTGATTGGATGTAATGGTTATCCGCCTCACCTCCATTTTCTTTGAACTTTCCAAGATTATAACAAACAAGAAAATAACGCCAGTCTTCAATATTCATGTCCACCCAACATGAACTACACTTTTTCACAGCAACGAGTTCACCACGACTGAAAATAAACGTTCAAAATCTATATCGCGTTCAACAATGCGCCGGATATGAAGCAGCCGCGCCAGACGTCAGTCCCTCTACTGGCGTTTTCAAAAAAATGCGCCAGGTGCCAACACTTTCGATGACCGAGGCCAATTCTAAAATGTATTTCAGGTCACTCATATGGTGCAGACAGGAAAACATTACTCCGAATTTACATCTCGCTCATTCGCCCCATCTTAGAATACGGTTGTCAGATACTTGATGGATCAACTCACAAAACCATCAACTCCCTAGAATGCATACAAAATACGTGTATCAGAATTGCACTGGGTGCACTTAGATCTTCACCAATAAAGTCTCTCCAGGCAGAGGCTAACATCCCCCCCTTTACAGGTTCGTCGACGATACTTAACCCTGAAATACTGCTTGAAAGTTTTGGCGGACGAAAATCACCCAGTTTTCACAGAAGTTTCTACAATGCACTCTCTCCTTCTCCTGGGAGAGAGAAGACTTCAGCGGTTATGTGGAATCCCCATCTCCTGCAGATTAAAACAGACCCTGGACATACTACAATTTCAGATGCCAAACAACCTGAAAACAATATATGGCGATATAGCCCCGTGGCAGCTCATCACACTGACCCCAAAGAAATTGGCGGTTGATAAAAAACAAAGCATGTCTCAAGTTGAGGTCTTGGAAAAATTTATTGATTTAGTAGATAAGTACGCTGACTATAGGTTCTTTTTTACCGACGGCTCCAAGATCGGGGACAGAACGGCGTACGCTTTTGCGTTTACAACCGGTTCCTTTGAGGAGAGACTTCCAGACGGATTGCCAATATGCTCTGCGGAACTGTTTGGAATTTTACGATGCCTGCAATTTATCAAATCAAGAGATATTAAAAAGCTGTTATATGTAGTGATTCTTTATCTGCATTACAAAAGATAAGCAACATCGATGATCCTTCCCCAAACTCAATCCATGCTCGGGAATTAATTCATGAACTGCTCCTTGGTGACCATGAGATTGAAATGATTTGGGTACCCAGTCATATGGGAATCCCAGGAAATGAAAAGGCTGACCAAAGAGCAAAACGAGCAATTTCTTTCGAATTCCCTGCTGAAGTTAACGTTCACTTTACAGAGTATAGGTCAAGAGCGCAGACCGCTTTGAACACTTATTACAAAGAACAATGGCAAAAAATGAATGTTTCTGATCAGTATAAAAACCGAATCTTACTGTCCATAAAACAGGACCTAGCAGATGATGAATTTTCTACTAGGCCGAATAGACGAGAGGAGGTAATATTGGCCCGTTTACGTCTGGGACACACGAGACTAACGCATAGTCACCCTTTTTCTCAGAACCCCCTCCAATTTGTGATGTGTGCAATCGCCCGATTACGGTTAACCATATACTCTTGAACTGTACAAAATTTCAGGTTCATCGGCGACGCCTCCGCAAGGTATGTGTGGATAATCAACTTGAGTTAAGCTTAAAAAACCTGCTTGGTCACAGTGATATCATTTTTTCAAGAAGTGTTGAAATACCTTAAGGACATTCAACTGTTTTCTGAAATATAGGAACATGGTGTCGAAATTGGTGCGTTCTCTGTTGACGTCATGAATTAGAAAAATTGAACCAAGATTCTAATATTATAAAACCTGGACACGTTAAGATCAATTAACAATGTTTAGTCATATGTATCTGCTCTTAACCAGGCCTCTTTCAGCGGACTGGCGAGTCGGGGCAACGCTGCACGATATGGTCGGTAAGAATGTTTAGCAACATGGTCTAGAAAAAGACAAACAGTAGTAATTTTTGGCTTATTGTCTGACTGTTTAAACTGTGATGGTAGTATTTGTTTGACTAGAAGTCTGGGTCAGAAATTAACAGCTAATTAACAGGTCGTCCGTCACCACAACCGGTTCTGGTTCCAGTACTCCACTGGAACCAGGACTGGTTCTCTCACAGCCCGAGAGGCTCTTCCCCTTCCCCACAGGTAAAAGACGCCAGAGCCCTGGAGGCTGAGCGCCTGAAAAACACCATCATCATCATCACTCTGCTGACAGCTGGAACAGGGCTATATACATAGGAGCTTTGTGACAAACATCTGGAGGTAAACCTTAGGGTTAATTTGATCGATCGGTAAGACAAATTTCGCTCACTTTTCCTGCTTCACATTAAAACAAGCCCGCGCCTGGCGGACGCCGCCTGGCGCGCCACTTTCGTAGTTGTTTGGCATTTGCCTACCATTAAAGTTGGAAAGATTTAAATTCGATATAGGGGTTTAAAATCTTGTTTGGACTGCCCTGAAATTCAAACTTGTAAGCCGACCAAGTTTGTTGATTGAAAGCAGGGTTAATATCAAGGATAGGCGATTGGAGTTTGGAAGACAGCACATATTGAACCAGGCACATAATACAGAGTTTTCAAACTTGATTTGATTAGCATCCACTTGGACACTGCTTCCATACAAAATTCTGTCTGAGCTGAGCTCAGCGTTTTCACGCGAGTTTGGGGCATCAGACAAAAATTTTGAATACTTCAGAATAACTCCGCTGATACTCAAATTGATTTGTGTAGGTATTCTGAGCTCCCTGTTTGTGTTCTTTGCTGCTCCTTGTCTGGAAGTTGCATATCTATGAAAGGCGGTTGTTTTGGATTAAACTCTGGTCAGGACAGGACGAACAGGCAAACAGATCACAATCCTGTAATTTCACATTTTCTGTCCTGACTCAATTTATGTGGATGTGATCACTCAGTGACTAGCTTTGAAGCATTGGGGGTACACTGGTGGAATGTAAGCTTAAGTTCGGACGTCAAGTTTAGTTTTAATATTCAATTAAATCTAATCTGTAGAGAGAACTTACAGTCCTTTGGTAGTCTCCATTGATTTGGCTTTCCCTGGAATCAAAGGTTTTGAACTGCCTTGAAGTTTGGACTTACTCTCCCTGAAATCCATAGTAAGTCCAATTGAAGCAATTCTTCCAACCAATCTAAACATACTAAGCTCCACACAGAGATACAGAGGTAGAAGATAAGTGCAGCACAAAGGCTACATTAATGTGAGACTTCAACACTTGGTCCACAGATATGCAGGACATTGTAGACTGCTAACTGGTTCTATGGTGTGTGGTTAGTGAGAATACTCTGTGGTCTGTGCATATGTTGATATAAATGTATGACAAAAAGTTTAAAGAGAAGACAGGAAACAACTAAATAACAATAACAAAACAAAAGCTGCAATAAAAAACAAACAAACTACACGGAACAGGTAATTTACAGCTGTGAACACACCTGGCAGTTTGTACATCGCTAGCAATTCCATATATGGTTGCTGATATAGATGTAGGATTAGTTGAAGGATAAGGAAAAGTCAAAGAAACAACCACAAAAAATATATATAATAAATTTTTACTAACGAAATTGCCTAACGTAAACACTTATGGTTAGCGGGAACCGACGTCAGGTTTTAGAGCCTTCCCGTGTCGCGTTGGCCGTTCGTTAAATACTACCAAACGGCATTATTTAATTAAAACTCTATTCGCTCTGCCGTATGTGCCTTATTCTTTTCCTCTCTCCAATCTCCAGCCTAGTTGATATGCCCCCACTCTCCCTCGACCTGCGCCTTGACCCTGCCAGTTGCGCGGCGCTGCTGAGCGTCGCGAATTGGCGCGACCGGGCGGAATGTGTGACGCCCATCTGCCTCCGGCAGCCTCTCTGTCGTCCGCCGGCGCCCCCGGTGCAGGCGTCGCCGTGTGTCCGGCCGCCGTGGAGCTGCGGCATGATGGCGTGGCTGCGAGTGCCATCGTAATGTCTGGCGACGTCCGGGGTGCTGCGGGGAGCGCCGGCCCGACCGTCTCTGTTCTGCATGCCTGCACGTCCTTGACTGCGAAAAAGATACGGCTGGTGTTCCTGCTGCTGCTGGTTGTTTCCGGCGTCCCCGGCGCCTGTACATCTCCCTGATCTGCGTCGATTGAACCGAAATGAGTGCCATACTAGCGTCGGGCGGCGTCCGGGGTGCTGCGGAGGGGCGCCGGCCCGGCCATCTCTGTACCAACGTGCCGGAGGGCCGCGGGAGGCGGCGGTGCGGCGCCCGGGCGGTTTCCCGCCTGCGGGGCCGTATGTCGCGGCACCCGCTGGTCGACTGACCTTCCTTCGGGTCGCGAGCCGGGCGGCACGGCTTGCCGGCGACCTCAGCAGGCTCGGCGGCTGCTCGAGGAGCGACCGATAATTTCCCGCACCTTCATCTAATACCGGCTGGAGAGCCCGGGGGACCGGTTCGGGTGCCTGCTGCCGCTGGTTGCCTACCCACTTCTTCAGCACCGGCCCCTGGCGCGACGTGTGAGTGTGACTGATACACGACCCGGGGAGTGACCTGGCCGCCTGGGGGTACCGGATATTCACTTCTACACGCGCAGTGCAGAAAAACAAGATTGCATTGAGGTCTGCATCTGTCGACCCCGAGATTGCTGCCGACTTACGGGGCCCTGGCTGGGCTCGGTGTACGGTCGCCTGCCCCTGGTGGTGCATCGACGAGTTGGAGCCCATCTCCCGCTGCTGCCGGTGGTCCGCTGGGCCCGGCATCGACCGCGGGCGGCGTCCCGCTGTTTCCTGGGCAATGCTGCTGCTACTACGCCGTGGACGTTCCTGGGAGGCGGCTGGGCCGCCCTCATCGCGGTCGCATGCTCTGGACGCGTGGAGTGAGGATACGATCATCCGGTCTCTGCCTGGGCGTTGCTGCGGCGCCGGTACCGTCGGTCGGCTGAAGCGTGAGCTCGAGCGCCTGCAGGGTTGGCCCTCGTGGGACCGCTCTTCCCCCGGCGGGACGGGTATCTGGCCTGCCCCGGTCTGGCGCTGGTGGCGCCATTTCGGCGGCATCGAGCCGGCTACCCGTCGGGCGGCGCCGGCGGGGGCTCGATTCTGCGCGCCTGGGATAGAGGAGAGGAGCCCGGTCAGCCGCGGGGCTGGCGCGGGCGACTGCTGTGGTGCGGGATCGTCGCGTGGTGTGGCTGGTGGCGTGGTGCGGGCTCGGCGCGTGGTACAGGGTCGGTGCGTGGCATCGGAGGGGTGATGTTGTGGAGGTTCGTGAAGACTCGGTGGGTGAGAGGTCATGCTACCGAACGGTCGAGAACTGTATTTCGGCTCTGGGTGCCTAATTAGCATGTGCAGTGTGTGCCTTAGTTACATCCTGTAATTGATATCACCGTCACGAGCCTTTTGTGCTGAATGTGGTGGCTCTGGTGTCCGGCGGGCTCGGTTGATCATGCGAGTCAAGCCTGGGTGGTTTTCACCTCGTGTGGTCCCAGTTATTAGCTTTCTTGTCAGTCATTATCTTTCTTACATATTTGCGCTTAACATGATGTAATTTTCGTTCATCTCACTCATCCACACTTGCAAGTTTATATTCTCCATCCGGACACACACTTGCGTATCCACATCGCGAGAATCACGAGCTTGCCTACACGTTTACACTCATGTCCGCGCCCGTGCCCGCCCGGGCGTTACTGTTTAAGAGGCCTCGCGCTGAACGGGCGGTCACGGGTGCGAGATGCACGGCGCCTATCGTATTGACAGAGTTCCGGCGTCCGTCGGCCGTTGTGCGCCGACCCCACATCACCCGGCTCCGGTCACCCGGCTGCACTCTCGCCCGACAGACATCCACTTGCACCCCGGCTCCCCCCGCGCTGGTGTGCGTGGGTAGGGGTGGCCGGGGGGCGGTCGCGTGTGCGTGATACGCGGCGCCTATCGTGTGCCGGCGTTGTGGCGTCCGGTCGGACGTTTTTATCCATGTAACTGTTTGATTGCCATGTTTGTATTTTTAACGAGTGTGGTTTTGAATATACAGGTATGGATTCAAATAAGAACACCCCACAAAGCAAACAAAGCAAGCAAGCAAAGCAAACACTGCCTGATCATGGAATAGATGCTATTCCAAACAATATTCACCCTAGTCTAGTCACAACTGACACTAACACCAGTAGCAAACAAACAAATCACAAACGCACACAAATCACACACTGTGGCAACATTGGGGAGGGGGCTTGATCGGGGACATTTCCCCCTCTGACATCATATCCTGCTGAAACCCCTAACGAGATGTTGTCTCAGAACACTGAGGGAAGTCCTACTCAAAACACTTTGAGGCATAAACATGGGGCTTGGTCCACGAAATCTTTCACTATTCCAGAAGGCCCTTCCATCCTCATTTTGAGACCAGTTGACCCGCAGCACTCCTTCCAGCGGAGAAGTCTGTTCGCCCTTAAAAGGGAACTCGACAGCATAGTAAGAAATCTCCTACAGGCCAGATGTATATCTGGAGGGTCTCTCCTCATTGAGGTACGAGACCGAGACCAGGCCGAAACACTCCTCCAGGTTCAAACCGTGCTCAGCATCCCCATTCAGGCCGAAATTTCTATTAACTACAACATGAGCAGTGGCAAGATCTACTCCAGGGATCTCCTGTACCTCTCTGAGGAAGAACTCCTCAATGAACTGGAGGAGCAGGGAGTGTGTTGGGTGATCAGGATGCCACAAGGGGAGGGACCGATCCGCTCCAAACCCCATGGTCAAACTCCTTTTTCAGGGAAGAGCGGCCCCCACACACATAATGGCAGGGTACATTCGTGTACAGGTGGATGAATGGCTGAACCCCCCCAAACGCTGTGGCTGGTGCCAAAGGTACGGCCACGTCTTGAGGCACTGCCGCAGACGCGACCCAGCGTGCGCCTACTGTGCGGGGAAGCACCCCACAGATAGCTGCCCAAGAGAGGGGAAAGAGAAGTGCGCCGGATGCGGAGGCGCCCACACTGCCGACTCCCGTGAGTGCCAGCTGTGGAAGGAGGCCCGAAAACGCCAAGGGGGAAGGACCGCCAGCCCTCCCCACCACGTGACCCGGGTTCTTGGCCACCCCTTCAGGAGAGTAGTCCGGCTCAGGGAACCCGTTTACCCCCTCGCACGGGAGTCCTCAAGCCACACCCAGGGACACCAGAGCTCGGATCTCACGTCCTGCACAGGCCTCATCGCGTCCGATGGCGATGACTATGCCACTCACCTCCTCCCACCTTCCCTTCGACAGCGGCTTTGAAGGCCGAAAAAACTCGCCCAGTCCCCCAGTGGCTCGCACGAATTGTCCAGTTGAGTCCCCAGTACTCAGTACTCAAGCAGGGTCCCCTACACCCTGCTCCAGCGTGGTATCTCCCACAGTGGGCTCCGCGGTAGAGTCCGGCGAACACGATCACCGCGACAAATCCCCCCACGTCCGGCTCCCTAGCATTGCTTGCATGTGCCGCCACTCCTGAGTCGCCTTCAAGTGACCACACCTACTTCACCCCTCCACCGTCAGAAAGGCATCGCCCAAGCAGACCCGCGGGAGGCGCCCGAACCGCCGTTTCAAATGAAGTCCAAACATATTTTGCAATGGAACACTAACTCACTGATATCCAACTGGGCTGAATTCAAGCACTACGTTTTAAAGCATGGTCCTCTTGTTGCAGCCGTACAAGAAACACGTTTTAATGACACTGATCCTTACAAATTCACCATATCAGGATACTCCCTTTGCACACATAATTTGAATCGTTCGCCGAGACAGGGAGGGACGGCTCTATTTATTTCTAACAAGCTACTTCACCGTGAAATCAATGTCAACACCAAATTAGATTACGTCGCTGCACAAGTTCATCTCTTTCAGATTGATATATCTATTGTCTCGCTTTACCTCTCACCATCTGCACCATTTCCAACAACTTCACTTGTACATCTTTTTGATAACTTGGCGCAACCGGTAATGATATTAGGAGACTTCAATGCACATCACCCAGCTTGGGGTTGCACACATTTAGACTCACGGGGAAGGCAAACAGAAGAAATAATGAATAAACACAATCTGGTTTTTCTAAATGATAAAACTCCAACCCATCTCCCAAACAATCGAAGCCACGAACCATCAGCTATCGATCTCTCTCTTGCTTCATCTCAAATAGCCCCTTTCTTCTGGAATATCCAGAGCGACAAACTTTTCAGTGACCATCTGCCCATTCATATAAACCTTGATAAGGAATCTGGGCAAAACGATTACAATAGCCGTTTTCACAACGTGAATAAATTGAAACCAACCTTGGGAGACTTTTGGTAGTTTTTTTTAACATTTCCCAAGCCAAAAAAACCGGCATTCATTTCAGTGGAACTATAGAAGTTAGAGAAATATGCTTACCCAAAATTGAAAGCAATGACCCTAAATATCTTGATTCTGAGCTTTTCCTGGCATTAAATTCCATAAATAAATCTAAATTAATGGATATATATTTTAGAAATATCCCAAGATCTTGGGGGTTCTTTTTGAAAAAACCGACCTCCAGGGTCGGTTTTTTCAAAAGTCTCCCAAGCCTCTAGATCCGGTCTTTTCGGTCTCCAGATTTGTCTGGAGGGATTTTTCAAAGGCTTCCATATGCAGAAGCGAATTTTGAGGTCGGCTACTTAGGCACGAGATGCCAGCTTGACGTCATTAACTACGTCATGGCCAAGAACCATAGAGATATACTATAACTAGAGAGGACATCCTTTACAAAACGGCAATACCCCGACGTCAAAATTGAAAGTTTTGTTAGTACAAATCTTGGCCAGGTTAATTGGAGAATCACGTGCTAATTTCAATGAGAGCTTCTCGATTTAGGCCACGACTAAATAATTTTCGCAGAGAAAGACATTATTCATTGCGAGGATTCTTGGCACATTAGGTCGTTGTCATGACAACCTTTTCTGGAATTGTGTGAGTTGAATTAAATTGGATACCATTAGCAGAGAGGTATTTCAGTAAACAGTCACGAGCTTCCTCTCAGAGGTCCAGATTTGTACTAACAAAACGTTCAATTTTGACGTCCACACAGGTGTGCTGTCCGCTCTAGTTATAGTGGATCTCTATGCCAAGAACCAATCACCGGACAGTTTACTGAGAGCAGCATGGCCGCGCTCAAGGCCCTAGAGAGGCCGCGTTCGGGAAACTTGGGCGATAATGACGCAACGCCAAGTTTGTTCTCTAATGAATGTTTACTTACGGTATGTGAGCTACGATCGTTGTTACATGTATTTTAGGAACAAAAGTTGAATATTTGATTGAAATTATTTTATCGTTACCAATTTCTTCCCGCAGTCGGGCAGATACAGTCAGGATACAGTCAGATTCCTATCATACAGATTAGGGGTCAATTAAAGGGGCAGGTGCCCCTCCGATCGACCATATGCGCCTCTGGATCATAGGCGGATCCAGGATGGCCGATCGGGGGTACCTTTCCGCGTTGGCGCCATCCGGACCAGGGGGCGCCACGTTTGACCAGAAAAAACCTATGAGGTGGGCACCAAATCCCATCGGTGGACGCCGATTTTCATATTCTGGGGGAACCGAAATTTTAGGGGGCACCGTGACCATTTCAGGGGGTGCAGAGGGTCAATCGGAGGGGCACGTGCCCCACCCCTGGATCTGCCTATGCATGAGCGCCGAAAGCGGGGGGACGGGGGACGCGTCCCCCCTGTTTACCAACCAGGGGGACGTCCCCCAAAATTTTTGGGTCAATGGCCATTAATGCTGTCAGTTACCGAATATGCTCAAAATTAGCCTCCCTCGGTCAGCACGAGCCCGGGTCTGTCCCCTCTGCGAAAATTCCGTGGCGGCGCCCCTGCCTATGACCCTGGATGGTTGCGGCGCCGCCTGAAGGGTTGATGGCGCCCCTGAAATGTGGCTTCCCACCCTTTCTCCAAGGATGCGAAAATCGGCACCCATTGGTAGGATTTTGCGCCCGCCTGAAATATTTTTCCGGTCAAAAATGCGCCCCTGGTCCGGATGGCACCCCGGGAAGGCATGGACGGCTCCGAGATTGCCGATCGTCGGGGGCACCTTTCCAGTGTGCGCCGCTATTTGCCTGCAAAACTTTTCAGGTGGGCGCAAAATCCTATCGGTGGGCACTGATTCTCGCATACTAGGGGGTGGTGGGTGGGAAGCGACATTTTAGGGGGTTGTAGTGACCATCTCAGATGGCACCGAGGGTCTATCTTACCCCCACCCCTAGATCGGTGTACGCGAGGTGACAGAATTAGTGAGGTGGGAGGTGACGGCACTAGCAAGGCGGGAGGCGGGAGGCGACGGTGTTCGTGAGGCGCGAGGCGATGGATAGTTGGGGAAGGGGGAGACCATGACGCCGTAGACTGCACATCGGCTCATCGAACTTCTTCGTCGATACATCGCCGGTGTCACGTTCACGAGTATGGCGAGGACCGACTGAATCAGAGGGGGCCACCGCTGTTCCAAGGAGCCGCCGCTGGCCCGGGTTGGGCCGTCGCCGCCGCTGGTCCGGGTTGGGCCACAGTTACCCAGGCGACTACCGTTGTCGCAGGCCCAGGTAGGGAAGCCGCCGCCGCCGAATACCTTCTCACAATGCCACGACCGGCAAGTTGCCCCGCAATCTCCGGTAGGCGGCCAACTCCATCGGCGATAGCTCACCAAACATACTTTGGGGTTTGTAGGTCAACATGGTGAAATGGGCAGTGTGTCAGTGAATTTAGCATGGTACAATAATGGTAAAAGCAATGTACCTCAACTTCTCACTCTTTGCATAGAATAGTACCATCCATTGTATTTTCCTGGAGTAAATACTCAATAAATGTCAGCTGTAGATGTCTAATGTGCAAAGCAAAGCTTGCTGAAGCATGTGGGGTTGATTCACCCAGCATGTCAACCTCAAACTTTGGTTCACATCACTAGAAGCATAGGAGCTGAAAACGGGGGAAGCATCTCCCCTGATGTCCCCCAAAATTTTTGGTCCATCATCATTAATGCTGTCAGGTACTAAATATGCTCAAAATTGGCTTTCTCCAGTTAGCACCAGCTCGGTCCGTCCACCCTGTAAAAATTATGAGACAGTGCCGCTGACTAGAAGGGGCGCCAATGTGGGGCACCAAGTGACTTGCTGTCACACAGAATTCACAAATGATGCCAAAGCCTGACACTGCACCACTTAATAGCTTGATACTTTTAAGGTATCAAAGGATGAATCCCAATAGCATGACAAAATGATCATTTTCAGGAAACTCCTTTAGTTACTTTTTAGTTATCTCAGAAAACCCAGAATCTTTTTGGTAAATGAGCGATGCAACTAACAAAGCTACGCCATCTTATTATGATGAATTAGCATTATTGTCTGTGGGTATATTTTAAAAATACAGATAATCTGTACATATCCTGTATTTCACATGGAACTACCTTGCAGCCAATCAAGAAAGCCTGACCTGGCCTGAAAAGCAGATATAGCTCTATTCCAAAAAATAAGCAAAGTGTTTTGTATTGCTAGTTGCATAGCACATATACCCAAGCAGACCTGAGAAACCAAGATAAAATATAATTTTCCAGTTGCGCCCACTTCAAGGTAAAAACCGCTAGCAGTCAAAACACCCATACCCTGCAATGAGGATACAGGACGTGGCCACTTAGTTTTTATTTAGGGAGATGCTCTGACTAGAAATAGGGGGATAATATGCAGTGGGACAAAAGTTTGGACCAAATTGTTTGTCTTCAAATGATGCTGTTCAAACACTTCACCCACAAATTTAGCACGTCTCAGAATTTTGGTGGATCCACACCTTAATTGTAATGACAATGCAGAAAACTTACATCATTCAATCCCAAAAATTTGGCATAATATCCACCCTGATTTACATTTAGGGATTCCTCTGCATGTTACCCTTTGTTTAGGACATCCCTGCTCGTATGCAAGTTGGTTACCTAGGTAATACATTTTTTATCAATGTAATTGAAAAATTGAGTAATACACGAGTAGACGTTACCCTAGTCCCTACTACTCCTTTTGTTTTAAACTTACTACACAGCTAATATACAAGCTGAGAGAAAAAACATATGTGATTGAAGGGACTGGGGTAGCAGGAGTATAACTGATGCAAATTTCACTCATTATATGACTTATTTAAGTTGAATTTAATTTTATTAAAATCCGCAACACTCAACACAGGCTGCCCGGCGACACTGAGGGCTTGTTCCAGCGCCTCCTCAAACCTGCTCCAACCTCCTCAAAGCTTCTCCAACTTCCTCTCGCCCGGTCCAGCGCCTCCTTAAACTTCCTCCAAGCTCGCCAAAGCTCATCTCAAATCTAATCCAACCTCCTCTCAAACGAAAGGTGGGTTTTCAGAGGAGGTTGGAGGAGCTCAATTGTGGCGAAAGAATTTCAATTGAGAAACTAAAATAAGTTGTTTTACAGTGAGAAACGACGTTTGTGGGCAGCTAGAGGTTTTGATTGCGTTGTTTTTCTGTATTCCGCTTTCACTAAAATACATTAAATGAGTACCAGAGGCCTTAATCAAATTCGATTAGTTTCTTAGCTGCGCCACGCCCGCCATATTGGCGCTGATCAGGCGCAATCAGCTGATATCTCATCCAATCTCATCCGAAATCGGTCCAGCGGACACTGGTTTTTGCGCCTGCTCCGACTTACTCCAAGCTACCCTCATCTTTTTTCTAAGCAGGCGCTGGAATAAGCCCTAAAGCATTGCCAGATGTTCCAGATAATTGTACTCAATAAATTCCCAAGATTCTTGTGAAAATCCGACAAATGGCAGCAATCTTACAGTGCTACCAGGAAACCTTTCAAAAAGTCTCCCAAGATTTAATTCACGTTGTGAAAACGTAGCCGTTTTCACAACGTGAATATGCAGAATTAAAAAGAATGAAATTCAACTTTAATAAGTCGTATAATGAGGGGACATGCTACTACACTGCCGACTCCAACTGCCAAAACTCAAAATCCGAACCATTGCAGCAACTGCTTAGCTTTTCAGTATGACAATAGATGACTACCTTTTCTACAAACTTGTTTCTTTTTGGTGAGGTTTCGTTCACTAGAAACTGTTTTATTAGACTTTTTGTTACCCGGAAATAGGGTCGGTTACTGCCAGAACTAGGTGCCAAAACTCAACTCACGAAGGAATGTAACAATCGCTTAGAAAAGCTTTGTGCCGAGCTAAAAATAGCAATTCTTAAAATTTGTAGCTTTTCACGATGTTCCTTTCGAGGACAACTGTAAAATCATCTATTAAAAATGTCACTACTTTATTACAGAGGAATATTTTCTGTTGCTCCTGGTGTTCATGCCCAGAACCGAAGGCTGCATACCAGATCAGAAATAACCCAACATTCTTCCCCATATCCCAGGATATCAATAATTCCCCATACCAGGAGCAGGGGCGTACTTAAAACGTTGTCAACACAACAGAGAACGACAGCGCATAGGCGGATTCAGGATTTCCAACGGGGGGCACCATCCGAAACAGGGGGCACCACTTTTGACCGGCAAAACCTATCAGGTGAGCACAAAATCTTATTGGTGGGTGCTGATTTTCGCAACCGGAGCGGGGATGGGAAGCTATATTTCAGGGGGGCGACGGCGCGGGACCTCTGCCCCCTGGATTCGCCTGTGCGACAGAGGCGTGCTAAGACTGCTGGAAAGGGGTGCAGTTGGAAAAGGCGTTCAAAAGAGACTGCTGGCAACGAGATGTATTCTACAGAGGCGTGCTCGAAGGTTAGGAAAAGGGTACAGTTGGCAAAGGCGTGTCCAGGAGACTGCTAGTAGGAACATGTAATGCAGACAGGCGTGCTCAGAGTGCGAAAAAAGATATAGAATACAAAAAGCGATCTCAGAGTGTTGGAAAAGAGTGCATTGTACAGAGGTGGTCTCAGACTGTTAGGAAGGGGTTCAAGTGGAAAAGGCGTCTCCAGAAGACTGCTGGTGGGGGATGATTTATTCAGAGGCGTCTTCAGAATGCTGGGAAGAGGTGCAATTGGCAAAGGCGTATCCAGATCAGTGCCGTAGCCAGAGGAGTCGTTGGGGACCACGGACCCCTTGGGCAGATCTTGTGCACTGGAAAACACAAGCATTCAACTCGAGGGCCCCTGAGCTTGGTCGCACGGGACCCCCGACCTTAGTCTCAGAGGGCCCCCGGGCTTGATCTCAGGGGCCCCGGAGCTTAGTGTACCACTGCCCTCCGAGCTCAATCTCGGGGACCCCCGAGCTTATTGTCAGGTTGCCCTCCAAACTTGATCTCGGGGACCCCGAGCTTGGTCTCAGTGGCCCTTGGTTGGTCTTGGGGGAGTTCCCCGAGCCTGGTCTCAGGGGTACTCCGGTATCGAGGGCTCCCAAGTATCGAACATTGACCTTGGGGCCAACTGAGCTTGGTCTCAGGGGGCCCCTGAGTTGGTCTCAGGTGCCCCCCGAGCTTTGTTTCAGGAAACCCCCGAGCTTGGTTTCAGTGGACCCCCAAAACTTAGTCTCAGAGGACCCCCAAGCTTGGTGTCAGTGGCCTGAGCTTGGTCTCAGTGGGCTCCATGAGCGTGGTCTCAGGGGCACCTCGATCATCGGTATCAAGGGCTCCGGATTATCGAACATTGATATCGGGGGCACCTGAGCGTGGTCTCAGGGGCCCTGAGTGGGTCTCAGGAGCCTAAACATGGTCCCAGGGGCCCCAATTGGGCCCCCTGGGATCTTAGTCTTAAGATGTTAAGAAGGTCCGTGAGACCAATCTTAAGATTGGTCCCACGGGTCTTTTGATCTTGGTCTCACGGTCTTTCGGTCTTGGTCTCAGGGAGCCCTCGAGCTTGGTCTCAGGGCCCCCAAGCTTGGTGTCAGGGGACCCCGAACTTGGTTGCAGGGGACCCCCGAGCTTGGTCTCAGAGGATCCCAAAAATTAGTCTCAGAGGACCCCCAAGCTTGGTCTTAGTGGCCTGAGCTTGGTCTCAGTGGGCTCCACGAGCTTGGTTTCAGGGGACCCCCGAGCTTTGTTTCAGGAAACCCCCGAACTTGGTCCCAGGGGATCCCCTGAGCTTGGTTTCAGTGGCCCGAACTTGGCCTCAGGGGCTCCCCGAGCTTAGTGTCAGGGGTCCCTCGATCATCGCTATCGAGGGCTCCGGATTATCGAACATTGATCTTGGGGCCCCCTGATCTTGGTCTCAGAAGCCCCCCGAGCTTAGTCTCAGGGGCCCCCAGCCTGGTCTCAGGGGACCCCCGAGCTTGTCCTCCGGTGGTCTGAGCTTGGTCTCAGGGGGCTTCACAAGCTTGGTCTTAGGGGTCCTCGATCATCGATATCAAGGGCTCTGGATTATCGAACATTGATCTCCGGGGCCCTGAGCTTGGTCTCAGCGGAGCCCTGAGTTGGTCTCAGGGGCCCCGAGCTTGGTCTCAGGGGCCCCAAACTTGGTCCCACGGGCCTTTTGATCTTGGTCTCACGGTCTTTCGGTCTTGGTATCAGTGGTTCCCCGAGCTTGGTCTCAGGGCCCCCGAGCTTGGTCTCAGAGGACCCCCAAAACTTAGTCTCAGAGGACCGCCAAGCCTGGTGTCAGTGGCCTGAGCTTGGTCTCAGTGGGCTCCACGAGCGTGGTCTCAGGGGCACCTCGATCATCGGTATCAAGGGCTCCGGATTATCGAGCATTGATCTCGGGGGCCCTAACCTTGGTCTCAGGGGGCCCTGAGTTGTTCTCAGGGGCCCCGGCTTGGTCTCAGGGCCCCAAAAACTTGGTCCCATGGGCCTTTTGATATTGGTCTCAAGGACCTTTCGGTCTTGGTTTCAGGAGGAATTTGAGCTTGGTCTCAGGGGCCTACGAGCCTGGTCTCTGGGGACCCCGAGCTTGTCCTCAATGGCATGGGCTTGGTCTCAAAGGGCTCCACAAGCTTGGTATCAGGGGCCCTCGATCATCGATATCAGGGGCTCCGGATTATCAAACATTGATATCGGGGCCCCCTGAGCCTGGTCTCAGGCGCCCCGAGTTAGTCTCAGGCGCCCGAGCTTGGTCTCAGGGGCCCCGAGTTGGTTTCAGGGGCCCGAACTTGGTCTCAGGGCCCCAAACTTGGTCCCATGGGCCTTTTGATCTTGGTCCCACGAGCCTTTCGATCTTGGTCTCACGGGCCTTTCGATCTTGGTCTCAGGGGCCTCAAGTTGATTTCAGGGGCCCGAGCTTGGTCTCAGGGCCCCAAACTTGGTCCCATGGGCCTTTCGATCTTGGTCTGACGGGCCTTTTGGTCTTGGTCTCATGGGCTCCCGAGCTTGGTCTCAGGGGGCCCAGAGCTTGGTCTCAGGGTCCCCCTCGAGCTTGGTCTCAGGGTCCCCCTCGAGCTTGGTCTCAGGGATTCCGAGCTGGTCTCAGGGGCCGAGCTTGACCTCGGGGCCCCAAACTTGGTCCCACGGGCCTTTTGATCCTGGTCCCATGGGCCTTTCGATATTGGTCTCATGGGCTCCCGAGCTTGGTCTCAGGGGGGCCCTGAGCTTGGTCTCAGGGGCCCTCCGAGATTCATCTCAGGGGTTCCCCGAACTTGGTGTCAGGGATCCTCCGAACTTGGTTTCGGGGCCCTTCCCTCAGGGCTTTGTCTCAGGGGCCCCGAGCTTGGTCCCCCGAGCATCAGTAGCGATGGCACTGGAGTGCCGAACATTGATCTCAAGGGGGGGCAATATTGATATCGGAGTACCCCCAACTATCGATATCGATGGCCTCACGAGTGAGGAACGCGCATTGGCCTCACAGAATGTTGTGTTTGGTCTCAGAAGCCCCAGGCTTCAGGGGCCCCCAAGCATCGGTATCGAGGGGCTCCAGAGTACAGAGCATCAGTCTCGAGGGGCTCCGAATATTTATCTGGGGAGCCCCCGAACATGGGTGTCGAGTTACTCCTGAGGTAAGCGCAAGCACGACCCTAAGGGTGTCCCCGAGCCTGATCTAAGTGGGACCCTGAGCTTGGTCTTAGGAGCCCCCGTGCATTACTATCAAGGGCCTCAGTAGTATTGGTCTCGGTGGGGGGGGCAAGCAATGATTTCAGGGGCATTCAAAAGTTGATCCCGGAGGGCCCTCGAATGTACGGATGCAGTGACATAGCCAAAGGGGTCCTAGGAGTCTGCGGACCCCCCTTGGGCTAATTTGAGCCACTGCAAATGATTCTCTGATCACTGTGCCCCCTGAGTCAGTCTCAGGGGACCCTGAAGATTCGTTCTCAGGGCGTCTCGAGTCGGCTTTAGGGCCCCCGCCCTGAGAGTCGGTCTCAAGGCCCCCAAAAGTAGATTTCAGGGGGCCCCTGAGAGTTGGTCTCAGGGGGCCTGAGTGTCGGTCTCAGTGGGCCCTGAGAGTCGGTATCAGTGGGGGCCGAGCTAGTCCCAGAGGCCCCAGAGAATGGTTCTCAGGGCCCGCGAAAGTATATTTCAGCGAGTCCCCTGAGAGTCAGTCTCTAAGAACTTCAAAAGTCGGTCAAGGGGACCCCAAGAGTCAGTTTTAGGGGACTTCTGAGATTTGGTCTCAGGGGTCCCTCCCCACGAGTGTCGGTCTCAGGGGGGCCCATAGTCTCACGGGCGTCTCTCTCAGGAGTAAATATTTACTTTCAGGTGGCCCCGAGATTAATCTGAGGGCCCGAGAGATAGTCTCACTTGATGCGCAGAGTGCTGGTCTCAGGGGGCCCCCCAGGGACAATACTGGAAGCCCTTGAGACTTATCCTCAGGCTGTGCCCCCATTTTTGTATAAGGGGCCCCGAGAGCAAATCTCAGGGAGCACCCAAAAGTTAGTCTCAGGTTGCCTCCGAGAGTCAGTCTCAGCGACATCCGGAAGTTAGTCTTGGGGTTCAGAAACCTCTGAGACCAGGCCCGTGGAGCCCCCTGAGACCAAACTCGGGGGCTCTGAGACCAAGCTCGGGGAACCCCTGATACCAAGACCGAAAGGCCGTGAGACCAATAAAAGGCCGTGTGACCAAGATCAAAAGTTCCCGGGGCACCAAGTTTGAAGCCCCTGAGACCAAGCTCGGGGCCCCTGAGACCAAGCTCAGGGGCTCCCAAAATCAATGTTCGATAATCCGGAAACCTTGATACCGATAATTGAGGTGCCCCTGAGATCATGCTCGTGGAGCCCACTGAGGCCAAGCTCAGGCCACTGAGACCAAGCTTGGGGGTCCTCTGAGACCAAGCTCGCGGGTCCCCTGAGACCAAACTCGGGGACCCTGAGACCAAGCTCGGGGAACCCCTGATACCAAGACCGAAAGACCGTGAGACCAAGATCGAAAAGCCCGTGGGACCAAGATCAAAAGTGCCCGGGGCACCACGTTTGAAGCCCCTGAGACCAAGCTCGAAGGGGGCCCTGAGACCAGGCTCTGGACCCCCTTGAGATCAAGCTCAGGATCCCATGAGACCAAGACCAAAAGGCCCGTGAGACCAAGATCGAAAGGCCCATGGGACCAGTGGCGTAGCCAAGGGGGGTCCTTGGGGTCCGCGGACCCCCCCCCTTGGGCTGATCTTATGCACTGGAAAACACGAGCATTGGTCTCAGGGGCCCCTGATCATCGGTATCGAGACTCTAGGTAACCAGACATTGATCTCGGGGGCCCCTAAGCTTGGTCTCAGGGGCCCCGAGCTTGGTGTCACGAGGCCCTCCGAGTTTGGTACCAGGGGACCCTGAGCTTGGTCTCAGGCCCCCCGAGTTTGGTCTCAGGGGGCTCCTCGAGCTTGGTCTCAGGTCCCCCCAAGCCTGGTCTCAGGGCCCCCAAGGTTTGCATCAGGGGCCCGAGCTTGGTCTCACGGGCCTTCCGAGCTTGGTCTCAGGGGGCCCCGAGCTTGGTCTCACGGGTCTTTCGATCTTGGTCTTAGGGGGCCCCAGAGCTGGTCTCAGGGATCCCCCGAGCATTGGTATCGATGGCTCCGGAGCAGCGAACATTGATCTCGGGAAGTGGGGGGGGACAATATTGATCTCGGGGTGTCCCCCGGCTATCGATATCGAGGGGACTTATGAGCGAGGCCCGAGAATTGGCCCCATGGGACCCAGAGTTTGGTCTCAGGGGCCGAGGCTTGGGCTCAGGGTCCCCGAGCATTGGTATCGAGGGGCTCCAGAGTACCGAGCATTAGTCTCGGGGGGGGCCTTCGAATGTTGATCTGCTCCCCCCCAAACAACGGTGTCGAGTTACTCCTGAGAAAAGCGCAAGCATAGGCCTAAGGGTGCCCCCGAACCTGATCTAAGTGGAACCCCGAGCTTGGTCTTAGGAGCCCCGTGCATCAGTATCCAGGGGCTCCGGAGTATTGGTATCGGGGGAAGCAATGATTTCAGGGGCCTCCAAGTGCTGATCTCGGCGGGCCCCCGAATGTGTGGATGCAGTGGCGTAGCCAAGGGGTTCTAGGAGTCCGAGGACCCTCCCTTTGGGCCAATCTAAACCACTGCAAAGCATTCTCTGATAACGGGGCCCCCAGAATCAGTCTCAGAAGCACCTGAAGATTCGTTCTCAGGGCGTCCCGAGTCGGCCTCAGGGCCCCGCCCTGAGGGTCAGTCTCAAGACCCCCAAAAGTAGATTTCAGGGGGTCCCTGAGAGTTAGTCTCAGGGGATCCCGAAAGTCGGTCTCAGGGGCCCCGAGAGTCGGTCTCAGGGGGCCGAGCTCGTCCCAGGGTCCCCAGAGAGTGGTTCTCAGGGCCCCGCGACAGACTATTTCAGGGGGCTCCATGAGAGTCAGTCTCAAAGAACCCCAAGGGTCGGTCAAGGGGACCCTGAGATTCAGTCTTAGAGGACCCCCGATATTCGGTCCCATAGTCTTACGGGCCTTTCTCTCAGGAGTCAATATTTACTTTCAGGTGGCTCCGAGAATTAATCTAGGGGTCCGAGAGCTAGTCTCATTTGATCCGCAGAGTGCTGATCTCAGGAGGCCCCTGAGGGGTAATCTTGGGAAGCCTCGAGATTTAGCCTGAGGCTGTGCCCCACCCCCTAGTTGTTGCATAAGAGGCCCCGAGAGTCAATCTCAGGGAGCACCTAAAAGATAGTCTCAGAGTGCTCCCGGGAGCTAGTCTCCGGTTCGTCCAAGAGCTAATTTTGGGGCTTTGAGAGTAATTCCCAGAGGTGCTTCCGAATTTTGGTCTCACGGCTCCGATTTAGCCTTAGACCTCTGAGGGCTAATCTGGGCTTCCGAGAGTCAGTCTCGGGAGTGCCGTGCCAAATACTCAGTTTCAGGGGTGGTTCCACGCCTCCCTCATCGAGTGTTAGTCTCGGGGGCGACCCAGGGTTAGTCTCAGAGGGCTGTCGGAAGTCATTCCCAGCCCCACGCCTCACCCCAGAGACAGCCTCAGGGGATCCCCAAGAGCTAATCTGGATGGCCCCGATTGTCAGTCTCAGCCCCCTCCCCCAGAGCAAATCTGGGGGGGCCGATAAATAGGCCCAGAGGTGCTGCCGATAACTAATCTAGGGAGCCCCGAGAGATTCTCAGGAGTCCACAATTTTGGTCAAGAGGCGCCGTGAATCAGTATCAGAGACTCCCTGAGATCTAATCGGGAGAGGGGCCGGAAATTAACCTCGTGAGTAGCGCCAAGTGTTGGTCTTGACGGCCCCAGAGCTAGTCTCAGGTCCCCAAGAACTGATCTCGGAAGCCCGAGTTATATTCAGGGGACCTTTCAGTTCTAGTGTAAGGAGGGCCGGAGAGCTAATCTCAGAGATCCGACAATTAGTCTCACGAGGTCTCCAGGAGTTAGTCTCAGGGGTTCCCAGAAGCTGCCCTCAAGTGTCCCCAAAAGCTAGTCTCAGCGAGCATTCCTCTCCTTCCTCCCCCTCCCCTCAAAGTTATCCTCAGGGCCTCACGAGAGTAAGTTCCAGGGAGTCCCAGTAGGTAGTCTCATGGTACCCCCAAATGCTGGTTTTGGGGGACGTAAGTACTGATTTGCGGGAAAAGTGTTGTTTTCGGGGGTCCCAGATACTGGTTTCTGCGCCGTGTCAAGTGCTAGGCCCCTGGAGATCTCTGCTCGACCCAGGAGTCAGGGGGGCGGGGGCGGTGGGTGATGGTCCTGGATGGCTTAACACTGGCATAGCAATACAAGCTCTGTACAAAGCCTATCAGAGACCTAAAGTCCAAGGAAGTACTCACCTCCCCAAGCCCCCGGGATCTCCAACCAATGGCTAGGGAGGAGTAAGTGAGCGGTTTCATCAGTAGGACTGTCCATGGAATAGGTTTTATATAGCATCTGGGGCACACTCATATATCCTTTTTATTGAGCGTCCTTTTTCCTTTCCGTTTCTTTTAGATTTTAGAATACAATCCAGAGATATCGCTTGAGATCCTAGGCTCAAAGAAGATTTCGAAAATCATATGCCTCTGAAAAATTTATATATTCCCATTGCGTACCAAAAAAGGCAAATTGAAACATATTGATCAGGCACCATTCCTGAAGGAAAGGCAAAAATTAATCTAATTTTAGCATCCATAATAGCCAATCGAACAAGGAATTTGGAACTTAAGCTGGTTTTTCAATCTATTAGCTTAGTCCCAATAACTACCGTCCTAAATATTCTGAAATAAACAACTTTCAAATATTTTCGTAGGAAACCAGAAAAACAAGGAGAATGACACACATTGATGAGCATAATCCCAAAAAGAAACATAGGTATGCAAGGTTTAAAATAACAATGACAGAGTAATCCAAGGCGATAATTATCTCAGGGGCCTATTGTTTCGGTAATTTGCTCATTTACAACATAGCAAGGGTAAGAAAGTAACTCTGGTGAATTCATCAAGATCTTTCCGCGGAATAGACGGTATATGACGTCCGGAATACACCACCATCCACCATATCCCTTGTATTTTTATTCATTTTTTCCATTTCTTTGGAAACTTTCTGATTAAAGAGTTCATTAATTCGACACCCGGAAAAAATTGGTAATCATTTTCCGTAGAAGACCATTTATTCGTACTCAAAACGACTGACCTTCAATGACTTCATAGCTGATTACCGGAGTGAATTGAGGTAAAGTCAGGTTTAACATCATGCACGCAGCAGCATTTGATTTCCGAAATGTGCCACAAAACTGTTATTATAGCCACGCTGTCATATAGGTATGGGCCAGCCTTAATATTTGGTGACCTAAACTTACCAACACTTGGTCGGATCGAGAAAAATCAAACTATAAACAAAATAATAACAAACACTTAAAAATGGATAGAAAAATTTCCGTCGTGTAAATGTTATAATGCCAAAAAATTATATGACACATAGAGGAGATGGGCCCCGACTACTAAGGGGCCCCCGGCCTGGGGCCCCCCGACGGTAGTCGGACCCCCCTTGGCCGAATCCTGGCTACGCCACTGCATGGGACCAAGATCAAAAGGCCCGTGGGACCAATCTTGAGGCCCCTGGGACCAAGTTCAGGCCCCTGAGACCAACTCAGGGCCCTGAGACCAAGGTCAGGGCCCTCGAGATCAATGTTCGATAATCCGGAGCTCTTGATATCGATGATCAAGGGCCCCTGAGACCATGCTCGTGGAGCACACTGAGACCAAGCTTGGGGATCCTCTGAGACCAAGCTCAGGGCCCCCTGAGACCAGGATCCAAAGGCCCGTGAGACCAAGATCGAAAGGATCGTGGGACCAAGTGTGGGGCCCTGAGACCAAGCTCAGGCCCCTTAGACCAACTCGGGGCCCCTGAGACCCAGATCGAAAGGCCCGTGAGACCAAGATCGAAAGGCCCGTGGGACCAATCTTGGGGCCCCTGGGACCAAGTTCGGGCCCCTGAGACCAACTCAGGGCCCCTGAGACCAAGCTCAGGGGCCCCCGATATCAATGTTCAATAATCCGGAGCCCTTGATACCGATGATCGAGGTGCCCCTGAGACCGCGCTCGTGGAGCCCACTGAGACCAAGCTTGGTGTCCTCTGAGAGTAAAGTTTGGGCGTCCTCTGAGACCAAGCTCGGGGGCCCTTGAGACCAAGCTCGGAGGCCCCCTGAAACCAAGACCGAAAAGCCCGTGAGACCAGGATCGAAAATCCCGTGGGAACAAGATCAAAAGGCCCGTGGCATCGAGTTTGAAGCCCCTGAGACCAAGCTCGGGGGTCCCCTGAAACCAAGCTCAGGCTGCCCTGATACCAAGTTCAGGAAGTCCCCTGAGACCAAGCTCAGGCCACCCTGAGATCTGCTTCAGGGGGTCCCAGGATCAATGTTCAATACTTCGGAGCCCCCGATACCGACGATCATGGGGCCCCTGAGACCAAGCCCATGGCACCCCTGACACTAGGCTCAGGCCACTGAGACCAAGCTCGGGGGATACCAAGACCGAAAGGCCGTGAGACCAGGATCAAAAGGCCCGTGGGACCAATCTTGTGGCCCCTGAGATCAGGCTCAGGTTCCTGAGACTAACTCGGGGCGCCTGAGACCAAGCTCAGGGGCCCCCGATATCAATGTTTGATAATCCTGAGCCCTTGATACCGATGATCGAGGGCCCCTGGGACCAAGCTTGTGGAGCCCCCTGAGACCAAGCTCAGGCCACTGAGGACAAGCTTGTGGAGCCCCCCTGAGACCAAGCTCAGGCCACTGAGGACAAGCTCGGGGGTCCCCTGAGACCAAACTCGTGGAGCCCACTGAGATCAAGCTCAGGCCACTAAGACCAAGCTTGGGGGTCCTCTGAGACTAAGTTTGGGGGTCCTCTGAGACCAAGCTCGGGGGTCCCCTGCAACTAAGTTCGGGGTCCCCTGACACCAAGCTTTGGGGGCCCTGAGACCAAGCTCGGGGGCTCCCTGAGACCAACTCGGGGGCTCCCTGAGACCAAGACCGAAAGACCGTGAGACCAAGATCAAAACGCCCGTGGAACCAATCTTAAGATCGGTCCCACGGGCCTTCTTAAGACCTTAATACTAAGATCCCAGGGGCCCCAATTTGGGCCCCTGGGCCAAGTTCAGAACCCTGAGACCAACTCAGGGCCCATAAGACCAAGCTCAGGTGCCCCCGATATCAATGTTCGCTAATCCGGAGCCCTCGATAGCGATGATCGAGGGACCCCTGACACCAAGCTCGGGGAGCCCCTGAGACCAAGTTCGGGCCACTGAAACCAAGCTCGGTGGTCCCCTGGGACCAAGTTCGGGGGTTTCCTGAAACAAAGCTCAGGGGGGCACCTGAGACCAAGCTTGGGATCCCAGAGACCAATTATTATTATTGGGGCTTATCGACGCACCAACTTCCAGGGTCATATGGCGTCGCCAACTCTCTCCCTGTTGGAAGGGTTGCTCGGGAGCCAGCTTGCTCCTTGTTCAGGGAAGCCGCCGGGCCTTGAACCCGGGTCGGGTGCGTGGAAGCCAGCTATGCTGACCACACCACCACCGCGCCCCCTCCCAGAGACCAAGCTCGAGGGACCCCTGACCCCACGCTCAGGGGCCCCTGAGACCAAGATCGAAAGGCCCGAGAGATCAAGACCGAAAGGCTGGTGGGACAAAGAAGAAAAGGTCCGTGGGACCAAGCTTGGGCCCCCAGAGACCAAGCTCGGGGTCCCTGAGACCAACTCGGGGCCCCCCTGAGACTAAGCTCAGTTGGCCCCAAGATCAATGTTTGATGCTTCGGAGCCCTCGATACCGGAGTACCCCTGAGACCAGGCTGGGGAACTCTCCGAGACCAACCAAGGGCCACTGAGACCAGGCTCGGGGACCCCGAGATCAAGTTTGGAGGGCAATCTGACATTAAGCTCGGGGGTCCCCGAGATTAAGCTCGGAGGGCAGTCGTACACTAAGCTCCGGGGCCCCTGAGATCAAGCCCAGGGGCCCTCTGAAACTAAGTTCGGGGGTCCCGTGCGACCAAGCTCAGGGGCCGTCCAGTTCAATGCTCGTGTTTTCCAGTGCACAAGATCTGCCCAAGGGGGTCCGTGGTCCCCAACGACTCTTCTGGCTACGCCACTGATCTGGATACGTCTTTGCCAATTGCACCTCTTCCCAGCTTTCTGAACACGCCGCTGAATAAATCATCCCCACCAGCAGTCTTTTGGAGACGCCTTTTCCACTTTCAACCCCTTCCGAACAGTCTGAGACCACTCTGTACAATGTACTCTTTTCCAACACTCTGAGATCGCTTTTGTACTATATATCTTTTTTAGCACTCTGAGCACGCCTGTCTGCATTACATGCTCCTACTAGCAGTCTCCTGGACACGCCTTTGCCAACTGTACCCTTTTCCTAACCTTCTGAGCACGCCTCTGTAGAATACATCTCGTTGCCAGCAGTCTCGTTTGAACGCCTTTTCCAACTGCACCCCTTTCCAGCAGTCTTAACACGCCTCTGTCGCATAGGCGAATCCAGGGGGCAGAGGTCCCGCGCCCTCCCCCGATCAGCCCTCGGCGCCCCCTGCATGGTCTATGTCGCCCCCCTGAAATGTAGCTTCCCATCCCCGCTCCGGTTGCGAAAATCAGCACCCACCAATAAGATTTTGTGCTCACCTGATAGGTTTTGCCGGTCAAAAAAGGTGTCCCCTGTTCCGGATGGCGCCCCCCTTGCCCGAAGTCCTGAATCCGCCTATGCGCTGTCGTTGTTTCTTGTGTTCACAACGTTTTAAGTGCGCCCCTGGTCCTGGTATGGGGAATTATTGATATCTTGGGATATGGGGAAGAATGCTGGGTTATTTCTGATCTGGTATGCAATTTTCGGTTCCGGGCATGAACACCAAGAGCAACAGAAAGTATTCCGCTGTAATAAAAGTAGTGAGGTTTTTACTTATGATTTTACAGTTGTCCTGGAAAGGAACATCGTGAAAAGCTACAAATTTAAAAAAATGACTATTCTTAGCTCGGTATATAGCTTTTCTAAGCGATTGTTGTATTTATTCACGAGTTGAATTTTGGCACCCAGCTCTGGTAGTCATAGATCCTACTTCCGGTTGACAAAAAGTCTAATAAAACAGTTTCTAGTGAACGAAACTTCACCAAAAGATACAAATCTGTAGAAAAGGCAGACGTATTGGCCCCGGTCATCGAAAGTGTTGGCACCTGGCGGATTTTTTTGAAAACGCCAGTAGAGGGACTGACGTCTGGCGCGGCTGCTTCATATCCGGCGCATTGTTGAACGCGATATAGATTTTGAAAGTTTATTTTCAGTCGTGGTGAACTCGTTGCTATGAAAGTGTATTTCATGTTGGGTGGACGTGAATATTGAAGACTGAGTTATTTTCTTGTTTGATATATTCTTGGAAAGTTCAAAGAAAATGAAAGTGAGACGGATAACCATTAAATCCAATCAGAACTAATGCGTTCCTCAGTGTGTATCCTTCCGAAGAAAGTGTCCAAGTCTCAGCTTTCACAAGTTTCCTCAGGATAAGGTGCTGTCCAAGCAGTGGAAGTCGAATCTGATAATTGGGAAGAAGATGGGCTCAAATGCTGCTGTCTGTTGCAGACATTTTCAGCCATCTGACTTCCATTCACATCCATCTGGTAAGCGGCTGTGAGGCCAGTGTGCAAAGTATGGCATTTTCGACGAGATCTCGTCCGTGCGAGTTCCCTTGGAGACAGGACCGAGTGGTGCGAACTTTATCAACCTGGTGCGAATTTGCGAGGTTAGTGACACTTAAACTAAACAAATAATGGCTGAATGGCCATTAAGACACAGGAAGTGCCTTATAAAAAGTCCTTAACTGACTAATGATTGAGGTAGCATTGCATTGTAGGGGTAGAAATGGGTGCATTTTCCCCTGGTATGTAGCAGATTGGTGCAATTTTTTGGAGGCTGGTGGTGCGAGAACTTTAGATGGCTGGTGCGACTTGTCTGGCCTGCTGCCATACTTTGCAGACTGGCTGTGAGGCAATCTCCAGTTCCGCTTATGCCTCCTTCCACTCCCTTGAGCCTGCTTCTAGCAGGATTAAGCCTTAATCCTTTGGCCGTCATCATAGGCGGATCCAGGATTGCCGATCAGGGGGCACCTTCCCGGGGGCGGCACACCATTCTTAACCGGGAAACCCTATCGGTGGGAGCCGACTTTCGTGTCCTGGGAGGGGGATGGTGGTGGGAAGGGAAATTTCAGGGGGCGTGGCCATTTCAGGGGGCGCCAAGGGTCGATGGTGGTGGGCACATACCCCCTTTGCCCCCTGGATCTGCCTATGGGGCATGTACCCACTTTGCCGTCCCCCTGGATCCGCCTGTGGCTGCATTCCTTTTTAGCCCGGAAAACTGACATCTTGAAATAATTTGGTAGATATACGCCTTTATTTGTTTCAAGCCGTCTGAAATTCCAGTTTGAATGTACGATGGAAAACGCGTTTCCAAACACAAGCGTCGCCACCGGCAAAGAAGTGGGGGGGGGGCAGCAAACTTCAACCTGATGCTGACTACAAGCTTTGCTCCTAGGGACCAAAAACTTTTCGAATTTGCATTCTTCTCTGCCTTCCGCAGTGGCTGGTTATAAGCCGCTGCCACATACCAAACATAAAACACGTATAATTCACCGCTTACCATGCTATTCCCGGGCCCAACAACGTTGTTTACCTTTTGGAGTCCCTCTTTCGCGGCCATCTTGGAGGGCACACTAGCGCCGCTGGTGAGCGTGACCGGGGTCAATATTTCAAGACGAAAAAACTAAGTAGTTGTTGCAATGACGCTATATCAAAAGTGCCGCAGTTCATAAGTGCAGCACCTTCATAAGTGCCGCACGATCAAAAGTGCAGCATGTTCAAAAGTGCAACAATTCAAAAGTGCAGCAAGGTCAAGGAAGGGATGTTCAAAACGCCCGCAGTTCATAAGTGCAGCACGATCAAAAGTGCAGCACGATCAAAAGTGCCACTGCTCATAAATGCCGCAGTTCAAAAGTGCAGCACCATTAAGGAAGCGATGTTCAAAACGCCCGCAGTTCATAAGTGCCGCACGATCAAAAGTGCAGCACGATCAAAAGCCCCACAGTTCAAAAGTGCAGCGCGTTCAAAACCCCCGCAGTTCATAAGTGCAGCAGACTCGATTATCAAGCACGTTCAAAACACCCACAGTTCATAAGTGCAGCACGTTCAAAAAATGCAGCAAGGTCAGAGAAGCGGTGTTTAAATGGCCAGCGGTTCATAAGTGCAGCAAGATATTTTGCGTAGAGTTCAAAACGTCCGCGGTTCATAAGTGCAGCACGTTCAAAAGTGCAGCATGTTCAAAACTGCAGCACATTATAAAGTGCAGCACGATCAAAATTACAGCCCGTTCAAACGTGCAGCACGTTCAAATGTGAAGCCCGATTAAAAGGATCAGGCCAATCATAGATTGGGCCAGAACGCAAATCATTAGAATCGGAGGGTAAGTCCAAAAATAAAAGCAAAGACTGTGTCTTCATTTCCACCGATGTTTTTTAGTTTAAATTATCTTGCCCATACATTTCCAACGGAGAGGCCATGGCTCGTACCTGACCTACAGTCGTCTCTACAAAAAATCCCGGATTGTCCATTGATTAGCCCTATTATTTCCAAGCCATATCAACATGTGCCCCACCGGGTTCCTCGGCACGACGCGCCTTGCTGGGGGAGACGTACATTTCGCCCTTCTTCCGTATCTTATTTCCCAGGAAAGCTAGAGAAAAATTACGGACGGCCGGCGAAAAGTGTGCTCGAGACAAATAGAAATTATCAGAATTATTTCATTTCAGGTCAATGTTGAAGCCAGCATTGGTCAAAGAAGGCTCCCATAGGCTTACAACAGCGCCGTGTACGTTTCCCTCTTTAGACTTTTACTCAGCGAAGCTAGAGCAAATCTTTATACATCACTGGATTCCTCTCACAGCGGAAAACCGAAAGATGTATAGTTAATATGGCATGGCTAGGTCAAATGGGGATAATTGCCTAACAACCACCTAGGGTAGGGTCCAGGGGGTGTCGCTCGGCTTTTTAGCCTAGGCCAAAATTGGGAACCTCAAATTTGGCATTCACCATGTTGATGCATCGATCACCTAGTGCTGCTTAGCAACGCATTGTCGCTGGGTATTGTAGAAGACGGGGCTATCAGGAGATAGGTTGCGTGTTGGGGGCAATAATGCTGTTTTTTGTGTACGTGGGGTGATAAATACTGGGTCTACCCCTCGTCATATGCATTTTGAAACCGTAAAACATTCCACGATCCGCAGTCAATTCTCATTGAATGAATGGGCGGCTCCACCTCGAGAGCAACTGCTGACGTCACAAACGTAATATAAAAATATCTAGAAATAATAATAATAATAGAAATAATAAAAAATATCTAGAAACAGGGGTTGCCATTCTTTTTAGAGCGGAGCGTTCTACCTCTACATTTAAAGGCCTTGGCAGGGTCACAGGGTGACCCGGTATGGTTATGTTGCAAATCAATCAAATCCCCGTGACAAGATAAGCACAATGCGAGCAAGATGGAAGTTTTATGTCAATTCAATGAGAAGTTATTGGTAACATAATCACTGTATGCTCCAGTGACCTCACGTGACCTTTGAGAGGTTAGATGGTCAAAAACTTAACTTTATGGTCAAGATTGGAGTAATAATACACGGTTGAAGGATTTCGAAGCTGATCTCTCTAGTATTTGCTGAACACGAGCCCATCCTATTCTTTCCGCGTCCAAAAGTACAGCACATTCAGCGCATTCAAAAGTACAACACAATCAAAATTTCAGTCCGCTCAAAAGTGCAGCGCGTTCATAAATGCACATGACCAAGAGAGCAGCAAATTCAAGACACCATCACGCTTAAAGTGCATTATGTTATACAATTTCCATAGCTCTATACGCAGATTCAGAGGGGGCAAAAGGCACGTGCCTCTTCCTCCAATCGACCCTCGGCGCCCCCTGAAATATTCACGGTGCCCCCCCTGAAAGGCCAATGGTGCCCCTTGAATGTCGCTTCCCACTCTCTCACCCCAGGATGCGAAAATCGGCTTCCACCGATAGGATTTGGCACCCACCCGATAGTTTTTCCGGCCAAAAGTGACACCCCCTGGTCCGAATGGCGTCCCATCCCCCGGTAAGGGCCTCCACCCGCATGGCAATCCTGGATCCGCCTATGCACAGCTCAGTTTTTTCAAATTGAAACTGGAATGCTATTGCCACGGAGCACGTCTCCAGCACCAGTGCTGCGTTTAGAGCCACTTTTGTAAAAACAGACGTGGTTGAGTCATCGTATCTCCCTAACAGTATTTTATTAGTCCTCATGTCTATCACCTTCGTTGTATATCATACACTTCAGAATAAGAAGGCTTGGAGTCAGCACGCCCGCTCCCACTTTCCGAAATATTTTGGAATCATACACATATGTTTCAAAGGCGGATGCACGAAAAGGCAGCTAAGGGGCACTTGCCCCCTTATCGATCCTTGACCCCCTCCCCTCTCCCCGAAAGGTCGATGGTGCCCCCTGAAAGGTAGCTTCCTACTCCCCCGAGGACGAGTGTATCGACGTCTCCTTGATGGCATTTGGGGCAAACCTGATAGGGTTTTCTGCTCCAAATCCCCCCTCACCATGTGTTCCCCATTAGATATATTGGATCCGCGCATAGGCGGATCCATGATTTCCGATCGGGGGGGCACCTTCCCGGGGGAGGGGGCACCATCCGGTCGGGGGGGCGCCACTTTGGACCGGCAAAACTTATCAGATGGGCGCAAAATTCTATCGGTGGGCGCCTATTTTTGCATCATGGGAGGGGGTGGGAAGCGACATCTCAGGGGCGCCGTGACCATTTTAGGGGCCGCCGAGGATCGATCGAGGGGCATGTGCTCCCCTGCCCCCTGGATCCGCCTATGGGTCCGTGCTATTAATAGGAACTGATGCGGTTCGGTCGCGTACTGGAGGGGAGGTGGGCTGTTGTTTCCGCTGGACCATCTCCGCTGGCCCCCGCGCTGGCCGTGGGACCGGTAGCGTGGACACCACCACTCGGCAGGGACTCTAACGGCCGCCGGGCTGACTTCCCAGCCGGCCCATGCTTTCTGGAGGGGCCGATCGACAAACCGTCTACTGGGTTGGGTGAAGGCCACGGGCTCTCGCCCCCTGGGCTGTTGGATCTGACGACTGCTCAATGCTCATGCTGGCTGCCGACCTGTATTTCTGCGTTGTGCTACTCTGGTGGCCTGCCTTGGTCGGAGCGATGAGAGTCTGGATCCCAGAAACCCATATTTTTATTATAAATTTTGTCCAAGTTATTCCACGTTCGGTTATTGGAGTCTGGTGCTCACTAAAGTCATTAGCGGAGTAGTCACGGAGACCCCGACCCCACCATACGAACGAGCAACTCCCACAATGAAGGCCCAATTTAGAAGCCAAAATTGAACGTTCAACAAAGCACAAAGACGCTCGCCCCGCTCAGGTCACAATCTCACCAGCAGAGATGGCCTACGCTACGGTATGAAATCATTTTTCCGTAGCCGTAGCTCTGGAAATGAAGAGTAGCGTAGTTGGGCGAATTCTGCAGCGCACTACGCCAAAGTTTAGCGTATCGTAACGTACTACGAAAAAGTTACGTCATATATGTATAATTGTATAAGTACGACTACTTTCTCGTGATCTCGATCGCAGTACTGAGGATTCTTGGTAACGATTTGCTTTAATTTGAAATTTGAAATTGAATGATAGTATTTGAAAAAGTAACGAATAAACCGTTACTTTAAAATTACAAACTTCAATTTCACGAGAAGTGCTTCAAAATGCTGGGGGATTCCAGGACAGATCAACCAAGGCTTGACTGAAACAAATCTGAAACTTTGTCTCCGAGGTAGTTTTGGGCCAGGAACACGCCTGTGAGAATCTTAGCCCCCTCTGATCAATGGTGACCGAGTTTTAGCCCGAGGCATTTTCGGGAGGTCACCTTGTAGAGTCATCTTTGATGCTTCATAACTAAAAAAATCATTGCTTGATCAAGAAGTTTTCTATATCATTAAACTCGTCTTGAAATATACATTGTTTCGAAAAAAGAAAATTTGATATTTAAAAAAAAAATGACTTTTAGTTCGTTTGACCTTTTCTTCTTTGACCCAGCTCGACTTTTTCGCAGTTGTAATTGGCCTTTTAGACACCTAAAAAAATTTGATTTATAAAAAAACATTTCGATAAGTTTATTTTCAAAAAGGCGCTCTTGCTATAAATTCCTTTTTTGCACCTAAGGTAGGTATGCAGACGCTTTTTTACCACTGCGGTAGTACAGCCTAATGTTTAACACCACAAACAAAGCGATTGCTTTTGTAGTCGGTTGCTTGCAATGATATTGCATTGTTTTTGCGAAATTTTCGTCGTGCAAGTGTCAGAATTTATGAGAATTAACCCTCGCCCCACCGGGGGGGCCATCGATGGCCCCCCCTAAGGTTTTTCCGGGATAGCAGAAAAACGACGAGGCGCAGCACCGCGGTTGAGGGCTCTACCTCTCACTGCATCATTTTCCCATCATCCCTGAAATTTTTTACCCCGGGTCACCCAAGGTCAGGTCACCAGACGAGGTCAACCAAGGTCACCTCACTTCACCTTTAGAGCTCTGTAAGAGCTACATTTCAAAGTCGATTGATTTGAAACTTCCTACACTTCATGAACCCTCCAGGGTCTACAAGGTGTATATCCGGGATTTTTTGATTTCGTGCCCTGAGGTCAGGTCACGAGGCGACCTCTCCCATTGGAAAAGCATGGGGAAAAGCTATTTCATGGTATAAAAGCCACAAAAATGATTGCAAATACTCAGACTGCTCAGAACAACGTTTTTGGACACCCTTTCACGGATCCCAGGGGTCATATTTGCCCTTTGACTTTTCCAAGGTCATGCAAGGTCACCAGAGGTCAAAAACAGTATTTTGACAATAACTTTTGACCTAATTGAGCTAGAGCAATGAAACAAACACCATCGTGTTTGTCTTGTCACTGGCTTTCATTTGATATACGGCAAGGTCACTTTTTGACCTTTCGTGACCTCAGGTCATATTAGGTCACGAGGTGACCTCTGGCGGTCAAACCACTGGCGGGTGGTCTTTACGTTCCACATAGCGGAAAAAATACTGGCAATTTCCTATCAAATGTACTTTACCAGGCCTCAATAGCTCTATTGACATAAGAGTTATGCCCAGTTGGCTTAATCATTGCATATTTGAGTGAAAATAGCCGATCTTGACCTAATTTGACCTCTGGAGGTCAAACCATTGACCTGAGCACTAAAACATGCGAAGTAATTTCTTACTGAATTCACGCGAGCTTTCTATTGCACTTTGCAGATTTGCGCTAACGCCCATATTTTCGGAGTTAGAGGGGGGCCATCGATGGCCCCCCGGTGGGGCGAAGGTGGCGCCGGACCCCCGGTGGGGCGCGGGTTAAGACTTACCCACACGAGGGGGCGGGCAACCAGCCTCCTCAGTTTTCCACAGGTAGTAAAAAAACACCTTGGCACAGCGCCACTGTACTTTATCTACCTCTAACTCGAAACTTTTGCAGCTTCTGGAAAAATTTTAGGTCTGGGTCATACCAGGTCAGACCGCCAACCAAGGTCAAGAGACCTAGCCTATGAAGCTATGAAATGATTACCTTTAAAAATATCATGTGCGGCAACCTCTTCAAGTGAGCAAGTCGAATGTGTTATGATTTCAGGACATTTTTTCGCATATATGAGCAGATTCAAATTATTTCCTGGGAATGAAAGGTTTTCAGACACGTTTTTTTACATTGTATGAATCCTCTCAAAAGTATGCTGTGCTGCACTGGGCATCTTGTATCCATACTATTTTTCCATCTCCGGGAACGATGTAATTGTGTGAGTTAGTGGTGCTTATAGGATAAGTCATACTTGTTTCAATTATTGATGAAGTCGCGAAATCTTTGTAAATTTTCTTTTAAGGCTCCAAGGCCCATTCCAAATAAGTTTCTTTGCCCTTTCCTTTCAATCACTTTTAAGGGCTGCTACTTTTCTTTTTATAAATCCTGTCAAAGTTTTTGCCAGTTCAGTTTTAGGAGTCGGAGTCTCACTAGAGTCATCAAGAGACTTTTTACGGAGACCCCGACCCCACCACCCAAACGAGCAACTCCCACGATGAAGGGTTAATTAAGGAAAACAAGTTGAACGTCCCACAAGGCATAACGACGGCCATCTACCTCAGGTCGCCCCCTCACCAGTCAGTTGCCAGCTGACCTACGGTATTTACGGTACCCACCACCTGCCAGTTGACCTAGATTATTTTTCCAGAAGCTGCTAAAATGTCGAGTTAGTGGTAGATGAAGTACGGTGGCGCTGCGCGAAGGTATTTTTTTTACTACATGTAGAAACCTGACGAAACCAGTAGCCCGCCCCCTCGTGTGGGCGCGTGTTAATTCTCATAAATTCTGATACTTTCACGATGAAAATTTCGTAAAGACAATGCAATATCATTGTAAGCAACCGATTACAAAAGCAGTCGCTCTGTTTGCGGTGTTAAACATGAGACTGTGCTACTGCAGTGGTAAAAACCGTCTGCATACCTACCTTAGGTGCTAACATTTGGAATTTATAGCAAGAACGCATTTTTGAAAATTTCTCATCGAAAAATATTTTATGAGACAAAATTTTCTAGGTTTCTAAAAAGGGAAATTTCAAGTATGAAAAGGTCAAGCTAGGTCAAAAAGGAAAGTTCAAACGAATTCTTTTCTATCTTGAAGTCTTATTTTTTCTTCAAAATAATGTATAGTTCAAGACGAGCTTAATGATATACAAAACTTGTTAATCAGGCAAAGCGTTTTTGAGTTATGAAGGATCAGAGATGAGTTTACAAGGTGACCTCCCGAAAATGTCTCGGGCTATAACTCGGTCACCGTTGGTCTGCTGGGGCTACAATTCTCACAGGCATTTTCCTGGCCCAAAACTACCCCGGAGACAAAGCTTAAGATTTTTTCTAGACATGGTGGCATCAAATTGAAATATTTTGGCCATTTTGTCCTGGAATTCCCCCGCTGTCAATTAAGATCGGGATCTTTAGGTGGATAGTGTAAATCACCGACACATTTTTGGGCTTGTAAAAATTAGAAGCCGGTTGATTTCGATTTATAATTTTGTCAACTGGTGAAAAAAATTCCCGACCATTGGCCCCAAACATCAGGTGACACACATCAGTCATCAGGTCACACCTCAGGTCAGGTCAAGGTCACTATTTAATCTAACATATGCAATATGCACATCAATCGAACCGTAGAAGCAGTGTCAACGTAAAGGAATCAAAATAAAAGTTTTATCGTCCTTTCCTGTAAAGATATTGACCCAAGTCAGAAAATCTCCCAGCAGTTCAGATGACCTCTTAGAGGTCACAGGTAAAACATTGCAACAGGAACCTATAGGTTGTAGTACTCGGTAGGGCCATTATTTGCTAGCAGTTTCAATTCGATAGATTCACCCCTTTCTTACTTATGACACCTTAAACATTTCTGAAGGTGAAGTCACATAACCTAACCTGGTGACCTGACCTGAGATGATACAGCTTGAATTTTTGGGGAAAGCTGCGGAATTGATCAAGGATAAGATGTGTCAAGTACGGCGGTTCTCCGCGCCGCCGTTTTTTCGTACAACCGGTAAAACCCGAGGGGATGTCAAACACCTCCCCACCGGGACGAGGGTTGAAGTATGAATGTGTGAACACAATGTTGATATCGTAGTGCGAAATATTTTTACCGTAGCCGTAGCTAAGGTACCGTAATTCCGTACTCGATGAAATATAACGTAGCATATAGGTGCGTAGCCAGGATTTCGCTCAGGGGGGCAAAATGGCTTCTGGGACAGCTCCAAAAGGGCCCTGATGGGTAAAAATGGCTCTGCTTTTTACAGAATCGTGTCCTCAGCGGGCTCTTCGGGTCCTCAGGGGGGGTGGGGGCTGGCTGTCGCTGCCGCCCCCTTGGCTACGCCCCTGGTAACATAATTCCGTAGCGTAGTTTTGGCCAAAATCGAACCGTAACGTAGCATAATTCGGTAACGTAACGTAGCGTAGGCCATCTCTGCTCACCAGTCAGCTGCCAGCCGACCTACTTCGAGTAAACATAGAGCGCCGGAGCGTCTCAGTGGAACCGATTCCAAGCATGCACAATGTGTACATGCACAGTCACTTCATGTTCCTGAGCAACAGGCCGGAGCCCAACGCTCTAACAACTGAGCTACCGGGCGGCCATATAACCACTGACCCCAAGCGGCATTGGTTTCCAGCGGTAGACATCGGTTCGTTACTTGTTATTGATGGCATCGTCCCTTACATGCAAGAAAGGGATTGTGTTTTCTACGCTTTCTTTGGTACTGCATTTGAGTTCTGAGACCTCATGATTTCTCTTAAGAAGGTCCAGCTGTTCAGTGTCCTTGATATTGGTAAAGATATCATTCACGTAGCAGTAGTACAGCTGGGGTTTGGTTTCCATTTTCTGCAGTGCGTTTTCTTCCACACAGCACATATAGCTTCAGACAAATAATACTCCCAAGGGAGAACCAATCGCAACGCCATTTACTTGGTAGAAGAGTTTGCCTTCTGGGCATTGAAATGGAGCACTTTTGTACATCTGGATAGAATCTCTTCCAAAACATCACGTGGTACCCGAGGTGGTGGTAGCTCAGGGTCGTTGAAGGCATAGTTGAGGATAATCTGAACAGTCTCATCAATGGGAACATTCGTGAAAAGACTCTGGGCGTGAAGTGATTCAATTATGCCCTTTCTCTCTCGGAGAAATTTCGTAGACGAGTTGAAAGAGTACGTTCCGGAGACATCAAATTCCAACGCATCATCGGTGAGTTTAACCCTGGGTACTTTTACGGGAATATAAAGACGCACAAGGCTTTGGGTTATTTTCCATCATGAACCACTTGGAAAATAACGAAATCATGAGCAGCCAACAACATGGATTCCGTAAGAAGAGGTCTTGTGAAACACAACTTCTAGGATTCACAAATGAGCTCATTGAAAATACTTCTCGAGGGCAACAGACTGACATCCTCATCATGGACTTCGCCCAGGCTTTCGACAAGGTCAATCATAGCCTGCTTATCCACAAGCTTCGGCAGTATGGCGTCGTTGGAAAAAATCAACCAATGGATTTTAGACTTTCTGACAAGCAGAAGACAGGCAGTGGTTGTCAATGGTGTCAAGTCCGGGTTCATTGATGTCAAGTCTGGTGTGCCACAGGGAAGTGTCCTCGGTCCGTGCCTATTCCTCGTGTATATTAATGATCTCCCGAACAACCTGAGGACACGATCAAGACTATTTGCTGACGACACTGCAATCTACACTGCAGTGGATAGCATGTCTGACCAGTTAGCACTGCAACAAGACTTGAACGCGCTGGCATCGTGGGAACGCAAGTGGGACATGCAATTTCACCCGCAGAAGTGTGTCTCACTTCCAGTAACCAGATGCAGGGAACCCTTGCCGTATCAATACGTACTACACAGCCACACATTGGATACAGTGAGGAGTGCTAAGTACCTCGGCATCACCATAAAAAAGACATCGGCTGGAGCGACCACATTGAAAACGTTTGTTCCAAAGCAAACAGAGCTCTAGGATTCTTGAAGAGAAATCTGAAAATAAAGTCATGGAAAATCAAGGATACTGCATATAAAGCCTATGTGCGTCCTATCCTCGAATATGCAAGTACCATCTGGGATCCGCACCAGCAACAACACATCAACAGGATTGAATCAGTTCAACGGAGGGCAGCGCGCTTCGTTGTGAGGGACTTTCGAAGAACATCAAGTGTAACAGATATCATGAAGCGACTCGAATGGAGATCTCTCGAGGAAAGACGAAGAGTAGCCCGGCTAACCATGCTTTACAAGATACTACATGAGACGGTAGCCGTGGAAGACATCAAAGTCAAACTGACGCCACTACCAGAAAGACAGCGGCGAGGACATGGTCAACAATTTTTGATACCACGATGCAGGACCGAATACCACCTCAACTCGTTTCTTCCAAAAACAATCAGCGACTGGAATGCTCTGCCTGAAGAAACTGTCCAAGCAGTGTCGGTAAACTCGTTTATTAATATGTTGTGTAAACCTGATAATCTTTCATAGGCTCACCGTAAATTTGTATTGTAATTGTTGTAATTGTAATTGTTAAGTGAAATTTTTAAGTGTAATTGTAAATTTGTTGCTAAAACGTGGAATGTGATTTGTACGCTAAAGACGCCCGAATTGGCAAAATAATCAGCAACATGATTGTGGCCAATAAATGGTAGACATAGACATAGACAAGGCTGGCAACCCGATGAAACCTATAATATCTCACAGATATCCTGTCTCCGTTTATACTCGGAACGTACTCGTTGAAGTCGTCTATGGAATTTCTAGAAATACTCAAGCTCCGAGAGAGAAAGGGCATAATTGCATCACTTGACGCCCAGAGTCTTTTCACGAACGTTCCCATTGATGAGACTATTCAGATTATCCTCAACTATGCCTTCAACCACCCTGAGATACCACAACCTCGGGTACCACGTAATGTTCTGAAAGAAATGCTATCCATATGTACAAGAAGTGCTCCATTCCGATGCCCAGAAGGCAAACTCATCTACCAAGTAAATGGCATTGCGATTGGTTCTCCCTTGGGAGTATTATTCGCCCGAAGCTATATGTGTTGTGTGGAAGAAAACTCACTGCAGACGATGGAAACCAAACCCCACCTGTACTACCGCTACGTAGATGATATCTTTACCGATATCAAGGACGCTGCCAACTGAATCTTCTTAAGAGAAATCTTGAAGAGGTCTCAGAGCTCAAATTCAGTACCGAAAAAGCGTAGAAAACACAATCCCTTTCTTGGATGTAAAGGTCGATGCCTCCAACAACAAGTACCAAACCAATGTCTACCGCAAAGAGACTAACACCGGCCATTGCCTCAACGGAAAAAGCGAATGTCTCAACGGAAACAGCGTGATCAGAGCCTATTTCTCTCGGGCTCTCACGCACTGCAGCACCTGGGAGCTCGTCCACCAAGAGCTTGACCGTATCCGTAATATCTTTTCAAGCAATAACTACGAGAAAGAAAACTCGAAGACATCATCCGAATGCAGCTCAGCAATCACTGCCAGCCCGAAACTAGCAATAAACTGGAAGGCGACAGAATTCACATTTTCTACAAGAGCACCCCAACATCGGAATACACTGGTGATGAAAAACAACCTGTCCGCAGAGTACTCGAAGTTGAAGGTGAACAACGTAGTATCCAAATTTAATTTTCCATATGGTGACTGTGCGGACCGTCCAGAATATAGTTACGTTAGACAAACAACAACAAGTCTCTCTCGGAGAATGACGATGCATCTTCAAGAAGGCGCCCCGGAAAAAAAAACATAAAGCGCGACCATAACAAGACTTTAATCTGGACTATGCTTGTACAGGACACCGACATTTAAGAAGCTGCAGGCCCTGGAATCTGTGTTCATCCGGGACCTGAGCCCCACCATCAACCGATCAAATGAACCAGGTCTCCACACTGTCGCTGTTTGATGGGCCCCCTCCCCTAGGGCCCAGACGGTGAAGAACATTGTGATGAATGCATGGGTGTGTGAATGCGATAAACTCACCGCTTATGAGAATGTTGGGTGTAGGTTTTAGATAAATGATTTTCATTTTTAAGCGAAAGCGTAAAAATCAAATATTCTGCAATTAAAAAAGTTGCAACTTCTATCTCACGATGGTGCCGTTTCATTACAACTGCATGAAGTTGAAGCTACTTTTTGGTGTTATTACTCTTAAAGGGAATGTGGCACCTTGGTCGAATCCTGGAATTCAGTGCGATTAGGCGTACTTTTAGTCGAAAACAATGAAACCACTCATGATTTCTCTGAAAAATGTACAATAAGCTCAATATTTTTATTTTTAAAAATGCTCCTCTATAAAAACAAATAAATATCAGCCTGTGGATGATGTCACGATCTGGCAACCACTACCATACTTGAAAAGCTTCAAAGGGCTTCGATTGGCTGATGCTCATCGTGACGTCAGCATATGTCGTCACACCAGCAGCTCACAACAATGGCCGCCCGGCGGGGGCTGATGAGGGGGCTGATGTCAGGTAGGTTTTAGCTTTTTTCTAAGGAAATCTGGAGTTCCGAGACAAGTGATAAATGGAGTACAGAGTTTTCCGACTTGCTTAACAATTTGTTTATCTCAGTTTAAATCACGTTATGAAGGTGCCACATTCCCTTTAAAGGAAATAAATCGGCATCGAGACGAATCGAACAGAGGGCTAGATGTGTCCTATATTAATGACTGTTTTTTAATAATTATATGTGCCCAATGACATGCCTGAAAATGTTAATGTGATTAACATAACGTTGATACATGATTCATTTGGAAAATATTGTTTGAACAGTCCTCGAAAGATGAAAAAGCGTATCAGAAGAATCGAGACTCTAAACCGGAGGCTCATCAATGCCAGATATGCCGTTATTTTCAATCAATAATACATCAATCAAAATTTTTTTCCCAAACTAAACCAATGTTATATATATATATATATATATATAAATATATATAAATATAAATATATATATATATATATATATAATATATATATATATATATATATATATATATATATATATCTGTGTGTGTGTGCGTATGTGTGTGTGTGTGTGTGTGTGTGTGTGTGTGTGTGTGTGTGTGTGTGTGTGTGTGTGTGTGTGTGTGTGTGTGGTGGTTGTGGGCGTGGGTATGGGTGTGTTTGATATTAGTAAAGGATGGGAACAGATTTTCGCTGATGCAAGTTTCATTAGATGCATGTAGATGGGTACCATTGCCCCATCAGTGACTGTGCGCCCCGTGCTAACTCGATATACATCGGACGCACAACTACACTCTCAAGATGTATGACATTCCACCTCCAGGCCAGCGCCCCCAAAAACATACTGAAACGACTCACAAACTAAAACTCCCCAGAGTTATGCTAATAATATATCCATCATAGTGCGATGCTTTGACAGGAGGCTAACGGTCCTGGAGGCCGTTGATATCAGAGACAGGGACCCAGAAATCAACAGACAGATGAAGTTGATGGGGACATGATAAACAGCTCCCAACAGGTTAGCTCAAACCGTACAGTGTAATGCATATCCGTGAATAGTGAATTGTCATTGAGTGTTATGTAATGTTAATGTGTCCTAGTGATGTCGACATGGTGATCAAATAGTTCGTCATACCTGCATTATTTTATTTAAGCCGTTTATCATATAACAGAAAGGTTGATAGCAATGTTTGCTCTTTTGCTATTGATGGAGATACCTTCCACGTTAAAAGCACCTGCACACAGGAATAATTCTAGAGCCATGTCAGCTCCATGTTCTTCAAATAATTACGGACCGAACCGATGTGCGATTACTTTTGGATTTATAACGTATATCATATGGATTTTTAACTTTGCGTCTTATGTCTCTCATGTCGTCTGAGGATGTCAATTGGATTGATGAAACGTTACTTGAACATGTTGAAAATATAAGCGCAATTCACTCAGATCTGGACAACCAAGGAAAAAACCTAGTCCGCAAAGTTGAAAGCCTCACCAAGAAAAAACCAACTCCGAATATTCCGTCATATTTAATGATATATATATATATATATATATATATATATATATATATATATATACATATACCTATATATATACATATATAATATTTGTGTGTGTGTTTTGAGAACTTTTTCGAAAGCGTGAGATAACATGACATGTTGATATCAAATTTACTGCATTAAAAAGTAAAATATTCGTGCTTCTCCCGTTTCCCTACGTCTGCTGTGCAACACTGGTGAGGCTGTTTGAAACCTAAATATGGGTGCCATCCCTTTCGTGCTGCCTGGAAAGTGCATATGCAAGTGTGCTGTACACTGTCACAAGCCTTGAAAAATTCCTACCGCTGAATTCCGATGCCATCACCCTATCCCCCTCCCCGTAACGGCGACTGACAGGCCATTGTCACCGCGCAGTCTAGGCGTCCTTAATCCCTTCTTTCGGTGCTCTTCGGGAACATTACCTGAGGTATCTTGTTCACAGCATGGTCATCCATGAGCTCTTTTCGTGACATCAATAAGTGAGTGAGCAATTTAATTCAAAAGTAGACCCGAAGGGTCCGCAGCGAACCGGCAAAGCGAGGTACAGGGAACGCCATGTGGTAGGCTGCACGCGGGGAGGGCCGCGCTCACCCCTTTCGCACAGCGTCAGAGAGATAGGTAGGGGATACAGCGAGAACAGTTCCTATAGTCCTTCCTCCTTCAAAATGTGGATGTTTTTATAGTTCACTTGATGGCCTATAACATAGACCTATTAAATAATATTTCACTTTATGTACAGTGTGATCATATGTAGATGAATATAACACTGCTGTTTAGACGTATTCAGGGGAAAAGGAGTACTTTACCCTTTCAAATCAGCCTTGGGTGGCCCCTGAAATGGTAGCGACGCCCCTCTGTTAAGTCGATGGCGCATCACTGAAATGTCACTCTCTCCCCTTCCCCAGGATGCGAGTAACGGCGCCGAGCCGCCGCGATAGGATTTGTCGCCTTCCTAATGGGTATTTCCGCCCGAGAGTGGCATCTCTTGGTCGGACCACGCTCTCTCCAGTCGGCAGTCCGGAACCAGGATTTGTGTTGTTGTGCAATGAGTGGCAGCATTGTGATGTTATCATATGCGATTGATTTTTGACAGGATCGGTTGGACTTGAAGTGCTGACAATAATTCACCTGAAGACCTGAAGTGCTAACAACAATTCACGGACTAAACCAGAATAAACAACGGGCCCTGACGAAATCCCTGTTTAAATCATAAAACGAAGTGCGGTACAATAGGTCAACCCTGAGCCAAGCTGTTCAATAAAAAATCCTAATTGTAAATTCCCGATATCCTGGAAGATAGCAAATATCAAGCCAATTAAAAAATGAGGGTAATTTCGCTCATACTGCCAATAATTAACCAATTAGCTTTCTATGCTCTCTATCGAAAGTTTTTGAAAAAAAATATTAAAACAAATCTATGGATAATTTAATACAGCTTAACATCGGGACGAAGCTAGGATTTCACTCAGAGGGGAGAGGGCTGCGCCGAAAGGGTCCCTACGATTGCACCAAAAAAAGCAAAAATTTGATGAGAAAAAACCTTTAGCGCGTGTTTGCGTCAACTAATAAAAAAACGTTTTAATAGGCGCATTAACAGAGGGCGGATACCCGCCCCTGGGTTTTGAAGACAGGATAAAAAACAGTGGCGCGTAGCGCCGCCGTACATGGCATACAAACGCTCTGACCATTTTTACAACTTTTGATAAAATTTAAGGTTAAGTCAGGTTAGGTCAGGTCACCAATGCAGATCAAGTGACCTCGCCTAAAAAAGGGATTAAAATAACATAATTCAGAGCAGGGTAACCTATGTGATTGAAACTCATATCACATAATAACCCAACCGAGTTCTACAAAACATGTTCCGATATTTGTATATCGATGAACTAAGAGCAGATATGAGCCATGATCTCTCCTTTGGAAAAAGATGGGAAAATAGCTAAAACTGAATAACGTAGTAATGGATGGTGGTAGAGCATTTACTTTAACCTGCACCCCGGTGGGCCTCCCAGCCCCTTCGCTCAGGTGGGGGTGTTTGAACACTTCCCTCGAATTCGGCTTCTATGCGGGATAGCGAAATAAACGTGAACGCTGGTGGATAGCTCTTACAAATTCATGAAAAACATATGGTCACTTTTTGGCTCAGGTCAATATTGAGGTCATGACGGGTCAAGGAAAGTGGAATTTTGAGTTTAAGTTTTTGGGCTCTAGCGTCTGACAGAGTTGAGTTAGAATCATTATTTAGGCACTCCTCGCTTCCTCTTGTCACGGCAAATCTAGATCAAAACACAAAAATGACCTGAATTCATGTCAGTTCAAGATCATTTTTCAGCCTAGCATAGTCAATATTTGTATATCAATCGACTTGCAATAGCAATCCAAACGCAACGATAAAAAATAAAAGCTGAATCACATTTTTTAAAATGCGATTCAGAAATAAGCTTTGTTTCCAAAAAAACAAAACCTTATTGATTATTCTGAAATTTAGCGAAATCTGAAATTCGAGGCCTCAGCTCACACCATGATCAAGAGTTTCTCCAATCACTACATTTCTTGAAGATTCTGAGGAAGGGCTGTGTTCTAATATATATTCCTTGTGTTTTTGCTATTTTATGCATCCAGGATTCGAGGAGATAGGCCAATTAACAACTTAAGTTCGATGCCTGGTGCCTGCCATCTGTGGTGATTATGCAACTTAAGCGTTCTACCTATAGCGGCAGCACATCGCGCCAAGCCCTCGGTCATGTCACTTTCCCTCAGCGACCTGTACCTCAGTGGGATGGCACTCGGGCATCCGCAGATATCTGGTAGCCTTGTGTTTGACCTGTACGCAGTGGTAGCACACCATGGCAGCACCAGATCAGCCACTACACTGCCTTCTGCTGGAAGCAGTCGGAAGCTGGTTGGTGTCACATTAACGATACCTACCTGTGTCAAGGAAGTACCGGCGGAGGAGGTGTGTAAGGCAACAGCGTACATGCTTTGTTACTCCTTTCTTCTACCCGATCTTAAATTTTCCCAAAATTTCAACTTTCATCGTAATAGAAAGGCTATAGTGCTGACCTAGCGCTAGCTCATCTATAAAAAACCTGCCACCACGAACTGTCACATTTGGTGATCTTATGATTTGATATAACTTGCAGGTGCTATAACTTGCACTGAAACTGTCCGTGACTACAGACTGCTTTGGCATATTTAAGTTGAGGTTACTTGACCTTGTCTAGTGACCTGACCGAAGATGACCTAGACCTCAGAAAAGCTGCGAAATTAATCAAGAACAAACTGTGCAAGTGCGAAAATTGCACTTCATCCTTTTCTTCAACTATAAAAGCCCGAGTACTAATCATTCACGTGTGATGTTTGAATGAAACAGGCAACTATCGCAGTGGCAAGGCATGCCTAAAGATTTGATACATTAAACCTCGCCCCGGTGTGGGGTGTTTGAACACCCCCTCAGGTTTTCCGGTGGCAGGAAAAAACGACATTGCAAAACGCCGCCGTACTTGGCACACCTTATCATTGGTCAATTTCGCAACTTCACTAAAAATTTCTATGCTCGGTCATCCCAGGCCAGACCACCAGTGCAGGTCAAGTGACCTCATCTCAAATTGTTTTAAGACGGTGTATGTAAGAAATGGGTGAATCTGTTGAATTGAAACTTATACGACATAATTGGTCAACCGAGTGAGCACTCGGTGAGCACCGAGCGCTCACTGCGCGAGTGAGCACCGAGGAGTCCTGGAATGTATGCTGTAGCACCATAATATACATTCCGGGGTTTTCATATCGATGATCTAGAATCAGGCACGGATTGTATTCTCTATTGGAAATACGTGGGGAAAACAGGAAGAGGGCTGTATTTGTGTAGATACAGCTGAGAATACCTTCGTATTCTCAAAGCCGTAGTATCCTGGGCCACTTTTCAGGTTCATGCTGCAATTTTGACCTGTGACCTCTGAGAGGTCATCTGGGGCTATTTAAACAGTTTTCAGACTTGGGTCAATAACTTTGCAGGAAATGATGGTACAACTTATGTTTTGATACCATTTCGTTTGGATTGCTATTGCGAGTCGATTGATATGCCTATTGACTATGCTAGGTTAAAAAATGATCTTGACTTGAACTGAGGTCAGGTAATTTTTTGCGTTTTGACCCTAGCATAGTCATATTATACATAACTCCATTTGCCGTGACGAAATGAAGAGAATGGTGCCTAAAAATGGTTCTAATCCAACTTTGTCAGAAACTAGAGTCCAAAAGCTCTACCCTAACATGCGACCTTCTTTGACTTGTCATGGCCTCAATATTGACCTGAGCCAAAAAGTGACCAATGTAGTTTTTCATGAATTTCTATTAGCTATCCAACAGCTTTCGCGCTTTTCGCTAGTCCGCATAGGAAACGATTTTGAGGGGGAGTGTTTGAAAACCCCCACCAGGGCAAAGGTGGTTCGGAGGCCCACCGGGGTGGGTGTGAAATCCTTTTTGCCGAATCACGCCTGTGTATCAGAGGATGAAACTATGGAATCATGGTCAGGATCGTTCATAGTGAGATCATTGCAGCCTCGTGAACGCGGAAATGGAAGTGAACGGGCTTCATCAGGTCCTTGAAATACCGAACCCAGTCAACACACTCGCGTGGGCCCCGCGTGGGCCTGGTGAGGGTGAAGGTGGGCTCAGACGGGCAAGGGCTCGATGTGGGCAAACCATGTGGTAACCACGTGGTTTTAGAGGGTATGGTGACGGTATTGGTGGAGGTCCAACGTGATGTGCTTGTTTTTACTTGGCGGCTGTGTTTTTCAAATATTTTAAGCTAATCCCTTGACCTGGACGTTCGACCTTGACCTGGACCGCTCCTTCCTAAAATGTCACTTCCACCCCCCCACCCAGGATGTGGTTATTGACACCTTCACTGTAGATTTTACCGCCCAAAAGTCGCAACCCCACCCCCAACCATGTGTGTTGCGGTCCTGATCGGAAATCCCGGATCCACTTATCGATGAAAATTAAGTTAGCTTTGTTCTAAACTCTTTGTTACAGCACCATTAGCGGCTGAATTTCAAACCCCCAGGTAGCATGAACACAGGCAAAGTATGTGCACGGTCTCAACAAGCATGAGTTTGTGCACAAATTATAATTTGTCGAAGAAGCGAATGCCTATGGGAGCAGGTAGGAGTTCGCAGTCATGCTTTGCCGCGCTCCGTTTCCACCCCTTTAGCACCGGTGCTCGGGAGCGCGCTGCCGGGGCCGCGTCTCCCCTCTGCGCCCGACCGTGCCTCAGGCGTTTGCGCGGGGGCCGGCTGTCTTTTGTATGGCCGCATTCCGTTGGCATTAGCGGGACCGTCAGTCGCTGGAGGTAAGTGGTCAGGTGGAACGGTAATACTGTGGTGAGGCGTCCGTAAATTTTGAGGATATGTACTGACGGGTACATTGCTAAAAACAGGCCCAGGGCAAGGCTGCGTTTGTTGACAATGTAAGGTAGGATTTAAGATAGAATAAGGGAACAAATACAGTGCGGATACGACAAGAGGAGCTGCTACCTTCGTCAAACATCCAAGATATTCTGATGCAGAGCATTTCCGGCGTGAGTGCGAGGGCCCATTGGAGCCACATTCGAATAACCCACCTAACGTTCCTTGATGTGACTAGTTGATGCTATTATGAAACTCGTGTTTGCTTGTA
>JAOTON010002145.1:0-172829 GCA_034440635.1 Lepas anatifera | reverse complement strand
TGACATCCCGCTATATACTACCGGCACCCCACTCTTCACTACGGGCGCCCACATCTTCTAAGAATCCGCTCTATATCACTGGCGCCTCCATGGTGCAGCATTGATGTCTCGTTTCTGCTCCAACGGCGCCCCCACGCGTCACTGTGCGCGCCCCATCTTTTGGAACCCCGCATGTACCACCGGCGCCCCCATTGGGCAGCATTGGTGCCTTCGTTTCACTCCTCCGGCGCCCCCAAGCCTCATTGTGGGCTCTCCTACTTCTTGGCATCCCGCTATAAACTATTGTCGCCCCAATCCTCACCACGGGCGCCCCCACCTTCGGAAAATCCGCTCTATACCACTGCCGCCTCCATGGTGCAACATTGATGTCTCGTTTTGCTCCAACGGCGCCCCCACGCGTCACTGTGGGCGCCCTACCTTTTTGAACCCTCATGTACCACCGGCGCCCCCATTGGGCATCATTGGTGTCTTCTGTGTACTTCACCGGCGCCCCACACTTCACCGTGGGCGCCTCTGCTTTTTAGAGCCGATCTGCACCATTGACGCCCCCCGTGGTACATCATTGGTGCCTTTTTGCTCAAATGGCGCCCCCATGCCTCACTGAGGGATCTTCACCTTTTACCAGCCCGTTTTATACCAGTGAGCCCCCACTCTCTCCCGGCTATGTACTACCGGATCCCCACTCCCTACTACGGGCGCCCCCACCTTCTAACAATTCGCTCTATGCCACTGGCGCCCCCATGGCAGGCCATTTCTTAACATGTTAACTGGGGGGTATTTGCCCCCCCAGTCGGCTGAAATGCCCCCCCCAGTGCCCGGAAATTGCCCCCCCAGTGAAATAGACAGGACATGACTTAAAAGTGGCCGAATGCAGACTCACCTAACAAAAATAAGACACACTACTACTCTATAATTATAACTTTGTTCTATTTCTGGTCCCGAATCGGCAATCTCAAAAATTGTGTTCACCTGTGGCTGTATATTTCATCCTGCAAAGACGAAACAAAGCGCGTAGTTACAGGAAATCCCGGCAAAGCAGCCTCAGCATCAACTAATAACAACACTAGAGATGAGCGCTGGCCTACAACCAATCAAACATTCTGTTCTATCCGACCGGAAACCCACATCCCAGCCAGTACCGTGACATTGCATGATGCTCTCATTTCACACGCAGTCAGTTGTCACGCAGTCAGCTAAGAGCTCGTTCGTGGATTAGACGGGACACGGTGTTGTCAAAGTGCGTAAGACTGGTTGCTGGTGTGGTGGTATGAAGTCATTTATTATTGTGGTGCATAAATAAGGGTCGCCACCGACAAAAAGTGAGAGGGCCAGAAGCTGATGCTGACAGAAAACTTTCCACGTTAGTACCAAACACTTTTCGAATTTGGGCTCCTTGTTGCATTCCGCAGCGGCTGGCTATAAAAATTTCCGGTTTACTCCCATTTTCACTGAGATCAGGAAATTGTTAGTAAAAAACTGGGAGGGAGGGGGTGATTGATGATGCTAAGAAATCCTCTGGTTATGTGGATATAATCATTCGATGGCCACGCGGGATTGGAGTGGCACCCCTAGCTTCCTATTAGATGGGTAGTGTGCTAAAGATATTGCGTCAAGTCGATATCAAACTGTGAACAATTGTTTTAACACGCGCATTGACAGAGGTCTGAGCCACCTTCACATCGACGGGGGGCGTGTAACCTACCCCCCCTAAGATCTGGAGAACCACGCTAGATAGGGAAAAACGATACACGGCGTTGGGTAGCTCATATACTTCTCTATCGAAAATATTTGAGCCATTTTTGTCAGGTCACATTTAAGTAGTGAAGTAGTAAAGTAGTGTAGTGAAGGGGAGTATGTGAATGCATGTTTGATATACACCATGAGTGTGAAAAAAACATTAGTATTATTATTATTAAGGTCACCAGATGTCAAAACATGCCATCATAGGGATAACATGGAAATGAAGGTTTTCGGTCATTACATCTGAACAAGTAATGATGGAGGAAAATAATTTGAACTATATGAATCCTCGCAGCAAGTGGAATCAAATGATGTATAATATGGCCTAGCTATGTCAAAATAAGGATTTGACCTGACCTGAGGTAAAGTCAAGGTCGAATTAGGCAAAATGCATATCACGAGAACCACAATTACAAAGCAAATATAATGCAATTAAAATAAACGCTCTATCTTGAACGATTGCTAAGTTATTCACTTCAAACTATTTTTTCCATGCATTTCCAATGGAGAGGTTATGGCTCGTACCTAACATTAAGTCATCGATATCAAAAATACTGGAACGCACTTTAGAGAACTCGGTGGGCCCTTTACGTGATATGAGTTTTAATAGGATAAATTCACCCTGTTCTGACATATGCTATCTTAAACTTTTTTGAGATCAGGTCACTTGACCTGTACTGGTAACCTGACCTGACATGACCTAACCTTAAAATTTTGACAAAATTTGTAAAAATGATCAGGGAAAAGGTACGCCAAGTACGGCAGCGCTACGTGCCGACATTTTTAACATATCTAAAAAAACATGGGGGTGGTTACCTGCCCCCCGTCAATGCGCGTGTTACACATTGATCCAAGTCGCTTTTTCTGTGGGTTTATGACTTCCGCTAGGGGTCGTTTTAGCCTCGAACCTGGTTTTTGTGGTGTTTATTTGGCTTTTTCAGTAAAAATAACCTTTTGTTCTTTTTCGCCCTTTTTCTCATTCGATTCGACCTTTTCCGCCGAAAAAACCTGGCAGCCCTGGGTAGCATCTATAATCTCTAGACATGGAATAACACAAAAATTGATAAACATTTTTTTAACACTAACGCGTCCAAGTTTTGCTAAACCCCCTCAAAATGGGATATTGATCCCCTAAAGGCACTATAATGGCCAGCACACGAAATGCCCCCCACTGACTTTTCCTTAAAAATGCCCTGCCCCATGGTGCATCATTGGTGCTTTCGTTTCACTCCACCGGCGCCCCCCAAGCCTCATCGTGGGCTTTCCCACTTCTTGGCATCCCGCTATAAGCTATTGGCGCCCCAATTCTCACTACGGGCGCCCCCACCTTCGGAAAATCCGCTCTATACCACTGGCGTCTCCATGGTGCAGCATTGATGTCTCGTTTTTTTCTTCAACGGCGCCGCCACGCGTCGCTGTGGGCGCCCCATGTGCTGAAACCCCGCATGTACCACCGGCATCCCCATTGGGCATCATTGGTGTCTTCTGTGCCCTCCACTGGCGCGGCGCCCCCACGCTTCACTGTGGGCACCCCTTCTTTTTGGACCCCCTCTTTACCTCTGGCGCCCCCATGGTGCATAATTGGTGCGTTGCTTTTTTAATATAAAACGGCGCCCCATGCCCCATTGAGAGGGTCTTCACCTTTCATCAGCCCCTCTTATACCACTCGAACCCCACTCTTATGATGCATTATTGTTGTCTGCTTTTAGCTTTATGGGGCCTTCCCCCGCCTCTTTCTACCACCTTTTGGCACATCGTTCTGTATCACTGGCGCCCCCATAATTGGTGCCTGTGCTTTGCTCCACCGGCGCCTTCATTTCCCGCCGTGGGCTCATCGGGAGCGCCCCCACATTTCGACAAACCGCTCTGTCTGGCGGCACCCATGGTACACATTGGTGCTTTTCTTTCGCCCCATTGGTGCCCCCACACTTCACTATAGGCGCCCACCCACATATTTCTGCTGACTGCTTGATGGATCATTGGTATCTTACTTTTGCTCTACCGGCGCCCAACCACCTCCCCCACCACGCGCCAATATGGGCGCCCCAACTTTTGACAACATGCCCTGTGCCTTCAGCGCCTCCATGGTGCATGATGGGTGCCTATCGTTAGCTCCATGAACACACCAACACATCCCTGCCAAAAACCCCATGCAGCTTCTCTTTACTTTGCATTTCTTGCATCCCAAACGTGGCCCGTTGTCTTACCAGCGCCTCCCCTTGACATCTCCCACAAATTTCACTGAATGCGAGTGCCACCAAGCTGTATCACCGGAAGCTCCAAACTTCAGCTTCGGTGTCTCCTTGATGACCAAATTGCGCCGTCAGCGCTCTGCCCATGCACTGTCTTCTCCTCCCTGTTGCCTAACCAGTGCCCTATTCGTGCACCCCCTTCTACTCTGTTGTTACCCTACCAGTGTCCCTATGATGGATTATTTGCTCCCACAGACGCTCCACTAACGGTTCCACGCCTATGTACTGCAGGCGCCCCTTGCCTGCAGCACCGGTATCCATAACTCCAGTCTCGATATCGCCTCGGTGAAGTATCAGCGTCCCCCCGATGCACTATCACCATTACCATCCCCCACCCGAAAGCCCACGTGACTAACTGGCTAACTCACCACACTTACCCTGGCTATAGACCACCGGCGTCTTGACGCCCTCTTCTTTGTGGTTAGGCGCCCATATTTCACGATTGGCCGCCCTTTTTCAGCTCTAGAGCACCCCGCTGCAATATGGACCACCCGTGCCTACCTTTGGCCGCCCTCTCCTGCATGATTGTTCTCCTGTTCTCCACTATTGACCGCTCCTTTGCAGATCTATGGCGCCTCACTTTAATGTGGACTCCTCATTCACCTCCGGACGCCCTCTATTTTATGGTTGGGAACCCCATATTTCACGTTTGGCCACCCTTTTTCAGCGCTTGGCGGACCTCTGCGACGTGGACCACCGTCATTTACCTACAGGTGCCCTTAACTTTGTGACTGGGCTCCCCGTTTTCACAATTGACCCGCTTTTCAGCCCTAGGGTGCCCCACTGCAACGTGGACTGCCCTCATCCATTTTTAGCCGCTCTCTTCTGTATGATTGCGCGCACCTTCTCCACTGCTGGCCGCTCTTGTGCAGCTTTAGAGCACCCCACTTCACCGTGGACTGCCCTCATTCACCTCTGGCCGCCCTCGGCTTTGTGGTTCAGAACTCCTATATTATGATTGACCGTCCCTTTTAGCTCTGAAGCGGCCCACCGTAAAATTGATAGCTCTCATCCACTTTTGACTGCCCTCTAGTGAATGTTTGCGCGCCCATTTTCCACAATTGTCTGTTCTTTCTTAGCCTTGGGGCGCCCCACTTTTACGTGTACCGCCTTCAACTCGGATGTCCTCTACTTTGTGTTCGGGTGCCCATTTTCACGATTAACCGCTTTTTCAGCCTTAGGGCATCCCACTGCAACATGACACTCCCATGGCACATGGACAGCTCTCAGCTTTGAGTGGTAACAATTGCCCCGAGTTCTTTTAATGTATGCTTTGGGTATCGATTGGTGTCATTTTGCTCCGTTACCACCCAGGATCCCCCAGGGCGCATTCATGCCCATCCGATGTGTGGTCGTGTGCCCGTCCGATATGTGGTTGTGTTGTCTTTTGCAACAAGAACATGCTACGATGGAATATAGGGGACTGATAAAAATAATGTTTCTTTTGAAGCAAATTTTGAGCACATATACCAATATCCCTTAAATGTGTTTAAAAAACATTCCGGATCTATTGATAATCATACAAGCTGTTGACTTCGATCATTTACTTATTTTGCCGAGGTGTTTTTTTTTCGCAGTGCCACTAATGAAAGGCTGTGTCCAGACAGCAATGCGAAATTCCCACGTCATCTGTGTAAGAAAAACATTGAGAGCTCGGCAGGAGGCACCTGCATAATTTTGGTTGCGTCCTCTCGCACAAGTTTGTAAACAGCAAAAGTTTCGCCTTATGTAGAATATTATGGATTTATCACTATCCGCTCTGCGCAGACAGGGTAAACTGCAATGACTGGTTCGCAAAATCTCCAAATCTCCAAATCTCTGCGTAAATTCTGCTTCAAGACGTAATCCAGGTAGAAGGTGCCCTGTTTCATTGTTGCTTGTTTAACTAGAGGCACTTTGAGAAATTCTTCCTTTTCTTGGCAACGTGTTTTTTTAATCGGTACTTTTTCAAATGGCATCGCAAATACGTAAAATTAGCATCACAAAGATCCATGATACCAAAGGCTAGCCCCCAAATGGTAGTCTGACCGCCCCCGGAGACTTCGCTTCCCCCTTATCGAAATCCTGGATCGTCCATATACCCAGCCCTCTCGGTTGTTGATCAGTGATAGATAAGCTCGGTCAGTGTTGGTTAGGTGCAATCTCTAACATCATCACCTTGGATAGGTTGAGTCTGCGGCCGGTTTGATAGAGCTGGAAAATGCCTAGGTGATCGGGGAAGGAGAGTTGATTGGGTGATGAAATTATAGTAGGGAGGAACAGAAACATAGAAAGGGGTGGGGCGGCTAGAACAATCGCATGAGAGGCACCCGAAGGGAAAAGATCGCGCGAAGGGCAGCCGGGCTACGCCAATCTATGCCCAACCGTAAACCTCGGGGATCAGCATGACTTGCTGTTACAAGCGTGACCCTCTGCGGCAAGCGACGCCCTATATGTGACCGTCAGGGTCCCCTAGGGGCAGAAGAACACTCTTTAATCAGGTGGGTCACCTGTTTTCAACAGGGCCCTCTGTGACAAGCATGACCAGCACATCATTCCGTGGTCGGCAGGGCCCAATGCAGTCAGAAGAGCCTTCTGTCTGCCACCGAGAATGCCCTCTGTGCCAGCGGGGGTTGCAGTGACAAGTAGGGCCCTCTACGGTCAGCAGGTCCTTTGGGACCAGGAGTCTCCTCGTTATCAATAGGGCAATCTTAGGTCAACAGGGATCTCTGTAACTAACAGATCTTTCGGTCGCAGTCAGGGCCATGTCTTGCCAGCATGTTTTTTTTGTCGGACAGGGCGATACCCCCGGTGACCATAAGAGGACTCTATATCGTAAATATATATTTGAAACTGAACACGCGGTCTATAAAAAGGGTACTCCGGGACCAGCAGGTCTCTCCGTGCCCAGTAAGGCCTGCCATATTCTTGTGGAAGGTCATGAGGTGACCTGAGGTTAATCGGGAAGTCGCTGGGCCCCCTGCATCCAGGCGGGGAAACATTCATGACGGTCTTTGACTGATGTGAGTGGGACTGGTGGGACCCTTAAATCCATTAGGATCTAATTTGCCAGTTAGCGAACCCCTGGAGAAAGCCGGAAAGTGTACAAGTGTACACTGTGAACGACTTCGAGTTCACTTTGGTCAGTCGAGGGTCCTATGTGGCTGCCATAGCACAGCGAAGACAGGCCAATGGCCAAAATCTGGTTATAGCTAGTTATGGTTCTTGCAAAAATTCAGGTAGATGCCGTTGAAGGGAGACACAAACACATTTTTCCGAGTTGATCGCTAATGTGGAGCGTCCCTAAACTGGGCATTTGCTTGCCTTAAGGTTGCCAGGGGCCGTATTGTGATGCCGAGAGTATGTACAAAAGAATGGGCGCACGCACGTCGATATTTTATTCAGATTTCCAGCCTGCACCCACACTGCGCAGGTGGGGTCAAATCAGCATTGTGATTGTAGTGCGCACATTAGATCGGTATGCTGATATTCTCCGTAGGCTAGGTCGGTACTGGTCCCTGTGCATCCCGGGTACGCTTGTGATACGTCGAGCGTGGCTACGCACGGAAGAAGGTCAAAATACCGCATTGGAATACGGCAAGTTGCTTGTCTCAGTCAAGTCTTAGGAGGGCATTATATTAGAATATAGCCTTAGAAAGGTTTACAATAACTGGGGTCTTGAAGTAAGTCAAGGCCCATGAACTTAAGACATAGATCCTTCGTGGCTTCGAAGCTCAGATTGAAGGGAACTGGGATCACTGCTCTGACCTAGTGGTTTATTAGACCCTAATGGCTAGTTAAGGCCCTGTCTGCTAATCATCATCATATAAGCAAAATCAGTAGCCCATGTAACCATCATGGGACTTCCCAAAGTGTATCGGGATTTGATCTGACATGTCCTGTAGAAACCTAATCCCCAATGACAAACATAGGCTCATTGAACGAGGCGGGCCTATTCTAAATATTCGTTGGTCTTCTACAAACTGTTTAAGGCTTCTGAAGATAATTTTGATCACTGATTGGGGAGAAAATAGTTCCCATGCAGTCTCCCCGGGTCCCAAAGTGTTTTTACTAACCGTGGGTTCCAGTGCATCAATAAGATAAACGCCAAAGAGATACATTCACTTTTTACGACTCCTGAGATATATCTTACATACATTCAAAGCTATGATCTTTCCTCATTTTTTTAAAGAAAATATGAAACTAATTACCTCTTTGACCCTCGCTCAGTGGGGGCTGTTTGAACACCCCCTCCAGTTTTTCGGGCGGCAAGAAAAAACGGCGACGCGAAGCGCCGCCGTACTTGGCACACCTTATTCTTGATTGATTCCTCAAGTTTCCCCAAAATTTTAGCTTGGTCATCTCAGGTCAGGTCATCAGTGCAGGTCAAGTGACCTTACCTCAAAAAATGTTGAAGGTGGCATAAATAGGAAATGGGTGAATCTATCGGATTGAAACTTATGACACATAATGGCCCCACCGAGTTCTCCAAGAAGTTCCGGGATTCTTCATATCGATGACATAAGGTCAAATACGGAACATGACCTTTCCATTGGAAATAGAGAAGAAAACGGAAAATGGTTTGTATTTGTGTAGATATAGGTGATAATACCTTCATATTCTCCAAATCAAAGCATCTTAGGCCCCTTTTTAGGTTAATGTTGCAATTTTTGACCTGTGATCTCTGAGAGGTCATCCGAAGCTACTTAAGCAGTTTTCCGACTTAAGTCAATAACTTTGCATGAAATGATGATACAGCCTTTATGTTTATACCACTGCGTTTGGATTGCTATTGCCAGTCGATTGATAGGCATATGGACTATGCTAAGTCAAAAAGTGACCTTGACCTGACCTGCGGCCAGGTGATTTGTGTTTTGACCTAGTATGCTCATATTATACATCATTCGATTCGCCGTGACGAGAGAGAGAGAGAGCGAACAGTGTCTACAAAATTATTCTAACTGAACGCTGTCAGACGCTAGAGCTCAACAGCTTTGCTCAAAATGCCAACTTCTTTGACCTGCCATGACCTCAATGTTGACCTGAGCCAAAAAGTGACTGATATAGTGTCTTCATGAATTTGTATGAGCTTTCCACCAGGGTAGGCGTTTTTTCGCTCTCCTGCATAGGGGACGAGTTCGAGAGGGGGTGTTCAACACCCCCACCGGGGCGAAGGTGACTCGGAGGCACACCAGGCGCGGGTTAACTGATTCAGTTCGCAAAAATACTTTAAATGGGTAAAGAACATAACATTTGGCATCCCCAGCCGGCCTAAAAATGGCGCCCCCTGGCCATGAAAGTGGCGCCTCCCAGCGCTGCGGCCCCCTAGCGAAAATTCCTGGATCCGCCCCTGCTCGGCGGGCCTTTTATGTGGTATGAGCTTCAATTCGATAGATTCGCTCTTTTCTTACTTATGCCACTTTAAACATTTTTGGAGGTGAGGTAGCTTGACATGAACTGGTAACCTGACCTCAAGGGCGGACGCAGACCCGAGTTCTCAGGGGGGGGCAAACCCATGTCTGCCTCTCTTCCTGGGGGGGGGGGGTGGGAGCGTAAAATTGTTTGCTCTACAGACCTAGTGTAAACACCTTTTTCAGTGCTCGACAGACCTAGTATAAGCTACCTCTCCAAGTACATAATCGCTCTCCGGGGGGGGGTGGGAGCAAAGATTTTTTGCTCTGCAGACCTAGCGTAAACACCTTTTTCGAAAAAAATTTCCGGCGTTTGGGGGCCAAAGATAGTTTGGCCCCCCTTCCAGTGCATTGGGGGGCCATAGCCGGAATGCCCCCCCTGCTTCCGCCAATGCCTGACCTGAGATGTCCCAACCTTAAAATTTTGGGGAAGTTTGCGGAATCAATCATGGATAAAGTGTGCTAAGTACGGCAGCGCTTCGCGTCACCGTTTTTCGTGCCCGTGGAGCAACCCAAGGGTTTTCAAACACAGCCCCCCTCCACCCTGACGGGAACTAACAATCCGATGTTATCATGGTGACCAATTGGTCAAAAATACTCCAGTTGCAAGCTGACCTCCGTGAATAGGAGATTGATCCTATTCACGTAAGTCAGCTTGCAACTGGAGTATTTTTCCGCCTTTGCCATGGAATCGGCGCTGGTGAAAAATGTGGCTTCTTAACCGTCGCCACACAGGGGGGTGCATTGATGGCCCCCAATATTTTTTCACCCGATCTTTTTCCCACTATCCTTGAAGCTGTTTACCCCGGGCCACACTAGGTCAGATCACCAGGCGAGGTCAAACTAGTTCACCGCACTTCAATTTTTGAGCTCTAGCATGGCTACATTTCTTGGCAAATTTATTTGAAATTGTCTTCACTTGATGGCCCCTCCAGGATCTAAAAATTATATCCCGAATTTTTCAATTTTGTGACCTAAGGTCAACCAACGAGGTGACCTCTCCCTAAAAAGACATGAGGAAAAGCTCTCTTTTGGTCCAAAAGTCACAAAAATGATTGGAAATTATCAAATTTCTCAGAAATGTATTCTTAGCAACATTTTCACGGATTCCAGGGGTAATGTTTTCCCTGTGACATATCTGAGGTCATCAGGTCACCAGACATCAAAAACAGTATTTTGACCATAACTGTTGACCTAATTAAGCTAGAGCATTGAATTAGACGTCATCATATATATTTTGTCACTGGCTTCCATTAGATATTCGACAAGGTTACTTTCTGACCTTTCGTGACCTCAGGTCATGTCAGGTCAATAGGTGACCTCTGGAGGTCAAACCACTGTCCGCAGGGCATTATGTTCCACATAGCGGAGAAAGCCCTGGCATTTTCCTATGAAATATAGTTACCAGACCTCAATAGCTCGAATGGCATAAAAGCTGTGCTCAGTTTTCTGAAGCATTGTATATGTTAGTAGAAATAGCCTATCGTGACACAACTTGATCTCTGAAGGTCAAAATATTGACCTGAGCGTTAAAAAGCATGCAAGTTAAAACCTTGTTGAATTCACAAGAGTTTTCCAATGTACTTGGCAGATTTGCGCTAGCCCCCATATTTTCGGAGTTAGAGGGGGCCATCGATGCCCCCCGTGGGGCGAAGGTGGCGCCGGACCCCCGATGGAGCGCGGGTTAACATCACTCCTATTCTTTATAGGGTACAGAAATGGGGACAGATTTGGTAAATTGGGAAAGAATAAAACAAAGGTTATAAAACCATTATTTTTAAATCTTTGTTACGAATGACGATGTCCGGATTTGCATACGTGAAAAGTAGGTAGGTACAATTGGAAGATGTATTGGAAAATTAACATATTGCGGTTGTCATATCTTTCCCGGTCTTCAAAACTTGTATGGACATTCTCTACAAGTTTATGGGGTCTCCAAACTTGTAGGGACACTGTCCCTAGTGTGCCTAGTGGTGGCTACGCCCATGCGTGACCTGTTCGTTTCATAATATGTGTGCCCAGAGATAGATCCAGGCTATGCTCAATGGGGTGGTTGTTAGTTTCCCCCTTTGTGGGCTCACAAATTTTTACATTTAATGGGCGTGAAATCTTTGCAAAATTATTTTTTAGATGCAGGGCCGGATCCAGAGTTTCTGCAAGAGCAGGGGTGGGTGCATATTTAGTCTCTAGGGCCCCTCCCCGGGGGCCACACTAGTTTCAATTTATTGAACTTCAAATATTTTCAAACTGAATCATTTGCAAGGCACATATTTCTAACGTACTCATAAATTATAGTAGTTTCTGCCCACCAGACACAAACTCTTGGGGGCCCTTGAGACAAGCTCTGGGGGCCCCAACCAACTCCTGGGGCCCCAGACCAACACTTGGCCCCCAACCAGCCCTAGACCAACATTCTGGTGGTGTTCGAGTTCCTCTGAAAGGTCCACCAGACATCACTAGGGGCCCACCGTAGGTAGGCCCAGTGCAGTGCTTAACACGCGCATTGACGGGGGTCTGAGACACTTTCGTTATGACGGGTGGGGGGGTTACCCACACCCCCGTAAGATCTCGAGAACGAGGCTAGGTAGCGAGACACGGTAAATGGAATTGGGTAGCCCATCCATTTTTCCATCGAAAAAATTTGAATAATTTTTCAGGTCACATTTAAGGTCAATAGAGGTCAAAACATGCCGTCATAGGGATAACATGTAAATTAAGGTCAGTCATTTCATCTGAACAAGTAAAGAAAGAGCAAAACAATTTACACCATTGGAATCCTCGCAGCAAGCCAAATCGTATGATGTATGACATGACCTTGCTAGATCAAATCAGGTCAAATATTTTATTTGACCTGACCTGAGGGCAGGTCAAGTCCAAATTAGTTCAAAATGCATATCATTAGAACTGTAAAGACAGGGCCAATCCAATGAAGCTAAAATAAGCACTCCTGACTCTAATATCATAGCTCTAGGATCTCTAGATTCCAGAACATCAACATCCAGTTGCAGAGCTGCATGCGGAGTCAACGCTCTGGTGTTTGAGATCACTTCCATGAGGCCTGCTGTTACTTTTTTATCTCAGTGGAATACAAAGGGCAGAACAAGACTCTAAGTATATCAGTATGGCCCACTTCTGGCCACCATGAAGTGGAATAACAAGAACTTGCAGGCGAAAAGAAAGTGGTGATACAGGAGTGATTTATTCAATTTAAAGGCACCAAAAGCCACGTCCTTTGCCTGTAACTGAACGAACTGAACATTCAGTTCAAATTTCGTACATGTGGATTTTCCAAATGCTACAATTACGTCTTTCTAGGATACATAATCAATATCAACATTGCTTCAATATTTGATCAATCCACCCAAAGCCAGGGTATTCCGAACGGAACGTTCCTAACGCCTACCACTTCCGTAATAATTAGAACAATTTCCTCACACTCGTAAACAATGATCATCAACGCAGAAAAATGAAATAAGGTTTAAGCATTGAGTTTTTATCCCTTTTTGCTTCCTCGCAATTTAACTACATTTTATTGATTTGTAAGGACGTTTTTCCTTTTTAAGGCAGTGTTTTTGTTTTTTTCAATTTTTTTCTTTTCTCGTTTTGTGCAGTGTAATCTGCACAATGCACTTCAATGGCCCAATCTTCTTTCGGTGACAAAACACATAAAAGGCGTACTTAAAAACTTCATTAAAAAGTAGGCAGTGTTGCCTGTTCTTTATGCTATTTTGTCTCATTTATCCAAGCCAATTTTCGACAACACACCTAGCACCACAAGCTCTTGGTTTTTCAAGAGAGGGTCTGGACCAACCCCATAGTGTCAGATCGAAGACGAAATGAAAGCGAAGCCGAAGAATCGAACATTTTCATCTTTATATTATTTTTGTTTAAATGTTCGAAGTGTGTGTGCGATTGTGTGTTTTTTTTACCGGTACCTAATCCTTATCCTTATCCTTACTCTACCTGGAAGCTGTGAGCGCATGCGCCTGTGGCTGCAGTGACCCCTCCAGGTAGAATCCCATCCCTCTTGATCCTCACCTTTCCTCATCCTTACCATCTCCTTCCATAGTTTATAATCACTTTATACTCATTGCGACGACACTTTAAAAGCCACCTCATTTGTGTGGAAGTGTGAGAAATACATGATGATACCGCGATCCCTGTATCCTGATTCTCAGCTTTATCCTGATCGCCTCTCACCCAATAGAAACTGAGCCAATCAAGCAGACAAGCAGGTAGGTAAGCAGAGTTTGAGGATTCTGGAAAATTCTATACCTAGGTATATATATATACCTGTGATCTTGAAGTCTTTCGGATCAAAGTAACGGCTGTACACACACGCGAACGCCACATGAAATTTTTCGCGTTTTAGAGCCAGAATCCCGAGACGTCTCTGACTCCAGCTTTCAGGAAACATGTGATGAGAAAATCCGGTTTCGCGTGAGCGAGCCCCGTCAAAAACTGGCACAACAGCACCGTTTAACTCCACCCATACTTCTAACTCGCGCAGTACCAGCATAGGAAGCAATAGCGGTACTTGCTACCTGGGCGAGACAGCACCCACAGCGCTTCCGGCGCCAACACGCGAAATCACCCGCGGACGCCTCGCGCGCTCCAAAGGTAAACAAGAAGCATAATAATTTGTGTGCCAAGTCTTAATATGATTTATTTAAAAGCTGCATATATCAATATAGCAGCTTAGGCTGTATACGCAATTATTGCAGTTCAAAATTGCTTTAGAAGGGCTTACAGCCTTTTAGAACATACGCTTTGCTTGAATTTGGACGATTACCATTTTTAAATCTTCTATATCATTTTCAGGAGCCACATATATTAATACAGCCTCTTCCGATGAGCCCTATTTTTACTTCTCAAAAGACTGCTTAAGACCTAGCCCTGCTTTAGAGAAGAAAACTCGAAAAGCATCTAACGATTTATTTTCCATGAGTTACCAAGTGGCGCAACCTAAGCCCTGTTCCACCTGTCAGCACAGTTTTGTCAGCAGCACCTCTAACCTCTCCTCCAGAAAAGTAACATTAGTACCATAATCGCCTCTTGTTTGTGCTAAGCAAAGGGAACTTAATCCTTTATTGCATTAAAAAATAATAGGCCGCCGCTTCGTGCACTTAATATTTTTCATCAGCGCAAACAGCAGGCCACCAGCCCGTAAAACCTCTAGAACTAGTTCCCGGGGAGAGGCTACAGTCCTGTGACGTAGGCGCAACGCGGCCCGCTGATTGGTGCTGACAAAACTGTGCTGACAGCTAGAACAGGGCTCTAGTGTCTAATACCGTGCTCACGTCTAGGCTATAATCATCACCCGTGCAGTGGGCAGCTCTGCACCAAACCAGTCTAATGGCCTTGATGCTGCGAGAAGACCGAGCATACTGAGCTCAGGCTTGAGGCCGTCACATTTTGTCCCGGGATTTCGTCTAGTGTAGAATTACTCAGAAAGTTTGGTGCCGACGCCGACTGGTCCCCGCATTGATACGCTGCTAGAGCAAACGAGCTTGAGTGCACCAATGGCGAGAACGCTGCAGCAGGTGGGTAGTAAGGAGAGGCTGGTTAATTGAATTGCAGGCTGGCTGTTTCTTGATACTAATTTTTACCAACCTGAAATTTACTACGTGCTGAAAGGAGACAAAAATCGGACCACGGTAAGATACACTGCTCGGATATTCAAACACATACGCGCATATTGGATAGATTTTGGTCACTGCAAACTCCATTGGATATCTCGGTGTCCCTTTGCATTGTCCATCTTTTTTATTCGTTCCTGTGGCCTGGAGTCATAGCAGAATACTTGTAGATTGGAGCCTTCGGAACAAGTTTGCCATTTGTGGGCGGTTGATACACGCATAACATATATTTGACAGACATCAGAGTACAAATATGTTACATTGCCTAACCCCTACGACAAAACACATTTTGGAGGCTCCAATGCAGTCAGTGGTGTCTCCGAGTTGGCCTGGTACCTTTCAAATCTCTTGTTTGTGTTTGTGTTTCTGGTCGAGTCCCAGGGGTGGAAACTTCATATATTCCGCAATTATTAAGCTCCTAGGCGGATCCAGGCGGCAATGGGACACTTGCTCCCCCCCATATCGATCACCTCGATCACCAGCGCCCCGGAATGGTTACGGCGTCCCCTGAAGGGCCGATGGCGCCCCTTGATGTCTTTCTTCCCCCTTCCCCAGGATGCGGAAGTTATCTAAAAGTGATGAGCCAGATATTGCACTCAGATGGTGTGTTAATACTGGGGAGGTGATCACATCGCAGGTGCCTGGACTTTTTCATTCCGGTTGACATAGGCGGATCCAGGGGGCACAAAGGGGCACTTGATTCCCCCTGATAAAACCTCGGCGCCCCCTTGGGATCTTAATATCTTATCATCTCAACCCTTAGAAAGTCAAGCTGTTTGTCACATGTTGTAGATCAGAATACAGAGTTTTAATGAGGTCTAAATTTTGATCCAGATTTTGAGTTTGAAATCTTAAGCAAGTATTCAATGTCCCAAAATTACCTACTATCATATTTGTTTTTCTTTTCTTTTAACCCTCACACAGACCCTTTTCTACTAGATAGAACCAATAAAAAGTATTGAAAACTAAAAACATGAAAATGAAAGGCTATTTAGCCGACCTTACACCCGGCTATCCCCATGGATGTATAAACCCACACCCTTGATTTAACCCGCGCCCCACCGGGGGTCCGGCGCCACCTTCGCCCCACGGGGGGCTATCGATGCCTCCCCCTCTAACTCCGAAAGCATGGACGATAGCGCAAATCTGCAAAGTGCAATAGAACGCTCGCGTAAATTCAGTAAGAAATTACTTCACATGTTTTAGTGCTCAGGTCAATGGTTTGACTTCCAGAGGTCATGACCTTTTTTTGAGACCTTTTTTGTCATGTCATGACCTTTTTTTGACTTCCAGAGGTCATGACCAATTTCACATTTCCCCGATTAACACGCGCCCCGCTGGGGGCGAGATTCCCCCCTCCTGGTTTTCCCCAGATAGCTCAAAAACGAAGAAACGCAGAACAACGAAACTTACGGTATCTTATTCCTGATCGATTTTACACATCTGACCAAATTTATTACTTAAGGTCATGTCAGGTCAAGGAGATATTCAGGGTCAAGTGACCCGACCTCAAAACCTAAAATTACGAGTTTGAAGCAGAGCCCAGGGAACATTAGCAAACCGATCAGTTTGAAACTTCCACAATATGATAAGGTCATTAGGGTATACAAATCTGCTATCTCGGAATTTTCATATTATTGACCTAAGGTAGGGTCATTTTTTGGTAACCCCATTATAAGTCTATGGTGAAAAATAGAATGGGCTCGTTTTCAGTAAAGACTTTCGTTGGGAACGAGATACGGAGGGAGGGGGCAAAAACGCCCCCCCAGCGGGGCGCGTCATGCAAGGGACCCCAGCGGGACGCGTGTTAAAGCACATTTATGCTTTTGCCCCGGTCGCCATATTTGAGTGTTGTTTTGTTTTGTTTTTTGGGATAATATAATGCTCGTAAGTATCATAAATTAATTTTGGACATGAATATCAACTCCTAGTAAAGACATTATTCTCTATTCCACGGTTATGGGATAGGTATATTTTCACATAAAATTTAGAACTCGGCTACATCATACATATAAGAAAACAAACATCACTTAAACGTGCTTCGTAATGTACCTCAGCACAGACTTGAACAACACTTCTTGGTAGTTTGGATGGTTGGGCTTGACCTTTGTCCTCTCCCACTCAAGCTTGAAGTCGTGGTGGGCGGACTCCATGGCCTGCTCGCTCCAAGCGCCCAGCCCGGCCACCAGACCCTTCATCTCTAAGAACTCAGCAGCGTGTGTGAAGACAAGGTGAACTTTTGGCGTGACCGAGATGCCCAGCATCCTGTAGTGCTCCTCAAACCTCGAGATGATAGCCCTGAAGTCCGAGTCTAACTTCTGCCCAAAGCAGGCCACCACGACCCGGTTGAACTGGACGATGGTCTTGTTGAAGGCAATTGCTGGAATTGCCGATAATATTTCCAGCTTCCTCGCCTTCGCCACCAGCCTATCCGAGAACCTCAGGAACTTACGGGCATGGTTTCCCTCGAAGGTGTTGGGCTGGTACTCGCACCAGCTGATATTCTGCTCCTTCATGTAGGCGTTGATGAACTCCTGTCCCTCAGGGAATGCTTTGATCAGGTGATTGACTAGCGTCGCCACTGTTCCAGTCATGACATGAAGCTCGGGGAACGTAAGTAACTCCAGTGTGGTAAGCTCGGGCTCCCCGTGGAGCAGAGCTGGATTGATGCAGTTGTTGAACTGCTTGGCAGTGGACTTAATACCTCCGGCCGCGATAAATTTTCTGTGGTGGCTGGCCAGGGACCCGAGTGTGTTGGCTGGGCAGGGGCATGTGAAGGGAGCCTGACACTCACAGTAGGGGCAGGGGTGCTTGCTGGTGGCCGACTGCTTCCCGCAAAGCATCAGCTGGACCTTCATATCCAAAGAGAGCGGGCAGGGAGCCGAGTGACTCTATGTCGAGCTTGTCGAGGATGGTCTTGATGTTGGCCCAGCTCTCTTCAACATCCGGGGCCGCTGCCACGATCATCAGCCTCTTTACGGAGGTCAGTTTGGCTTCCCGACCACCGACACCGTCAACATGTCGAGCTCGCTTGCTGGGCGGCTCCTGCTCCCCATCTACTGCCTCGCGGACAATGAGACAGACCTTCAGGATAGACTGTCCGCCATCAAGCCCGAGCTGGAGCTGGTGGTGGTCCGGATCGAGGTCTCGACTTTCCAGCAGGTAGGTCACGAGTGCTGGGATGTCCGCTGTGACAACTGGCATCTCCACCTCCTTCTTTATAACCTTTTCTCCCTCAGTGACCTTCTTGGAGAAGGGAAGCTTGTACACAGTGAACAAATCCTTCAGACCGTTGTTACGGGAGGTGAGAGCTGCTGCCAGGTAAGGCTGCAGCCTTTTTCTGGCCGAGGAGCACACCCAAACACCTGTTGACAGCTAACAACTTCTTGTCAGAGCAGCCAAGAGTTCTCTGAAGTTCCATCATCTCCTCGTGGCTCACCATCCTCTTGTCTCTCTCATCTCCCCCTCCCTTCCCGATCCTGACTGGCAGCTTGTTTGAGCCACCGGACAGCAGGGAAACTGTACCACCGCGGGTGGACACCCCCTGGTCTGAGGCGATCTTCTTGAGAGTGCTGGCGGCCACCTGAGACAGGGTTGGCTCCGAGGTCTGCATCACCAGGGCTTCCAGGTTTCCCCTCTTCTCTCGCTTGCTCGAGCAGTTGTGGCTCTTGCCTCTCCCAATCTCAGCGTAGCAGTGAGGGCACAGCGAGATGGGTGTGGTTGGCTTCGACGGAGGGTTGGCAGGAATCCCGGGTTGGTGAGAGTGCTCAGCATGCCAGTCTGGATAGTCCAGTCCCATCCTGGCAATGTCACAGAGGCGACAGGCACAAGGCACACCAGGCTCTGGACAGAACGGCTCTCCAGATGATCGGGAAGATCGAGGAAAGAGAGTCTCGTAGTCCATGAGAGGGGGTAACTTTCTAGTGGTCTGTCCAGGGTCCTTCTCAAATGCTTTGAGAGTCAGCCGGCAGGTGGCACAGACAGAGGTCGGGTAAAAGTTTGAAGAGAGGCAGTAGGACGGTAGGAACTGGCGGATCAAGACTTCCAAGGCTTGGGAGACATGACTGAGAGACTTCTTTCGTCCGCAGAGACAGCAAATTGCCGCCAGAGAGCGAGAATGGTCCCTCGGACCGAGATCCTTCCTACCAGACTTGGGGGAGGCATCTCGCTCTTAACTTTCCTCAATAGATTGAATGATGTTATGCGTATCTGAGAGAAAACTACCTATATCAGAAGCCATGAGCCTGTCACCAGATACCTGATGTAGGAAGGAAGGTATCTTGGTATGAAAATATACAAGCCGCATGGTTGCTCAGCAACGCACGCACGTTGCTAAGCAACCGTGCGGTCTATGTTCTCACTTCTAGCTGTTGCACTCGACAGCTAAAAAAACTAGTTCAGGAACAAAACTGAATGGATTTAAAAAATAATATTTGGTGCCTAACAGTTTATCATTTCAGTTTGAATTCCTGCTGTTTCCGTTACTGTTTAAATTTTAGCTGCAAGGGGTTCTGGTGTCAGCTTAACCCTCGCACTGCTCTAAAAATTTTCACTAAATGTGAGTGGGTGATTTCTCTAGAACGGCTCGATGAATGATTTTAAGTCATGCATCATTTTTTTCCACTCCAATTGAACATGTTTGCAGTATCAATCACTTCGCTCGACAAATTCAATTTTTTTGCGCATCGAGTTAGGGAGGCGTGGTCAAATTAGGTCAAGATCGGCTATTTTCACTCAAATATGCAATGATTAAGCAAACTGGGCATAACTCTTATGTCATTAGAGCTATTGAGGCCTGGTAAAGTACATTTGATAGAAAATTGCCAGTACTTTTTCCTCTATGTGAAACGTAAAGACCTCCCGCCAGTGGTTTGACCTTCAGAGGTCACCTCGTGACCTAATATGACCTGAGGTCACGAAAGGTCAAAAAGTGACCTTGCCGTATATCAAATGAAAGCCAGTGACAATACAAACACGATAGTGTTTGTGTCACCGCTCTAGCTTAATTAGGAGAGGAAGAGAGGTTTGTTTGGGGTGGTTTTTCTCTTCTCTTTGCACGAGCATGTGATTCTAGTTTTGTAACGGTTCCTGGACACGTTAACTCAAACTGCGCTTTTGGTGTTGCAGCTGGGCGCCTGGGAGCACTGATATTTGTTTGTTTCAGCTGCTAGCGCTGGTGGTGGTGGCACAGCCTATTGTGATATTGGGCATGAACTTCGGGCTGAACAGTATCACCATCATCCAAGTGCCAGCGGAGGCCGACGGCTTCCTGAGCCTGGTCCAGCTGACGTGGACCATCAGCATCACCTTCCTGGGTGCGATCGTTGGGAGCGCCCTAGGCTCTGTCGTGGCTCCCACGCTGGGAGTTCGCCGTCTGTTGATACTTACCTGCCCGTTAAACATCATGGGAGGTCTCGCAGCCGGCCTAGGGGACAGCTTCGTCTGGATACTTCTGGGAAGAGGGGTGACTTACATCAGCATGGGCATGACCAATGCTAATGTGCGTGGATTTATTGCTGAAATATCACCACGATCTCGGCGAGCTATATACTCGGCACTGGCAAATGCCATAATGTTTGTGGGACAAATCATTTCCTTATTCTTGGGATCCATCCTAACCTGGCAGCATGTATTCCTTCTGTCTGGTTTTCTTCCTTCCGCAGTTTGTGTTCTAGGTGTTTTTTTCTTCCCCAATTCTCCCAAATGGCTTTTGGCGCGCGGAAGACCGGAGACAGATGCACGAAAGGCTCTCGAGTTTTATCAAGGAAAGGATTTTGATATCGACGGTGAGATTAAAAGTATTTTGGAGTCATTGGAGAAAACTGCTCCTGACAGCAACACTACTTCAGCATGGCGACTTCTTTGGAGACGAGAAACAATTCACCCGTTGTTGCTGGCCTGCACACAGATTGTAATCTTTGTCTGGTGTGGTGGCAGCACGCTTGCGGTCATCACGGCACGTGTCTTTGGGACACTGGACCTTCCTTTGAACAGGTACTTTGTATCCATGCTGCCTCCAGTGGTGTCGCTCGTCTTCTCAACAGCTGGGTGTGTGCTTCTGGAGCGGGCCGGTCGCCTTCCGATGCTGCGCCTCGGTGGAACTCTCTCCGCCGCTGGATGTGCCACCATGTCTGCCTTCTTCTTCCTATCTGCGGAAGCGCAGGAAGGGCTTGGCTGGATCGTCCTTATTGGTGCCACCCTCTGCCAAATTGCTCACTCTGCTGTAATCGCGCCTATCACTTTTGGCTATTGTGGCGAGCTACTGCCCAACCGAACTCGCGCACTCGGGGCCAGCATCGCATTCTCTGTGTTGTATTTGAATTTTGCTCTTCTTGCCAGGACGTACACGCTGCTGCAGGAATCGATAGGTGACGGAGGAGCCTTTATTCTGCATGCGGTGGTCAGCATGCTACAGGTGGTGTTTGCCTCATGTTGTCTTCACGAGACAGCCGGACTGACCCTGGAGCAAATTCAAAAACGTTTTCAGAGGAGTGAGCAAAAAGTCGAGCTGCCGGTGCACATGGCAGAGGTGCCGGATGCGTCGGATAGAGGAAACCAGGTGGGAGCAGGCGATTGAAAAATGTGGTCCCCGAAACTGTGCATTTTCTTTGGCCGATAACTTGGTAGTGGATGCGAATTGGCCAGAAAGAAAAATAAGCAAATACAGCACATGCAGATATACTGGTTGGTCTGTCTTGTCCTTTGTTAATTGACATTGTTCTTCTTGCATTGTGTTTTTTTCGAATAAATAAGATTTTTTGGCTCATGTGTTTTTACGCTGGCCACGCTGGCCTGTGTGTCTGTTTCAGGGTTCGAGCGCTCGTCCCCTTTCCAAAGTTGGAAGCAAGGGAACCCAGAACCTGGCACCAGAAGTTGCAAAGTATTATCGGACCAGCTTAATGTGCTTTCTGTCTTATCTTAACACGCGCCCCGCTGGGGTCCAAGGCATGACGCGCCCCGCTGGGGGGGCGTTTTTCACACCCTTCCGTATCTCATTTCCCAGGAAAGCTCAATACAAATTACGGAGGGTGTTCGAAAGCTTTCAACGAGATGAAGAGAAATTATAGGATGAATTTTTATGTCAGGTCAATATTGAGGTCAGCATAGGTCAAAGAATGTTCCGTAGGTTTACAATAGGTCAGTGTACGTTTCCACCTCTAGATACTTACACAGCAAAGTTAGAGTAAATATTTATGCGTCATTGGATTCCTCTCATCGTGGCAAATTGAATGATGTATTGTATTGCCTTGCTAGGTCAAATTGTAAAAATGACGTAACCTCGAGCTAGGTCAGGGTCACAGGGGGACCTGGTATGGCCATGTTGCATATCAATCGACTCCCCGTGACAATACAAGAACAATGCAAGCAAAATAAGAGTTTTATCTCACTTCAGTGAGAAGTTATTGGCAAAACAATGGCAGTATGCTTCTATGACCTAGCATGACCTTTAAGAGGCCAGATGGCCAAAAACTCATCTTAACACACGCATTGACAGGGGGTGGGTACCTGCCCTCCCCCTCGGGTTTTTCGGAGACAGCAGAAAAATGGCGGCGCGTAGCGCCGCTGTACTTGGCAATCCTTTTCCCTCATTATGTTTACAACTTATGTCAAAATTTTAAGGTTAGGTCATCTCAGGTCAGGTCACCAGTACAGGTCAAGCGACCTGACCTCAAATAAAGTTTAAGATAGCATAAGTCGGAACAGGGTGAACTTATCCTATTGAAACTCATGTAACACAGTGGCCCACCAAGCTCTCTAAAATATGTTCCGATGTTTTTGCTATCGATGACTTAGGGTCAGGCACGAGCCATGACCTATCCCTTGGAAATACATGGAAAAATAGTTTTAACTGAATAACTCAGCAGTGAATAGAGATAGAGCGTTTATGTTAACTGCATTAGATGTGCCCTGTCATTGCGGTTCTAATGATATGCATTTTTCCCAAATTGACCTTGACCTGACCTCAGGTCAGGTCAAATTTTTGATTTGACCTAGCAAGGTCCTATTATATATTATTCGATTCGGCTTGCTGGAGGATTCATATAGTTTAAATCGTGTTGCTCTATCTTTACTTGTTCAGATGTAATGGCCGAAAACTTCATTTACATGTTATCCCTATAACGGCATGTTTTGACCTCCAGTGACCTAAATGTGACATGACAAAATATTGTTTGAATTTTTTCGATGGAGAAGTGGATGGGCTATCCAAAACCGTTCACCGTTTTTCACTACCTAGCGCGTTTCTTGAGATCTTGGGGGGGGCGGGTACCCCCCCTCAAGGCGAAGGTAGCTCAGACCCCCGTAAATGCGCGTGTTAATGGCCAAGAACGTGGTAAAAATACATGATTTGATGATTTTCAGCTTTATCTATCCAGTATTTACTGAAAACGAACCCTTTCAATGTTTCACCATAGACTTACAATGGTGACCAAAAAATTTGACCCCACCTTAGGTCAACAATATCACAATTCCGAGATAACAGATTAATGACCTTATCACAATGTGAACGTTTCAAACTGATCGATTGACAGATGTTCCTTAGGGGCCGCTTCAAACTCGTAATTTTAGCTTTTGAGGTCGGGTTGCTTGAGCTTGGATAGCTCATTGACCCGACATGACCTGACCTACAAAAATTGATCAGATGCGTAAAATTAATCAGGGATAAGGTACTGTAAGTTTCGTTGCTCTGCGTTTCTTCGTTTTTTGCATTATCTGGGGAAAACCAGGAGGGCGCTCCCCCGTGGGGCGCGTGTTAATGGCATGAACATCACTGTATTCCTCTTTCCTGGGCCAATCATACATTTTTAACGCTGCCGTCACCCGGGGTGCAGGTAGCCAGAAGCCACAGTGTACGGCCGTCTAACCGTGATTGTCGGGCGTTCTATTTTTAGGCCTAAAAATTGATATCTATGCAAAAATGTTCCGCTGTGAACCACCAGGGTGGTTCGCGTTTATAGGAAGTTATTGTGCATTATTGTCATTAGTTTTGAATAGTCGTGTACGATTATCAGACCAAGACGCTGCACACTTAGCTTTCGAATTATAATGAATTTATTTTGGTGAAACTGAGGCAGTGAGTGACGTCACAAGTCGTGTCACACATTGCAAATGGTCAACTCTAGCAAAGTAAATACTTCTTTAGTCAATGCTCATTTTCAGGCCACAATTTTCGTTTTAAGTGAAACAATACAACGCAGGGACGGCGGATTCCATTTTCGAGAAGTGGTGCAAGAGTTTCGGTAGGGGGCGCCTTATTCCCCAGGGGGCGCCATCATCCCTTGGGGGGCGCCTTTGCTATCCAAGGGCGTTCCGCATAAATTCTTTGGACTCGGCGTGCGAGGCCACTTGAGGTGGTTAATATTCCGAAAAATAGGTATTTTAGATTTCACGTAATCTCAGTCGTATCGGATTGGTATCAGCAACAGAGCAGCATAGCCCAGGGTTCTGTGATTTTCATAGCCTTGTTTGCAGTTATGACCAATGATATTGCAGACACTTCCCGCAAACATACGTCATGTAATTATTGTTGAAGACATTAAAATATGAGTGACAGCGTCTACTACAGCAGCTGCGCAAAGGCGGCTGCAGCTTGGTCTCGACACATTGCAGAAGCACACGTAGTGGACTGATATTTTCAATTTCAAAAACAAAGTGAATACACATCTATGATGACGTTGAGACTGAATACCCGATGTTGTAAATTCGCGGAAATCCGATCGACGTTATAGCGGAAACCAGATTTCTCGGGCTCACACTCGATAAGCTTTCATATGTGCCACACCTGGAGGAACTCCGCAAAACATGTTTCGATACGCTGAAAATACTGCAGGTGTCGACGAGGATGAGATACGTTGCGGATAGAGAAATGCCTCTCATGCTGCACACGTTATACGCTTATCGTTTATATATACGCTATATATACGCTTCTTATGCTATACAGATCACTTATTCGTTCGAAGATCGAGTACAGCTGTGCTGTGTATGCGGCCGCTCCTTAGTCCGCGAAAAATATTATCGATATGTCCATCATCACGCTATCAGAATAGTAACAGGGGCGTTCCAAGCTTCACCCATAACGAGCATGCTAGTGGAAATTAACAAAATACCGCTACAAATGCGCAGTAAGATACTCGCTTTGCATTATGCCATTAAAATCAGTCACCAACACGCCCCGCATACCAAACATTTTTTTGGCAACGCCCACCTCTGTCAGACAGACAGTGGCTCGCGTGTTGCAACCCGTCACCCGGGGTGAGTGTCCGTGCCTGGCTGGCAGAGACTAGTATCGACGGCAGCCTCGTGGAACCACATGAAGCAGCTGTTATTGAACCATAGCTCATCTCCACAGTTAACACGAACAGAGACCTACTCCAACAAAGCAAGAATTTGCCTCCTGAACCGACGCTCCAGTTATTTATGAACTTGCCTGCGGAGCCTTTCGAAAACCACGTCTGTTTCTATACAGACGGTTGCAAAAGAAAGTGAAAATGGCACAGGGCGTGCATTTGTTGGTGACGATGTTGAGAAAATTTTTAGTTTGCCTTACCAAGGATCCATTTTTACTTCAGAGCTGTACGCCATTTTTTTGCTGTTTGGACCAGGTGTTTAAGCTGATGGCGAGGAAGTTTGCGATTTTTACCGATTCGCTGTCTCATCTACAGACATTGAAGCCATTTTATTTATATAATGCGTCATCATCTTGGCAGGCCACGCTAAAGATGACCAGATCTTCTGTGCGCACTGAGTGGTCCAGTAGGAAGACACAGCCCCAGCCAGCAATTCCGGGCGATTCCCGTACGGGGACGCTAGTGCAAAATGGTGGGAATTGGTCGGGGAAACCCAACCGGAGGGTTGGGGAATCACGAGCGTTTGCTTGGGATTTGAGACACTTCGTACGGGGAAATTTTGATTGGGGAAACGGTAGCTTTCCCCACTCTTTTGGTTGGGGAATTCCCAATCGTTCCCCACACGGTATGCCAAATTAAGGAAGGTCTGTATACCGAACCCGTACGGGGATCCCCTACCAATCCCCGTACTCTAAGGTAGGGTTTCCCCGAACCCTCCCCATCGCCCTAATCAATTGGGTACGGGATCCCCAACCGATTCCCAGACGTTCACTTGTGATTTCCCAAACTTTCCCCCACCGCGATATGTGAGTTGAACCCCGAAAATGGGCTGATCCCGTTCGGGCAATCCCAACCCAATCCCACTCGTCCATGCGTTACTTCCCCGGACGTTTCCTCACAGTTTGAGGCATCATTTTGATGAAATATATCATAAGTGTTATTCTGACTGCCAAGGAAACGCCCATCAACTATAATATTTACTCTCATACACCGATTCAGTGGGATTATCCTTATAAGAAGGTTCGCGAGAATCACATGACTTTTAGCCTGGTTCATGTGGATAAAATGAAAAAAATATATGCAAAAAGTGTATTTCACGTCATTATGCTTTTCTATACAATGTTTTTTATACAAGAGTTGTCTCACCAACAGTTTCATCGTCATATTCAGGAGATAAATGTAGGACGGCTGCGCCATTTGATAAGCTTGGAGCTAGGGCGGCCACCGCCCTGGGCGGTCACGTGACCTGACCTTGTGGCTAGGGGCGTGGCTTCGGCTGAGCCAGGGAGGGGGCTGCGGCACGGAGCCGCGAGCATTCGCTTGTACCTGTCTGAGCTAGTAGTTTCTGCCGCCTGCTGATCCAAACATACGGCAATCTTCTTCGGTGATCGGCACGTTTAAAAATGGTGACAGCGAGAACTCCTCTTCTGTGGAGGCGATCCCCGCCCTCTTTTCCATCGGTTGCTGGACCTGCCTCCGGCTGACCGGCTGACCGGCTGGCGCGAGGACCGTTCCGGGCGCAGCGGTGGCGGCTGTCTGCGCGCAGCAGCGGCCTATTGGCGGGCTCACGGCAGTGAGCGGCCGGGGCGCGGTCACAGGACCATTATGCGCGCAGTGTCTCAGTGCTGACGGGCCCGCGTTTACAGCTGCAGTGTCCGTCTCGGCGCGGTAAAGGAGGGGCGTGAGCTGACGTCAGTGACGGTGCCCTGCCTGGCATGGCTGCAGCGAGAACACCGAGCGTCTGCCCTTCAGTTTTCGGCTGTTTCTACTTTTCGGCGATGCCTGTATGCATGGGGACACCTGCTCAGCGGTTTTCCCGGTAGTAAGAGACATCTTCCCGTCTCTGTCGCGTTTGGCGCGACTCTCTTCGCGGTGACATCTTTTGCGACTCGGACACTGGCGCAGCTGATGAAGTCTGCATGAAGGACAGACACGGACATGGATACTGCATTCGGTGGACATCACTGCTAGATCGTCACCTTCTATTATTAAGATAAGTTGTCTTGGACTGTGTGTTTGTTGTTTACCGCACTCAGTAGGTTGCTAACTTATTAATTTGACAGCTGTTTGAATGCGATGGCCTCGTCCCAAAATTCGGATGAAAAAATGGAGAAGCCTCTAGCAGATCAGCCATTGGCTGGTGCTTCGAGGGGTACATTTGGGGGGTTATCCATCACAGCAGCCCCCAAATTTTCTGGCGAGGGCTCCTTCTCCAGGTTCACATCCGACCTTGAAGGTTTCTTTGCCTTCAACCCCCAATTCACTGATGAGTATCGCATATGTTTCTTGCCTCTGTGCCTGACTGGTGTGGCTCGAGATGCTTTCGAGTCCCTACCAGACAGCCAACGTGAAACGTACTCTCAGGCAGTGGCTGCCCTCGGTGAGATTTTTGCTGGTTCCAGTGCCGTGGATGCACATGCTCAGCTCCAGGAATTAAGGTTAGGCACTAACGATTCCTTGGATGCGTTTCTGATTAGGTTTAGGAAATTAGTGAAGGAAGCATTCCCGGGTAGCAGCAGCGACATCGTCTTGTTCAACTGCTTCTTGGCAACATTGCCGGAGCACCACCGCGTGGACATAATAACTCAAGGTATAACCACATACCAAGCCGCAGCCGATCGTGTTAGAAATGCCATCAGAGGTGAAAGGCTGCGTGATCGCACAGTCCGACAGGTATCCGCAGCTGAGCCCCCTGTACTGGAACGAATCTTGTCCCGCCTGGACCAACTAGAGAGTCGGGTGAGTCAGCAGGGTCGGGAGGGTGCAACTGGTCCGCTGCGGCACCCGGTCGGAGGCAGAGGCGGTGGTCGCCCTGCTCACGATGGGGAAACCCGACCGGTGCGTGCATGCTTCGCCTGCGGGGGTACGTCACATGTCATCCGAAATTGTCGGTATCGCAACGCCACGTGCTTCACGTGTGAGCAAGAAGAGCATATCTCTTCAGTATGCCGCAACGGTAGACTATCGGGAAACGGCAAAGGGGGTCCCGGGCCAAACAAGCGGCAGCGGGATCCCAGTCAGAGGGAACGCCAGTGAGATGTGTTAACGCTCCTGATTCTACCAGGGCTTCTGGAATGGTACCAGATTCAGTGCCTTTGTCAGATGATTTCCGTTTCAAGGCCAAAATCGGGGGTTCTGAGTGCACTTGTCTTTTGGACACAGGCTCAACGATAAGCGTCATTAACCAATCAGTACTCGATGCAATGCCAAATATTAAGATTTCGCGTACATCAACTAAAGCTCGCACAGCAACCAGAGGTGAATTACCAATCACCGGTAGGGTGAACATGCCGTTTGAGGTTTGTGGAAAACAGCACGTAATTTCATTGTATGTTTCCGATTCGATTGATGTTCCAATCCTGTTGGGCATCGATTTTTTGAGAACTGTTCCGTGTGTCATTGATTTGCAACGTAAGCACCTTACCCTGACTCCGTCGGAGTACATTCGCAGTGTTTCTGCAGAGGTAACGTCAGTTGGACGCATAGTTGTTGGTCGGGATCAGGTGGTGGCCCCGGGGTCTGAGACCATTATCCAGGGATACGCTCATAATTGTGAGTATCAGGGGGCAGCTATTGCGGAACCTTCAGCGGAGTTGCAGGCCATTGAGGTCATCAGATCGATCGTTCATGTGACTAAGTCTTCTGTCCCAGTGCTGGTACGCAATATCACGACGGAAAACATAACAATCCCAAAGCACTCAAGTCTTGCAGACCTGGAAATAAGCTTTGTAGAGGAGCCTTTTCCATTAGACGTAGGAGCGCCCGAATCGGCAGCTGTCCCGGAGACTGATACCCGGGCACAACCAGAACCTGTTGATTTCGAGGGCACAGTTAATTTGACAGACTCCCCATTGACAGGAGAGGAGCGTAAAACTCTCTTTGATGTGCTCCGTAAGTATGAACGCATGTTTGATGGACATATAGGCCACACTGATGTGATAACCCATCGTATCGATACAGGCGACCACCCGCCGGTTCGACATAACCCGCGGCGAATTCCACCTAATCTACAGGAGGAGGTCCGACAGCAGCTTGATGACCTTGTTCGACAGGGAATATTGGAGGAAGCAGATGGTACGTGGTCCTCTCCGATCTCCGTCGTGAAGAAAAAGTCTGGTGCCTGGCGTGTAGTGGCTGACTTGCGCAAAGTGAATTCTATCACTAAAATTCCAGCTTACCCCATACCTAGAATTGATGATGCTCTTGACGCTCTGTCTGGGTCTAAGTACTTCTGTGTGCTTGACATGAACTCGGCCTACTACCAAATTTCTATCGATCCAGCCGATAGGGATAAGGCATCAATTGCGACACCCTTCGGAAATCTGAGATTCCGGAGAATGTGTTTCGGTCTTGCTACAGCTCCGTATACTTGTGCCAAGTTATTGAATACGGTGTTGGGTGATTTAACCCCTCATATCTGCGTCTCATACTTTGACGATATAACTGTGCATTCTGACAGCAAGGAAGAACTCATGGAACGACTCGACGCCGTTCTATCGCGACTCGCAGCAGCAGGGTTGACGCTCAACCTGGAAAAGTGTCAGTTTTTCCAGGAGCAGGTTAATTTCCTAGGTCATGTGGTCTCTGAGGCTGGTATTGCTGCTGATCCCGAGAAGGTCAGTAAGGTTGTACATTGGCCAGAACCTCGCACGGCTAAGGAGCTATCTAGCTTCCTAGGCTTAGCTAGCTACTTCAGGAAATTCATCAAAGGATTCGCCCAGATAGCTGCTCCCTTGTTTCATCTCACTAACAAGGATGTCTCCTTTCAGTGGAACCAAGAGCATTCAGTTGCTTTTGATGCTCTCAAATCAGCCTTAAGTAGCGCTCCAGTTGTGTCGTTTCCCAGGTTCGGGCCGGAGGCTGGTGCGTTCACGTTGGACTGCGATGCTTCTAATGATGCGATTGGTTGTGTGCTCTTGCAGAGACAGGGCTCAGAAGACAAGGTCATTGCTTATGGAAGTCGTCGACTCTCGAAAAGCCAGAAAAATTACTCAGTTACAAAGAAAGAATTACTCGCTTGCGTAACCTTTGCTCAGTACTTTTCTCATTATCTTCTTGGAAAAAAGTTCACGATCCGTTCTGACCACAGCTGCCTGCAGTGGCTGTTGAACTTTCGCAACCCAACAGGGATGTTGGCCCGATGGCTGGAAATCCTCGGCAATTTTAACTTCGACATTGTTTACAGACCAGGTGCAGCACACACTGCAGCTGATGGACTGAGCAGAAGGCCGCAGGAAACCATGGATGTCGGTTGTCAAACTGACCTCGTTCCACAGGATGCGCCAGGGCAACGGTGTTGCCGGGTAGAGGCCCAGGATTGGCCTCTAAGCTACATTCAGGCGGAGCAGGATGGTGACGATGCTATCGCTGAGGTCTCCCGCCTTGTAGCCGCCGGAAAGAAACCACGTCGCAATTCTGCCCCGGCTCTTGTTAAGCCATGGGTCAGACAGTGGAATCGTCTCCGTCTGTTGAGAGGTGTGCTGTTCAGGGTCTTCAAATGTAGACCCCATGACTCTGAAAGATTGCAGGTCGTCGTTCCGGCCAGTCTGGTACCGGGAGTACTGTCTTCAATGCACTCAGGGCCCTCTGGTGGGCATTTCAGTGGAGAAAAACTGCTGGCTCAGTTGCAGCTGCGGTACTACTGGCCCACTATGGCAGGTGATGTTGATCGGTTCTGTAAAGCGTGTGACCAGTGTCAAGGGCGGAACGATCCAGTTCCGCGTCCTCGTGCACCCATGGGCGAACTCAGGGCGACTGAACCCTGGGAAACTGTGTCAATTGACTTCTTAACAGACCTCCCCACCACAGATAGCGGCAACAAACACCTCCTAGTGTGTTGCGATCATTTCACCCGCTGGGTAGAAGTGTTCCCACTTCCCGATATGAAGGCTACTACTGTGGCACAAGTGTTGACCAAGGAACTTTTCTCCCGCTTTGGTTGTCCCAAAACCCTGCATTCAGATAGGGCTGCAAATTTCAAAGGTGAGCTTATCTCTGAAGTGTGTCGATTGATGGGTGTTAAGAAGACGTTCACAACCAGCTTCCATCCTCAGGGCAACAGCAAGTGCGAACGAGTAAACCGAACAATATTGAACATGCTGTCTCGTTATCTGTCTGATAATCACTCAGAATGGGATTTGCACCTCCCGTTGTTAATGCTGGGGTATCGGTCTCAGGTACACAAATCCCTGGGTTATAGCCCATTCTTCTTGATGTATGGGAGGGAAGTACGGCTACCGGTAGAGTCAGAGTTTGATGCTCCCAGAACTTTTCGGTCGCGCACAGTAGCTGAATACATTGACGAATTGTGTGGTGGCTTGCGAAAGGCTTACAAGGAAGCAATTCGTATGTCAGATCTGAGCAACTGTAGAAATAAGAAGTTGTATGATCGAAAGCTCAACTCTTATACGTACAAGCCAGGTGATTCAGTTTTACTGTACCGTAGCGTAGCGCGTCGTAATGAATATTACAAGTTCGTTAGACCATGGAAACCAGCAGTCATAGTGTCACAGGTAGGGGAGCTTAATTATAGAGTGCGGACAGAGGATGGAAAAATGTTATTGGTAGGGTAAGGGCGGGTAAGAGTACGCAGGAGATAAGAGTACGCAGCAGCTGTTTTGGTTGCTTAGCAACCACTGAGATGGTGGATACCCAGGTATAAAAAAAGCAAGGTCAGTGCCTAGGCTGCACACCAAAATTCAACGTGCTCCTGCTCTTTCCGCAGGAGTTCAGAGCAAAATAAGTTTATGGGCACCCTTGAAGTAATATTTCTTAACTGGGTAAACTTGTAGACCATGCTTCAATTATCAAAAGTATTGTATCACGGTATTTCATCAGTAAGAAAGCTGAGATAGGAGTGTGCTCCAGGACCAGAGCTCACGCTAAAATGCCTGCCAACATGTTTATGAAAACTTTCTTCCCAAGGGAGCATGTCCGGCAAGAGTACGCAGTAGACCATTGGGCAAGAGTGCGCATGCTTAACACGCGCATTGACGGGGGTCTGAGCCACCTTCGCATTGACGGGGGGCGGGTACCCACCCCCTAAGATCTCGAGAACCACGGTAGGTAGCGAAAAACGGTAAACGGTGTTGGGCTGCCCATTCACTTCTCCATCGAAAACATTTGAACCATTTTTTTGTCAGGTCACATTTAAGGTCACGAGAGGTCAAAACATGCCCGTCATAGGGATAACATGTAAATTCAGTTTTCGGCCATTACATCTGAACAAGTAAAGATAGAGCAAAACGGCTTAAACATTATGAATCCTCTTAGCAAGCCGAATCGAATGATATATAATTTGACCTTGCTAGATCAAATCAAGGATTTGACCTGACCTGAGGTCAGGTCAGGGTCAAATTATATAAAATGCATATCATTAGAACTGCAAAGCCCAGGCGAGTCTAATGCAGCTAAAATAAATGCCCTATCACCATCCGTTACCGAGTTATTCCGTAAAAAAACATTTTCCCATGTATTTCCAATGGAGAGGTCATGCCTCGTACCTGACCTTAGGTCATCGATATCAAAAATACCGGAACATATTTGAGAGAACTCGGTGGGGCCATTATGTGATATGAGTTTCAATCGGATAAGTGCACTCTGCTCCGACTTATGCTATCTTAAACTTTTTTGAGGTCGGGTCACTTGACCTGTACTGGTGACCTGACCTGAGATGACCTAACCTTAAAATTTTCACAGAAGTTGTACAAATGTTGAGGAAAAAGGTATACCAAGTACGGCGGCGCTACGCGCCGCCGTTTTTCTACTATCTCCGAAAAACCCGAGGGGGGCGGGTACCCGCATCCCCGTCAATGCGCGTGTTAAGAGATAGGAAAATCTAATTTTCGCTCGAAACAGAGTCCGTCATTCATATTGGGAAAACCAAACGTTGCAACATATTTCTTGTATATTCAAAACGATATAAAATCATACAATCGCCTAGTTTGGCGACAAAAAACTTCGCGATATGGCCTATGCACCTAAAGCACAGCAGGGCATCAGTGCGTACTCCAGCCTCCTCTCTTGCGTACTCTTACCGACCCACTCCGGCAAGAGTACGCACGTGACTTTTTATTTTTGATGGGCTCGTGGCGAGTTCCTTTCAGAGACATCGAGTTGAAACATGAACCATACATAGACAATTCTTCAGGCTAAACAACCACATGAAAATCTTAGCTGTTAGACTTATAGGAGAAAAGTCAAAGCCTTTAGAAAGTTAAGTGCGTACTCTTGCACGGACTTCCCCTACATCATAACAGGCTGAAGCCACGCCAAACTCTTCCACAGCACCTTGATCAAAGTGACTCGGCGGTGAACGACGAGAGAGGTGAGGTAATAGGAGGTAACGAAGTAGCTAACTCTGGCGAGCCCAGTCTGGGTTCCGCTAATGAGGAAGCAGCTTCGAAGTCAGCAGAGAGTGAGTTAGAAGAAGGTAAGGTTACGAATGATGCCGATGAACGAGATGCCATGATATTGGCGGCTGCTGGACCGCTTCAGAGGTATCTACAGTTTGGCATGGGCCAACGGGCCTCGGCTCAACCTCGGATTCCCCAGGTGTTCCCGGAGGAGCAGACACTGCAACGTCGGTATCCCGCCCGTGCTAGGGTGCCCCCGGACAGATTTTGCCCCTGTGATTATGATTAGCTTTGCACAATTTATTTTTTACAGTTGCTAGCGATCATTGTTGATGGAATGTAGTGCATTTCGTTCCAGTTCTGATGTAGTAAAGCTAATAATTCCATGTAGATTAAGGTGTAACTTCACGGTATCATTGTCTGCTTTCAGGCTGATAATAATGAGCTACGAGCAGACACGGCGCTGGAGATGACTCTTTTCAGTGGAATGGGCCGCCATTTGCCTGATTTGTGCTGGTCATGCATTGGTTGTATCATTGTTCTGATGTGTTGTTCGGTAGAAGTTTGCACATTTCTTTTGAATCCATCCTCACACATATTTCTGGTCCCCGCAGGGACCACCGGGAGCTGCTGTGATGGAGGGGGATTTCGGGTTGCCGGCCATTGGCAGCCCACTGCATTATTGGATGTAGGATCCGACCGCTGAACCGCCGGTCGGCTGGCATTCGACGAAGCGAGTGAGATTCTCGTCTCCTTGAACGACGCGAATTATTCTGGGCGCTCTGGGTGTGCCCCCTGTGTCGTGCGGGGTATTCTGTGCGCGTCGTTCGGTGCGTTATGTCGTGATGTAACCTGTATGAATTGTGTACCGTAATTCTAGTCTTTCAAAAGGGGAAGTGATGTAGGACGGCTGCGCCGTTTGATAAGCTTGGAGCTAGGGCGGCCACCGCCCTGGGCGGTCACGTGACCTGACCTTGTGGCTAGGGGCGTGGCTTCGGCTGAGCCAGGGGGGGGCTGCGGCACGGAGCCGCGAGCATTCGCTTGTACCTGTCTGAGCTAGTAGTTTCTGCCGCCTGCTGATCCAAACATACGGCAATCTTCTTCGGTGATCGGCACGTTTACATAAACATCAATTGTTGTATTTGAAGTGGTAAAATTACGGAAAGAAGTTATATAGAACGATAACAATGACACTGATGTTCAATGTATTTTTGCAATTCACAATTCACAGATGTACACAACGTTTACATCACTACCGTGTTAAAAAGATGAGTGAGCAGTTCAGGGCTCAGTGATAGAGAAGTGATAGTGAGGCAAATTTCAGACAAGCAATTGTTCTGAACTGCGCTGAATCATGATATTCCTAGCGTGAGGTATGTTCACTTCTTGGCTTTGACCGTGCTGTGCAGTACAGCTTTGCTTCACCGTTTTGTGCATCCTTTCCCGGCTCTGCGTAGACAGCTGAGATTAATATCTGCTCTGCGTATCCCCGTCGGCCTATGCTTGGCCTGCTGCAGTTGAAGCGCTGCCCCTTTTCTTACGAGCCAGCTTTGAGCCAGCGCGCCGGTCTCGCGATACAGATATCCAACGCGTGACACGTTGATTGATCTCCGAGCGAGATCCCTTGCTGTCCTTATACAGTTCATCTGCAAAAGATAAACATCGGTATAAATTAACAAATCAATCAACCGAAATCTAGGGCAACGAACTGGAGCACCAAATGGATCTAAAAATAACGTAACTTAAGTAAAATAACGTAAGGTGTAACGTTAATCATAGGCATTGCGTGGTCAACTATTCGTGAGCGGGCAGCGATGGAAAACACCTAAGGCTAGTTATTCGATGATGCCTGTTTGAGCCTGCACTTAGACAACGAAAAGCTTGACAACTCCTGCTAAAAATGAAAAGAATAGAACACTATAATATTTTGGCAGATGTGAAATAATAACAGAGTATTATCTAAGATAACAACGTTAATCAGGGTCAGGGACGTCGTCAGAGACAACACCGCTTCCGGAAAAAGGGGGCTGCTCTGATTATTTTATTATTTCTCAATATATAGTTTTAACGAAGTTTTGTAATATATGCTTTGGAAATGTGGCAGCTACGAAATACACTTGTGTTGTTTTTGTGATATTGTAGTGTCACTTATAACAATAAAAATACTCAAGTTTTCACCCACCACATATAATTTTAGGAGGGTCATCTCGATCAACTAGATTTTGTCGTTCTGTCCATTCAGGGAAAACTGTCGGCACAGGCTGGTGCTAAAAATCTGGGACATCATCAGATGCAGACTACTGGCCAGGCAGCCAGTGGCGCTCTTCCGAAGTTCTAAAAGCCGCAGAAACCAACGCCAAAAGTTTTTGTAGTAGTAAACCCTTCCATGCATAGCAGACGCTGTTTTTGTTATTGGTGTTTCAACGAAAGTCGAAATCATAATATATTTAGTCTCAGTGGTGGATCCAGGGGGGACAAGAAAGTCATTTACACTCCCCCCCAAACAGAGAAGTTTGCGACAAAACTATGCTTTGACCCTTTCCCAATACGGTTGACCTGCCTTTTGCCCCGGCTCGTTGTTAATTCATAAGCAAGGTTTTGATGCTTCAACACTCAACTTCAAACAAAACCAGTCAACTTCAGGGTAAACATTGAGCATTGGATAGCAAAAAAAACAAGCATCTTGTGCCGATATCTTCCACCCCGTTATGTTTTCTTCGACTTTGGCTGGCACCCCCCAAACCGACCGGATAGATCCGCCACTGTTTAGTCTATGGGTTACCATTTTGGTGTTTCACTACGCACCTGCAGCAATGTTTATGTAGTTATACTCATTCCGACGCATATGAAAGAGAGATATGCTGTCAACATATTGATTGGAGCTCACATCACTGGGATACACTCACATACATAGAAAGCTTTTGGGCTACACAAAATCTAGATAAGGTGTCGATTCAATGGCCAGAGGAAAGGACTGTGTACATTGCCGAAGCGACTTAAAAATAAGTGCCAAGATAAGAATATTATTCATTGAGATGTTGTCTGGAATGAGTAATGAGTAAGAGTGGGACACATGATCTTCGATGAATATGGCTGAACTTAGAGTACTAGGTCAGAAATTTGTCTGTTTTCTGTCTGCAGTTAGAATCCAAATAGTTCAGCGAGTTTTACCAGATGGTCGTCATTCAATTTTTCATACTTAATGTATCTAAATTGTGGGAAATTTCACGAGAAAACAGTTTAATTGGACGATCTTGAAATTTGCAACTTCATGAAACATGTATAACATACTGTATGTATGTATGTATTTCAAGAATCACCAACAGGCATGGGCACCCACTGACAGGTGAAGTCAAAAGGTTTAAACAATAAACATCGATACAGAAACAGGCACAGTCGATCGTCATTATCTCCTGTCACGTAGGCATAAAACAACGCGTTTCTTGAATTCGGTGACACTTTGATAACACACATCTACATTGCAGTTTGCATTTTTTTCGTTTTCCCACTGGGCATCACACCCAGGGGGAGTATATTTGCCACCAATAGTATTTCATGTATGTACCTCCTCTGCTGCGATGATGTCAAGATCGGCCAAGATCGGCCGGGGAACAACAACTACACGCGCGGTACAGATAGCCGACACATACAAAGATATTCGGCGGTACCTGCATCACGGAGCTCGAATTTGGAAATGAGGGTGGGTAGAGCGACGAAGTAGATAGCAAAGTAAAGGTAGAGTAAGCCCGCAAGAATTAAGGTAAGAAGAAGCTCCGTGGTGAGGTCCGCATGAGTCTCACTCCATATGCGAAGGACGCCACAATCAAATGCCAGTAGATGAAGTCACCTGGATTCGATCCCAAGGACTGCTCAATTTTTCCCGGCAGGAAAACGAAAATATATTTGCACAGATATTATAATCAGCAGAAGATCCTACGTAGACAAGTGCCCTCACTTGCAACCAGGATGAGCGGATACGATAAAGATTTAAAAAGGCGTTGCACGCCTTCGGTATTCAGCAAAGCAAACCGTTTCGGACGGTATTTATCCGGGCGTACATGACATGAAATGTAGCTCTGGTGCGGAGCTGCCGGGTGGGCACAGCCAGTGGGAGCTTAGAAAGCAAGAATGGAGAGTCTACTTTGTGGCGATGGACATCTCTTATAAACATCAAATCCATCTGCTCTCGTCGGGCCGCTAAAGAGCTCATTCCACAAATATCCATCAATTCCTCATACTGGACTGAGGGCCTACCACTCGACATCGAGCACACAACCACATCAAAAATTTATGCTGGACACGTTCAGTCCGTTTCATGTGTACGTCAGCTGCTCCACCCCACACCACGCAACAAAATTCCAAAATTGATCGAACATTGGCACAGTATGTGCTTATCACAGATTTTTTGCTCCGTTCATTGAACGCTCACCCGTTTTTGCCGGTCTGCAAAGACCTCATAAGTAAGCCCAAGGCCCTATTGGCCTTGCAAACAGTGGTGTTCACGTGTTCGGCGAAAGTTAGAGTTTTTCGTCCAGAAAACCGCCTAGATCACGCATCACTGACACTCTTTCTAATTCTAACCCGCCTATAGTGTATGTGCCAGTGACAGGAGCACGTCTCAGGGATAAAGTTAAAATTTTACATTTTGCCGGGTTTAAATTCAGACCCCATGTCGCAGACCAGCAACGCAGGGAGTCCAGCTGTCTCTGTAGGAACTCAACATCTTCGTCGCTATCAATTTTGCGATACATTTTCACGTCATCCGCGAACATTAAGGTGTATGTCTGAACAGCTTCCGGCAAATCATTGACGAAACAGGCGAACAGCAGCGGCGATAACAATCCACCTTCCGGTGTCCCCGATGGAACAGGCATCCATTGCGAGCACTTGCCCTTTACAACGACTCTCTGCTGCCTCCCAGACAGATACGACTCACACCATTTAAATGCTTGGTCCGAAATATGAAATGAATGTTTAAGTTTGTGAAGAAGCAGTTTATGGTTCACACTTTGGAAGGCCGAACTATAGTCTGTGTAAATCACATCCGTCTGAAAGCCAGCCGAGATGTTGCTCCAGGCAGTGTGCAACAACGTGCTCAGGTTAGTGGCGCAGGAGCGTCCGGGCATAAAACCATGTTGTGTGTTGGATAAGACGGGTTCCACATACTGAAAAAATACAGTAAAAACAACTCGCTCCAGTACCTTACTAAAAAGAGCTAGAAGTGAAACTGAGCGATAATTGGATGGCACGCTTTTACCACCTTCCTTGTGTATTGGAACGATGTTTGCGCGCTTCCATGTCTGGGGGAATATTCCTTGCTCGAACGACAGTTTACACAATTTTGCCATAGGCACAGACAGCTGATCCGCACATTCATTTATAACACGAGCACTGATATTGTCCCAACCACATGCTTTGTGCGGATTAACAATGCTAAGTATATCTCGGATAATTTCCTCAGAAACGTATAACCACCGTAGTGTCTCCAAGTCATAATCAGGAGCTCTCGGAAGCTCTTGTACTGTCGGATCTGTAAACTTAGCAGCAAATGCACGGTTTAGTAGCTCCGCTTTTTCACGGTCGTCGGTGATAATATGGTCCCCATCCACAAGATGCGATAATTCACTTTGTTTACCCTTGACACATTTAAGATAAGTCCAAAAACGCTTAGGATTAGTTTTAAGATCAACTATCAGGCCCTGTAAGTACTCATAAAATCTCGAGCTTGTCATCCGCTTAAAAAGTCTACGCTTATCACGGAACGTTGCCTCAGTAGCAGGTGTCCTGGTCCTTTTCATGTGATTATGTGCCGCCTCCTTTTCCCTCAGCGCCATGCGGAGTTCTCTGTCGAACCAAGGCGGCTGTTGGCGCTTTAGGTGAACTAATGAGAACCGTGGCCTGCTGCTAAGGGTACATGAGGGGTACATTTCAGGTAAGTTTTAGCTTTTTGTGCGAAATTCTCGATTTCCAAGACAAATGATACCTTGAATTCCGGATCTTCCGACTTGCTTTAAAACTTACTATTTTAAACGTGATGTTAGATATTTTAAAACCAATGATAGTGCATGAAGCCCACAAGATAAAAAAATTACACGATCCACAAAACGTCATCATTAGCATAATCATGACTTACCCACATCCTCATGTTTGCATCGTTGGCGAGCTGCCTCTCAGCCTCCTCAAAGTTGCACGTCGTGAGCAGATGCCGAAGAGAAACGCTCTCTTCGTCAAGGCACAACTGCCTCAAGGAGACCTCTATTTCATCGAGGGAGCATTCCACGCATTGCCGCGTTAAGATCTCGGCGATCCACGTCATTAATCGACTGCAATCTGCCGGTGAGAAAATTGTCTCTGAAAGACGAAAATACCATACTGCGCACAAGAAGCATATAAACAGCAAGTGCAGAAGCAGCTAGTGGGCAGAACCATTGGCGTAGCCATGCTTTCTGAACTTGTATGGACACATCCAGCCTCTTGATTAGGTACCCGACGGAAAATTTTAAGAGGGACCAAATGTTATGTGTGACCTAGCCAGCCTTCCCCTTTTTACATTTTTACACGAATTTGGGGTAGTGTAATTTTAATACTTAAAGGGAGTGTGGCACCTTGGTCGAATCCTGGAATTTATTGTAATTAGCGGTACTTTTAGCCAAAATCAAGGAGGCACCCATGATTTCTCTGAAAAAATGTACAATAAGCTCAATACTTATATTTTTTAAATGCTCCTTGAGGGAAAGAAATAAACATCTGCCTGTGGATGATGTCATGATCTGGTAACCACTACCATATTCAATACGCTTCAAGGGCTTCGATTGGCTGATACCGTAACGTCAGCATATGTTGTCACACCAACAGCTATGAGAACTGTGGCCTGCTACTAAGGGTACATGAGGGCAGGGGCGCCGCCCCGGATTTTTCGCAGGGGGATGGACCGGGGCTGGTGCTGACCGTGGGAGGCGAATTTTGAGCATACTCGGCACCTGACAGCCTTAATGACGATTGACCCAAAAATTTTGGAGGGGACGTCCCCCCCCTGGTTGGCCAACAGGGGGGACGCGTCCCGCCCGTCCCCCCGCTTTCGGCGCCCATGCATGAGGGGTACATTAGGGTGTTTCAGCCCACTATAGTAAAATTTTGTTTGTTTGGAACGAAGTCATATCGACTTTCCCCCAGCTCTATACGTAAAACTGAATCGATTGACACCCTTAAAAGCAAAATAAAAGGACATTTAGAGGTCGCGCACTTTTATCACCAAAAACCATTACACTTGAAAGAGGCGCATTCTTTCTTGGTGCGCTTGGGTAGAGCCCTCCGATGGAGTTCCACCACCTGGAGCAGGTACTGCTTCTGCTTATCGTCCTTGACGAATCCGTTGAATCTCTTGATGAGGGCGATCTCCCTTTCCCGCTGTTTTTGTCTTGAGTCGAAAATTAAAGTCGTTGTAGCGTCCCATTTGATATAATGATCCTGCCCATATGTAGAAGGAGTATCGCAACAGATTCGACGCATATGTTCTAAATTCAACGTAAGAACATATTTTAAGCCACATCAAACTATCAAACAATTACTGGTCAAACCAAAGGACAGGATAGACAACCGGAAAAACCAGGCCCAGTATACAAGATGGAATGTAATGACTGTCCAAAAATATACACTTGAGAAAGCAAAAGGATGATGGAAGTCCGACAAGACGAACACCGAAAATCTCTACAAAAAACTAATCCGAGGGTCAATTGACGAGAGAGCAGCGGAGGCCACAGCGAAACATTCGTTCAAGAAGAATCATGATATAAAATGGGACACCACAACGACTTTAACCCTATTTCCGGCAGGGGGGCTAATATTGCCCCCCTAAGGTTTTTCAAGAATATCTCCGAAACGGCTTGCGATAGAACTTTGAAACTTCCTGACTTTTCCTAAAACTAGTACAGGCAGGTTTTCTGAAATTGTCAATATTATATATTTACCAGGGGCGGAGCTATGGCTGGGTTTTGGGGAGGTTCAATCCACAAACCAAGTATTATCGTATGCGATGGGTTCTTTGTAAAAGGAAGCCGTCTCTGCTGATCCTGATACCAGTTATATGGTTTTATTATATCATTTTTTATGTGAGATGATAGTGCATTCACAATTGTCACTATTTGTATTCATCAGGGGCGGTTACAGCAGTTCAAAATGGGGGGGAATGTTATCAAGAAGGACTAAACGTTAGTAAGTGAGAAGACTGCTTACAGCCGTGCCAGGGCGAATACAATTGGGTATATGAAAATTCAAAATAGTTATAACCAAATTCTAGATTACCAGAGGCGTGTCCAGTCACTACACATTTTCAAAATGCATATTCCCAGCCAGCATCACCGCCGCGACTCAATATCGTTGTATATTAAAAATGTGTTTCCAATCACCCCCCACCCGCCCCCCCCACGACGAGAGTCCTTGATCCGCCTATGTCACCCCCTTTCCCAGAGCTGCCATGGGAGGGTAAAAATTATCAGAAATAAATTTCAACTAGTCGAGGGACTAATATACTCATGCATACCACTCGCATATTGTTGGGATGTATTTTACCCCACTGTTTTACCTTACTGCATCCGCCCCTGATGAGTTTTTCACTTTTTTTCATTTATTTATGTGTCAAAGATGCCAAGCAGTATATCACGGCTTCTAATCCGCGTAACAAAAACTTTTTAGGTTGTATATATTTCCCCTCATAGTCCTGGTCCTGGAACTGCCATTGAATTTCGAATTTTTGCGTAACTCGAGTATATGACAATTTTGGGTCAATTATTTGTAAATCTGAACTAGTTTTGTGAAAATCGTACAACAGAGACAAGGGTTATGGAAAATCTAAAAAATACACAAAAATTGTATATTTTGCACGACTTTCTCCTTAAAAATCAAAATTTTGAAATTTTCTTTTTTCAAAATAAAGTTTAGCGTCAGGGGAATCTATAGCACTTTGAATTTTCAAAATCGGCCGGTTAGATTACGAGATCTTAGGGGGGCCGATATTGCCCCCCCTGCCGGAAATAGGGGTAGCCGGGAGCCTGACGGAAATAGGGTTAACTTTCGACACAAGACAAAAACCGCCGAAGATAAAATAGCAAATTTACATTCAAACCACCACGGAACCAAAAATGAATAGAAATATCGGCAAAGTTACCATCTTCTCTGGATTTTTGGACCTCTTAAAACACCAGCCAAACAAGAGATTGAATTGAAAAATAACAGGTGTTTAGAGCTAATAATTATACAATGATTCGTCATGTTCATAGCTAAGATTGTTCTTTCAAAGTGTACCCTGTCTTCGTGTTTTTCGCTTAGTTAGTTCATGTCATAGTGTTATCTTCATCTCCCTTGAAAACGGGGGCGGGATGCTCCCGAAATCGGTCGGGTTTTATACTCAGGCTAGTCATTGTGCAGTAATAAATGTTTTACTTAATTTGAAGAATATTTCAGATGTGAAATAGAAAACGAAGCAAAAGAAAACCAGCGCCAGTATCAGTTGGAAATGTGTACATTCATAGGCGTAGGAACAGGAGGGGGGGCAGGGGGTCATAGCCCCCCGCCCAATATTCTTGATTCTTAACCCTTAACCCTATGGCGCTGGCTGGAAAGAAATGACTTCCAAATGCAACCTTGGCCTCCCGAATATTCCGGACGTTCCTACGCTTATGTGTACATTTGAATACATTTGATAAAAAGCTGCAAAAGTGCGCAACCTCTAAATATCATCGAAATACATGGAAATTTCGCACAGAAGCTTGTAAGCAGATGAGGTTTGAGGGGAACAACGATATGCGTCGAAATATTGCATTTTGGAACAATGAAACACCCTAGGGTACATTTCAGGAAACTTTTAGCTTTTTGTGCGAAATTCTCGATTTCCAAGACAAATGATACATTGAATTCCGGATCTTCCGACTTGCTTTATAACTTGGCTATATAGGTTAAAATCACGTTATGAATGTGCCACATTCCCTTAAACACGTGCTTTGACGGCGGTCTGAGCCACCTTCGCTTTGACGGGGGGGCAGGTACGAGCCCCCCTAAGATCTCGAGAACCATGCTGGATAGCAAAACGGTAAACGACGTTTTGTAGCTCATCCACCTCTCTATCGAAAATATTTGCACTTTTTCAGGTCACATTTAAGGTCACTAGAGGTCAAAACATGTCGTCATAGGGATAACATGTAAATGAAGGTTTCCGGTCATTACATCTGAACAAGTAAAGATAGATCAAACAATTTGAACCATTAAAATCCTCGCAGCTAGCCGAATCCAATGATATATACCATGGCCTTGCGTCAAATCAGGTCCAATATGTCATTGGACCTGACCTGAGGTCAGGTCAAGGTCAAATTAGGTCCAAATGCATATCTTTAGAACCGCAAAGACAATCCCAATCTACTGAAGCTAAAATAAACACTCTATCCCTATCTATGACCAAGTTATTTGATTAAAACCACTTTTCCCATGTATTTCCAAGGAAGAGGTCAAGCCTCGTACCTGACCTTAGGTCATCGATATAAAAAATACCGGAACATATTTTAGACAGCTCGGTGGACTCAGTATGTGGTATGAGCTTCAATAGGATAAGTTCACCCTGTTCCGAATTATGTTATCTTAAACTTTTTTAGGTCAGGTCACTTGACCTGTACTGGTGACCTGACCAGAGTGACCTAACCTTGAATTTTGACAAAAGTTGTAAAAATGATTAGAGAAAAGTTATACCAAGTATGGCGGCACGTGCCGTTTTTATGTTATCTCCGAAAAACCCGAAGGGGGCTGGTACCCAACCCCTCTCCCCCGTCAATGCGCGTGTTAAAGCGAGCACAGACTGTATGTTGGATTGGGAAAGCGCCTGAATGCGGCCATTTGCGTGCCTAAGAAGTATGGAGATAAACCTAGCTGCCTGTCTCAGCCTCGACTACTATCAGATCCCAGTACTGAAACGTCAAGCATAAAAGTAAAACGTTAATTAACATTCTCGCCCACTCAGGAAGCCTACCTCACCGGCTCACACGAGCAGCAGTGCTTAAAGTACTCCATAATCTTCTTAGTAAAACAAGACGATTATCTTGAGACTTGCGGAGCGGTAACAGGACGCCGGCTGGCGCGGTCGCGTGTGCCGGCCTGTTGGTGGGCGCATCCGGCAGGCTTCTGCCCATGGCTGTCGCCATCGGAGGAGCGCCTTGAAATCGACTGGTCGTAAACTATTTTATATTGAACGCATGCTTAAGATGTTTGGTTAGTTGATTTGTTTCTTTTGAACGTGTATGAATGAATACATGGGTTTATTAAAATTATCGCGAGAGCGCCGCCAAGACTTAAGCCCACTGCCCACTCAATTCACAAGCTTAGAATTAACATGGCTGAATAGGAAAATTAATTGCAGTCATTTCATTCATTTACACTACCCACTTATCTCCAACGGCTTTCGAGTAATTCGTCCGAAAAGGTATTTCAAGGAGCTAAATTTCACGGAACTTGCTTGCTTCTCACCATGGTTTCAAGTCCTTAAAATAAATGGAAGTGGATGAAATTTGGCATGAAACTAACTTAGTAATTATACAAGTAATTCTAGGCTAACATAATGGTTCGTTCGTCTTCTAGAAATAGCTTTATACCTTGCCTTTTCTGTACTAACACAGCACCCGGCGCCACGATCACGGCATCGTTGAGTGATACCGGCCAGTGACCTCCTGACGGCGTGGGAGTCAGTGCAGTGTGGCGCAGTGGTCTAGTGGATAAAGGACCTCTCTTGTAATCAGGGGTGCCTGGTTCGAATCTGGGGTTGACTGCGGGCTATTTATTAGTTATTTCAAAGAAAAGAATGATAACACTGTCCTGCATGCTTATGAATAGACACATTAAGAACGAAATATGGTTTGCTTTCAGCACATTGTCATGTGGCCCTCCTGCGCCGTTGGGACGTTAGCCCGGGTCGCAGACCGGGGTAGCTATCTTGGTCCCGATGTCTATTCCTTGTTTTTGGTATCATTATTGGTGCAATTAAATGGAAGCTTAGGTAAAAGTGCGGCTGTTTCGACCAGCAACACCAACCACACTTGACTCACAGCTGACCAAGCGATAACCCAAGCCCCGGTGAGCCTCCGAGCCACCTTCGCCCTGATAGGGGGTGTCCAAACAATCCCCTCGAACTCGATTCCTATACAGGATAGCGAAAAAACGCGAAAGCAGGTGAATAGGCCATTGAAATTCATGAAGAAATTACATCACTCTTGGCTCTTTTGGCTCGCTTGGCTTGGCTCTTACATCACTCTCGTCACTTTTTGGCTGAGGTCAATATTGAGGTCATGACAGGTCAAAGAATTTAGCATGATAGAGAAGAGTTTATGGACTCTAGCGTCTGACAGAATTGAGTTAGAATCATTTTAGGCATAGTTAACTTTCTCTCGTTACAGCCAATTTGATGATGTATAATATTATTGTACCAAGTCAAAACATAAAAAGGCCTCAACTAAGGTATTGCCAAGGTCACCATCTAGCCTAGCCTAATCAAGATGCGTTTAAATCGACTCGCAATAACATTCTAAACGTAATGATATGAAAATAAAATATTTTTCATCATTTTGTGCAAAGTTATTAACTCAAGTCTGAATACCTGCAGCCCCAGATGACCTCTAAGGTCACAGGTTCAAACTTGCAGCATGAACCTATAAAGGGGCCTAGGATACTATGTTCTGAAGAATACTAAGGTATTACACGCAGTATCTACAATATTAATTCAATTTGTCGGGCAATTTCCGTTTTTCCATGCATTTTCAATGGAGAGGTCATTATCCGTACCTGCCCCTAGGTCTACGATCTGAAAAATTCCGGAATTAGTTGTAGTACTCGGCGGGCCTTTTATGTGGTACGCGCTTCAATTCGATAGATTCGCCCTTTTCTTACTTATGCACCTTAAACATTTTTGCAGGTGAAGTAGCCTGACATGTACTGGTAACCTGACCTGAGATGCTCCAACCTTAAAATATTGGGGAAGGTTGCGGAATCGATCATGGATAAGGTGTGCTAAGTACGGCAGCGCTTCACGTCACCGTTTTTTGTACCCGTGGAGCAGCCCAAGGGTTTTCAAACAAAGCCCCCCCCACCCTGGCGAGAACTAACAATCCGACGTTGTCATGGTGACCAATCCTATCCACGGAGATCAGCTTGCAACTGGAGTATTTTTCCGCTTTTGCTGGAATCGGCGCTGGTGAAAGAATGTGACTTCTTAACCCGCGCCCCACCGGGGGTCCGGCGCCACCTTCGCCCCACCGGGGGGCCATCGATGGCCCCCTCTAACTCCGAAAATATGGGCGTTAGCGCAAATCTGCAAAGTGCAATAGAAAGCTCGCATGAATTCAGTAAGAAATTACTTCGCATGTTTTAGTGCTCAGGTCAATGGTTTGACCTCCAGAGGTCAAATTAGGTCAAGATCGGCTATTTTCACTCAAATATGCAATGATTAAGCAAACTTGGCATAACTCTTATGTCATTAGAGCTATTGAGGCCTGGTAAAGTACATTTGATAGCAAATTGCCAGTACTTTTTCCGCTATGTGGAACGTAAAGACCTCCCGCCAGTGTTTTGACCTCCAGAGGTCACCTCGTGACCTAATATGACCTGAGGTCACGAAAGGTCAAAAAGTGACCTTGCCGTATATCAAATGAAAGCCAGTGACAAGACAAATACGATGGTGTTTGTTTGACCGCTCTAAGCTTAATTAGGTCAAAAGTTATTGTCAAAATACTGTTTTTGACCTCTGGTGACCTTGGATGACCTTAGAAAAGTCAAAGGGCAAATATGACCCTTGGGGTCCGTGAAAGGGTGTCCAAAAACGTTGTTCGGAGCAGTCTGAGTATTTGCAATCATTTTTGTGGCTTTTATATCATGAAATAGCTTTTCCCCATGTTTTTCCAATGGGAGAGGTCGCCTCGTGACCTGACCTCAGGGCACGAAATCGAAAAATCCCGGATATACACCTTGTAGACCCTGGAGGGGCCATGAAGTGTAGGAAGTTTCAAATCGATCGACTTTGAAATGTAGCTCTTACAGAGCTCTAAAGGTGAAGTGAGGTGACCTTGGTTGACCTCGTCTGGTGACCTGACCTTAGGTGACCCGGGGTAAAAAATTTCAGGGATGATGGGAAAATGATGCAGTGAGAGGTAGAGCCCTCAACCGCGGTGCTGCGCCTCGTCGTTTTTCTGCTATCCCGGAAAAACCTTAGGGGGGCCATCGATGGCCCCCCCGGTGAGGCGAGGGTTAACTCTCGCCACACGAGGGGGTGCATAGATGGCCCCCTAAGGTTTTTTTCACCCGATCTTTTTCCCACTATCCTTGAAATTGTTTACCCCGGGCCACACTAGGTCCAATCACCAGGCGAGGTCAAACAAGTTCACCTCACTTCAATTTTCGAGCTCTAGCATAGCTACATTACTTGGCCAATTGATTTCAAATTTTCTTCACTTGATGGCTCCTCCAGGATCTAAACAAATTATATCCGGGATTTTCCAATCTGGTGGCCTGACGTCAGGCCACGAGGTGACCTCTCCCATAAAAAGACATGGGGAAAAGCTGTCTTTTGGTCCAAAAGTCACAAAAATGATTGCAAATTATCAAATTTCTCAGAAAGGCATTCTTAGCAACCATTTCACGGATACCAGGGTTAATATTTTCCCTTTGACATATTTGAGGTCATCTCAGGTCACTTCCCTGAACAAGGAGCAAGCTGGCTCCCGAGAAACCCTTCCAACAGGGAAAGAGTTGGCGACGCCATATGACCCTGGCAGTTGGTGCGTCGATAAGCCCCAATAATTATTATCTCAGGTCACCAGACATCAAAAACAATATTTTGACCATAACTGTTGACCTAATTAAGCTAAAGAACTGAATTAGACGTCATCATGTATGTTTCGTCACTGGCTTTCATTTGATATTCGACAAGGTCACTTTCTGGCCTTTCGTGACCTCAGGTCATGTCAGGTCAAGAGGTGCCCTCTGGAGGCCAAACCACTGTCGGCAGGGCATTATGTTCCACACAGCGGAGAAAGCCCTGGCATTTTCCTATGAAATGTAGTTACCAGACCTCAGTAGCTCTAATGGCATAAAAGCTGTGCTTAGTTTTCTTAAGCATTGCATATGTTAGCAGAAATAGCCTATAGTGACCCAACTTGATCTCTGGAGGTCAAAATATTAACCTGAGCGCTTAAATGCATGCAAGTTAAAACCTTTCTGAATTCACTAGAGCTTTCCAATGTACTTTGCAGATTTGCGCTAGCCCCCATATTTTCGGAGTTAGAGGGGGCCATCGATGCACCCCGTGGGGCGAAGGTGGCGCCGGACCCCCGGTGGAGCTCGGGTTAACATCATTCCTATTTTTTATAGGGTACAGAAATGGGGACAGATTTGGTAAATTGGGAAAAAATAAAATCAAAGGGTATAAAATCATTATTTTTAATATCTTTGGTACGAATGACGATGTCCGGATTTGCATACGTGAGAAGTAGGTAGGTACAATTGGAAGACGTATTGGAAAATTAACATATTGCGGTTGTCATATCTTTCTCGGTCTTCAAAACTTGTAGGGACACTGTCCCTAGTGTCCCTAGTGGTGGCTACGCCCATGGGCAGAACCACAGCATGAAGCAAATTGTGAAGTAGAGCTCAATGAGCTTATAAGCGCATAAGCTATAAGAGAATATTGTCTTTACGATACATCCTATAGGATGTATCGCCAAGGCAATATTCTCTCGAATTGGATCGGTTGAAAAAAACAGTTTACGGATAGAGCACGGCCTGGTGAAATTATGGTAGAAGACATGTTTAAAGTATCTGTATACATATATTCATACTATAGCACTGCAAGGTAAGCCAAGCTGACCGCATTTCTCTGTGCACCCATAGTCGGAGGACCTGGGGTCCGATTTTGCAGGAGCGGTGGCAGTCAGGGCACGAGCGGAGGTGGCGCTCGTCAGCCCTCCGGGACGAACACCTGCTGGGTCTGATAACAATGCAATATGTTATTTTTCAGAAAACCATCATGTCTTATATCCAATCAAATCATCTTACGAATATTTTAATGAAAACACGTGATACCACACATTCGTTGCGTGATGTCACATAAAACTTCAGCCAAATCGGAAATAAATTAGAAATTTGTTTAACCAACCTATAGGAAAGGTAACAGAGACCAAAATCCCACAAGGGGACTCGATGGAGTAGCTTTTCCAGCAGGAACGTGAAGATTAACTAGCCCCCCCACCTTGTTGGTTGTGACGCTTATGCATGGTAAGATATTCAAAGGGACAAGCTAGACATACCCACGGTAAGATTATCCTAAAAAACCAGCGTCAATGCATCAGGTTCCATGGAACCTTTTTGCTACCATCCAAATGGAAGTGATGTTCATCAAATGTTTCCGATCTTTTTAGCGATACTACTCACCACTAGTATAAACTATGACAAACAATTAAGTAAAATTAACTTAAAAGCCTTTATTTCGATGATACCATGACGTTTGAATTATCATTGCAAGTCGATCGATATACAAATTGACTATGTTAGGCTGATGTGACACTTGAGCAGACCTTAGATTAGGTCATCTTATATTTTGACCTGGTATAGTCACATTGTATGTACATCATTGAATTCGCCTAAACGAGGGAAGCGAATGCTACCTAAAAATTGATTCTAACTAAAGTTGATTGAAATTGATTCTAACTAAAAAGACGCTAGAGCTCAGAAACTGTTCTCTAACCTGCCACCTTCTTTGACCAAGTATGACCTTAACCCGCGCCCCACCGGGGGTCCGGCGCCACCTTCACCCCACCGGGGGCCATCGATGCCCGCCTCTCTAACTCCGAAAATATGGGGGTTAGTGAAAATCTGCAAAGTGCATTAGAAAGCTCGCATTAATTCAGTAAGAAATTACTTCGCATGTTTAAGCGCTCAGGTCAATGGTTTGACCTTTAGAGGTCAAACCATTAACCAAACCAAACCAAAATCTGCAAAGTGCATTAGAAAACCCGCATGAATTCAGTAAGAAATTACTTCGCATGTTTAAGCGCTCAGGTCAATGGTTTGACCTCTAGAGGTCAAGAAAGGTCACGATAGGCTATTTTCACTCAAATATGCTATGCTTAACAAAACTGAGCATAACTCCTATGCCATTAGAGCTATTGAAATCTGGTTAGTTGCTAAGATGTTCCCTGGTCTCTCCCCTCGAATCCGGAAATGTAAAAAAACACTGAAGATTATATATTTGGGCACAGCCCTTCATCAGAATCGTGGAGTAAATATCAATAATTCTCAGTCCTAGTATAGCCAGACCTCGAATTGAGCTTCACACAAAAATGCCTTTTAGAATGAATCGTTAAAAATAAGATTGGATGTCGTGACAACAACGATATTGGTACCTCTAACCTTAAAGCATTGCTGACAATACGACAAACCTAGACCAGTATTTGTGAAATACTTTTCTATTATTTCAGCCAAACAATAGCTTTTGATTAACAATGAAAAACTCGCTGAAGTACCTTAATGGGTTATTTGAATATTTCTGTTCTTCTTATTTACTTTTTTCCGTCGACTGCAGCTAAAATGCTAACCAAAAACTACCTATTTAGCACTAGTAGACGTGATACTAGATCGGTGTAAAGACTGCATACTTTCCCCTTTAACATGATGCTATATTTTTACAATAAAAGCCTCCCTCGAATCATTTAGTTAAGATTGTACCTAGTGGTCAAGATCAACTTCTTTGTAATTGAATTATTGATATTTACATTTACAAAAAAGTTGACCTTATAAGTTGGAGGTTATAAAAGTTGGAACTTATACTTGATCCTTGATAATGACAGCCTGTGGCAAAGTCAACCAGAGACAGAAAAGCTTAAAACGTAAGGGGTCTGCCCAAGGGAATCCCAAACAACCCCAAGTCCGAAATTCACAGGGGCTTCCTAAACAAATCCCGCGCGGGGAACTCTACTCTTTCCCCCACCTCTTGGAAGAGTGACCAGTACGGTAGGGGAATCCATCACGTTACCCAACCTGGTTGGGTATCGATTGGGATTCCCCGTACGATCCCCAACTGTTTCCCCAACCTTCCCCTACCAAAATGCTGGCTGGGAGGCAGTTAAAAGGGCTACCATCTCAGCTCGAAAAATCGAGCAGAGCGAGCCTGCTGGTCGCTTGAGCTCATGCTGGGCTCCGTCTGGTGACTCGATGAAGACCCAGCTCCCCCGCCCGTGACCCCTCCGTGCACTGACCCGTCGGTCCACACCCATGTGACACATTGAGTCAGGGAAGCGAGGTGGTGGAGAGCTACTCGTTTCTTCCGGACAGGTGGCGCTCATGATGTCAGTTGGCCCACGTCTAGTTGAAATGTGACTCTCTCTCCTGGTAGCCACGGTGAAAGACATAGAGGGGAGAGGCTCGATGGGGAGGGAGATGCCTGCTTGATCCCACATCTCTCTGCCGACCTGCCGCCACCCAGTCACCGAGGAGAGTCGAGAGGGTGCTGTCGCCTCCGCACGTCTTCACAGAGGGTGTCCAGGCGGCAGCGCATGGACTTTCGCCAGCAGTCGGGTCGCGAGTACCCTCCTTCTGGCCGCTACGGGAGGAGTCTTACCTCGGCCATCATTGCATATGATAATATGCGTAATATGATCAGTTGCCTAATATCATCAGCGTAATATGATTAGTTTTAAGGGTAGACTGAATGTTCTACTCAGGGAGGAAGATTAGCTGGGTGCAGTCGAGTCATCGAGTTGTATATTTCAGTGTGAATTGTAACGTAAATCATTTTTGTTTTTAGTTTTACTATAATTTTTTTAATTTGCTGAGGCTTTTCCTTTTTAATGATCAGGTTTTTAGACTCGGATTTAGCCTGCTGAGTTTTTTATGTTTTATACTTTTGGTTTTTACTTTTTGTACTGCCTGTTTTTAATGAAATGTGTACGACGAATTATTTGCTTTCCCTTCCGTATTGCGAGTGATAGTGGTGTCGCGGTGCAAGGTTCCTCAGTTTGTGCGATCCATGGCGTGTGTGCATGCGTGCGTGCGTGCGTGCGTGCGTGCGTGCGTGCGTGCGTGCGTGTGTGTGTGTGTGTGTGTGTGTGTGTGTGTGTGTGTGTGTGTGTGTGTGTGTGTGTGTGTGTGTGTGTGTGTGTGTGTGTGTGTGTGTGTGTGTGTGTGTGTGTGTGTGTGTGTGTGTGTGTGTGTGTGTGTGTGTGTGTGTGTGTGTGTGTGTTTGACGAGGAAACTGAAAAGTATCACAAGAGGAGTAATCCGATAATATACTGATACTGATACATGGCTGGGGGATAGGGCGGGTGCATCCTGTGATGATACGCGCCGATTCTCTCATTTTGCGTTCCAGCAGCTCGACATGAAATGGTGGTGTGGCGTGGAGCCACGCTGCGGCCTTTGCTCCATCGCTCCTTTCACGTAGCCAATAGCGAGGGTTCGGAGGTGCTGATCGTGCAGCCCCCAGTTGCGGCCGGACAGTTGATGTTGGTGGGAGATGCGGGGGTGGACCTTCTCCCACAGTCTCTTACAGTGTGGACGGAAGTGGAGGATCCGATCGATGGTGACGCCAAGTAGCTGTAGGGTGTCTCCAGCAGTGACAGACTTCCCGTCGACCTTCATGCTGAAGGGATCAGCGTCTCTGGTCCACTGGAACATCACCAGTACTTGGGTATTGGCCCCTGATACCACCATTTTCTGCTGTCGGGCCCACTTCACGAGGGCGCCAGCAGCAGCTTGCGCCTGGTTCTTGTTGACTTTTTTATAATGTTTGTCTCTCGTGGAAACACCCAGTGCGTAGCTTGACACTGGGTGCTGAGCCAGAGACATATTTACTGCCCGTACTACAACGACGTGTTTTGTATATTTAGGATGATGATGAGGTGGGAGCGACTGAAGATGAGAGCATGAATTAATATAATTCCCTCCGTTCCCCCCCCCGGGCCAGCAAGCGAGGTGAAAACCTGTTGTTTACCAGCCCCCGGGAGCAACGAAGGGAATGGTGTTTTCTCGTCTGGCTGTCGATCCAAATGATGTCGATGTCAGAAAAAGAAAAAGTCAGGTCTATACTCACCCTTTTAGACTCCCCCGGTTTCTATGCTGAAAAGATGATGAGGTGCGAGTCACTGAAAATGAGAGCATGAAGTGAAGCATGAATTGATCTGTGTGTCAGGCGTGGGAGCACCACAATGTGACTCGACACTGGGTGCTGAACCACAGACATGTTTAATATACTCTGATTATAACGCGTTACGCTTCCGGAGAGATGCAAAGGCGCCAGGACCTCCCCGGTGCAATCCGCCCTACCGAAACCTGACAGACCCAAAGGGAGCCGAAAGGGACTTGAATGTTGTTGCCCGTGCAGAGAGCCGCCTTATCATCGGCGTACATGTAGGGGGAGCATCCGGGAACCGCGCGGAGTGCGCCTACCAGCCGAGCCGCCCATAACAAAAACAAAACTGGTGATAAGACACTGCCTTACGGCAGGCCACTTCGGAAATAGCGCTCACTGGAAAGCACGCCATTTAGTTCCTCCTTGACTCTTCGGTCCAGGAGCCACTGTCAAACCCAGGCCACCGTGCAGTGCAATTTGGTAGTCCCATCTCCAGTAGGCGAACGCGTAGCAGGCGGTGTCCACTACGTCGTACGCGTGCGTGAAATCAAACGCGACGAGGACGTATTTCTGCGCGGTCTGTTCATCAGGAGGGCAGCTGTGTCTCGATTTGGGCATGCACAGTGCACGCTCACCTCTTCTCTTAAATTATGCGTCCTGAACTTGACCTGAAGACGATGGTTGATGGTATAAGTGGGTGGTGAGTGACAAAATATACCCGTTTTATCAATCTGAATGGTCTTTTCACTTCGATATGAACACTGCACATAACTAACCGTTTTAAAAGCGTTAGGTATTAGATGACCTAAAACGGATACCGAAATTATTGATCGCTCGCTCAGTGAGAAAATGGCCGCATTCGGGATTAGCCAAGGAACTGTCGAAATGGTTACTGGCAACATCCCTAAATTACGTGAAACTGCTAACTGATTTTTGTATTATTGTTGCTGGAGAGAAATGCGGTATGTATTAAAGGACAACGCCTTGTGGTTATTAAACCCGCAAATCACAGCCAATAAAAGAAAACAAGTTATCAATTTATTAAGAGAGCTCTTGGACACGTTGAAACTGTTTTATTTTGTATTCCAGTTGGTCCCATTTATGTCACAAACCACACATGCCATTCCTGCAATGATCTATTTCAGTATTCAGCCACATGGCCACCAAAATTATCTTAACACCTCCCGAAATTTCATGCACAAGAGCCCTTCTTCCATCCTGACGAATTGAAGAATAAAGATAAATGACGATGCAAAATGCCCACATATTTCATTCTGTGTTTATCTTACCGTTTCAACTTTGCTTATATCTCCTTGAATCTGCCATCTGGTTTAATAATTATTTTTAGGACAATTAATAATGTGGTTTAAAGTCCGGTTTGCATTGTCTACATTGCCAAAGCTTCCCGCTGATATAATTTTCCGGGACAGCGCACAGGTCAGGTTCACACTCGCTGCGATTATCTTCTATGTCCTCTCACCATTATCTTATGAATCTTGGTCACGTGGAAAGGCAAAATGATGCTTATCATATTTAATATTAAAATGCACCTAACAACCCATCTTCACAAATAGAAAAAACCCTCAGATATTTACCTTTATGTTCGGCTGTTGCATCTTCCCTAGTGTCTTGCATTTCTCCATGACCCAGTGGCAGCTACAGTTTTTTTTTCAAGAGGTGCCCAAAAAGTGTGGACTGAACTGTTAAGCAATTCATCGTTTCAAATATCACGCCAAATAGGTATGTCACTTGACTGATACAAAATATTATAGCAGGGGGAGGGAGGGACAGAACGTTGTTAAAAATACGATCCACAAAAATGGCGGCAACCGAAAACCGAACGCGAAGGGTGCGATACCATACGCGCCCTTTGAGTGAAATGTTGATGGTAACGTGTGGCCTCTGAGGCTCCACTTTCTCCCCACTTACAAAAATTCTACATCCACCCATACGCGGATCCAGGGGGCAAAGTGGGGCAGATGCAGCCCCCCGATTGATCCCCGGCGCCCCCTGAAATGGTCACGGCGTCCCCATGAAAGGTCGGTGGCACCCGCCTGAAATGGCGCTTCCCACCCTCCCCAAGGATACGAAAATCGGTGCTCACCGATAGGATTTTGCGCCCACCTGACCGGTTTTTCCGGTCAAAAGTGCCGCCCACTGCTCCGGATGGCGCCCCCGGGAAGGTGCCCCCTCCGATTAACAATCCTGGATCTGCCTATGGATCCGTCACCGTTCAAGAGCAAACAATTCACAGGAAAGGTAGGAAAAATATCAAATGTTAGCGGGGAGTGGTGCGGCCAAGATAATTGATGATGCTAACAAATTTTTTAGTTATGTGGATAAAATCATTTGGTGGCCACGCGGGATTGGAAGGACACTCTTGGCTTCTTATGAAATGGGCAGTGTGCTAAAAAAATATTTCGTCAAGTCAATATCAAACTATCAAGATTTAGTTTTAAGCAGTGCACTGTTCACTGCAGTGATACAAGAGTGCTCTGTTCTTTTTCTGTAGGTTTATCACAACCGGTAGTGGTCGTTTTAGCCTCAAAAATGGCTTTTGTGGTATTTATATGGCCATTTGACCGCCCCCGTAGCTCACTTGGTAGAGCGTTGGGCTCCGGCCCACTGCGGAGAAGCATGCAGTGGCAGTGCATGTCCAGGCTTGGGATCGGTTCCCCTGAGACACTCCGGTGCTCCATTGTTTGCTCGATGTAGGTTGGCTGGAAACTGATTGGTGAGAGGGTGACTTGAGCGCGACGGCCGTCCCTGTGCTTTGTGGGAGGTCAAACTTTAGCTTCTAAATTAACCCTTCATTGTGGGCGCTTCTCGTTCGGGTGGAGGGGTCGGGGTCTTCATGACAAGTCCCGTGAGGACTTTGGTGAGATTCAGACTCCAGCAGCCGTACTGGGAAGAACTTGGACGAAATTAAAAAAAAATTAGTGCAAATAAAATTTGACCCTTTTGGCGCTTTTTCCAACCCGGTCTGGTCTTATTCTGTGGAAAAAGACTCGTAGTCCTGGGAAGCATCACTAATCCTTAGAATATGAAATAACAAAAAAAAATGGGAGAAAACTTTTAACACTAGTACGTCTAAATTGTACTAACGCCCCCCCCATGGGGTTTTGTCCCCCGACGACACAATAATGGCCAGCACAAGAAATGCCCCCCCCCCTCTCTGAGTTTACCTTAAGAAATGTTCTGACTTGCTCTCCAGGGGGCGCCTTTCCTATCCAAGGGTGCTTATTCTTTCCAGAGGGGGCGCGTTTCACTCCGGGGTGGCTTTGGCTGTCCAGGGGTGCCTGTGCTAACCAGGGGGCGCATATGATATCCAGGGGCACCGTTGATCTTCTTTGGAGGCGCCTCTGCTGTCCAGGAGGCGCCTGCGCTGGCCAGGGGCGCCTATGCTATCCAGAGGCCCGGATCCTTTACTCAGGGGGCGGGGGGCGCCTTTTGCTGTCCAGGGGTGCATATGCTAACCAGGGTCGCAAATGCTATCCTGGGGTGCCGTTGCTCTTCTTTAGGGGCGCCTCTGCCGTCCAGGGGGCGTCTCTGCCTATGCTATCCAGAGGGTGTCTTCTGTCCATGGGGCGCTTCTGCTATATGGGGCACCCTTAGTATCAAAGGGCGTATTTTCTGTTTTGGGGGCGCCTATGCTATCCAGAGGGCGCCCCTGCTGTCCAGGGAGCGCCTTTGCTATTCAAGGGAGCTTATGATATCCAGAGAGGGTGTCTTTGCTCTATGGGGGGCGCCTTTTGGTGTACAGGAGTGCCTGTGCTAACCAGAGGGCGCCTATGCTATCCAGGGGCGCCGTTACTCTTCAACTGGGGGCGCCTTTTTCTGTCCAGGGGCGCCTCTGCTGTCTAAGGGGCGCCTTTGCTATCCAGAGGGGCGCCTTTACTCAAGGGGTGGGCGCCTTTTGCTGTCCAAGGCGCGGTTTTGATGTCAGGGTGCGCCATTCATATTTGGAAGTGTATTTTATTTTACACAGAGGGTACTACCTCTTCAGATAGGCAGTGTGTCTGATTTTCTCTTGACCAGCCGGGGGCACCGGCCAAATCCGGGGGTGCCACCCAAATTCGTGGGGGGGCGCCTTCCCGGACGAGGTTAAAACCAGGTGTGAAAAATATGCTTTTGTGCACCATCATTTTTTTCAAGGTGTGAAACTGTATACCAGTCTCGCGGAATCCACCGTCCCTGCCGCCCTTGCTCTCCACGGGGGCTTTTTCTCTCTCAGGAGGCACTTCTGCTCTCCAGGTGGCGCCTTTCCTATCCCAGGGTGCCTATGCTATCCAGGAGGGGCGCCTTTTCTCTGCGGGGGCGCCATTTGCTGTCCAGGGGCGCCTCTGCTGTCTAGGGGCGCCTTTTGCTTTCTAGGACGCAGCTTAGATGTCAGGGGGCGCCATCCATATATGAAAATGCCTTTCTCACAGAGGATCCTACCTCTTCAGGTAGGTGATTAGGCTTGATTTTCTCTTACCGGCCGGGGGTGCCTTCCAAATCCGGGGGTACCGCCCAAATCCGCGGGGGGGGCGCCTTTCGGACAAGGTCAAAACCAGGAGTGCGAAAAGATACTTTTGCACACCATCATTTTTTTCAAGGTGTGCAACTGTACACCCTGTTCCGCGGAATCCGCCGTCCCTGCCGCCGTTGCTCTTCAGGAGGGCGTCTTTTCTCTCCAGGAGGCACTTATCCATAATATTTCCATAATATTTATTTCATGGTTCAGAAAAAACACACACAAAGGCTGCTACGAGGAACGCAAAAGCGCCGAAGCGCTTAAATCTAGGCGTCCCACGCAAACACAATCATGGTGTCATCTCAGCGCCGCCAGAGAGGCCACCGCACCGCCGCGACACTCACCGCCGAAAGTACGGCTCACTACACCACATCGAGCACTGGCTATAACATGATTAATTTAATGACTCTTGTTAAATAACGAACCTCTTTGTGCCATGAACAAATTGAAAAACTGCGTGAGCTACTGCCCTGTCCTTGCCTGGAGCGTGATTTCGACCATGGATTAATATGTCAATTTTGTTTTTACGATGCATGTTTCTGAAATAATGATTTAATATCGTAGATATGCTGCTTTCCAAAAGAGTTCTTTGAGGATCAAAAACGGGGACATTGCAGAAAATAATGTTCTGTATTTTCATTTTGATATCCGCACAAGCAGGAGGGGGAGTCCGAATTTTGAATTTGGTAGGCGTGAGCATTTAGTTTCGAAATCCCAAGTCTTAACTGTGTTAAGCAAGAGTTCTGAATTTTGGATCCTAATGAATAGCATAACGGTGGTTGGTTGACTTTGAAGTGATCTCTTAGGTGTTTCAAGAAGACCCTAGGCGAGTTGATTTCTTTCATTCGATTCGGGAGCTTGTTAAATGATTTGATTGCACTTGGTAGGAATGAGTGGCTAAAGTTTACCGTTCGAAAAGGAATCTCCGTTCTTTGGCGCGATGTACGTAATATTCTGTTTACTGTGTTGTCCCTATTGTTTGGCAATATTGCGCTTACGTAAGTGGGAGTGTTGTCTGAGTAAAGTTGATGAAAAAATTTAGTTTTATGCAATTCTCTTCTAGATTTCAAAGAATTCAAGCCCAAATCCTGCATCAGCTTCCCGGTAGGTGTTCTGAAGGGAGTGAATGTTATTAGTCGTCCTGATCTGTTTTGTAGTCTCTCGAGTCTCTGGCTGTTATGTAAAGTCAATAGTCCGTCATAAATAATGTCTGCGTAGTCAAAGTATGGCATTACGTAGGTAAGGTAAATCTGGTGTAGGGGTTGACCTGGACAAGTAGGGGGTAACTGGATACAGTGGGCCAAGCGTCATATTGACTTATTTAACTATATCGTTAACGTGTTCATGGAATCTCAAATCATTGGAAAATGTCATTCCCAGATGCTTGTGTTTAGCGGCGACCGGAATTACTAGACCGTCAAAAAATAGTTTTGGAATGTTTTTTTGTCTCCGGCAGGAAAATGTTTGTTGTATTGTTTTTGAGCCGTTAAACGTGATAAGCCAATCCTGACCGTATTGTTTAATTATATTTAGGTCGTTTTGGAGAGATTCTTGCCTAATGTGAAGATTTTCCATGTTGTGGGTGCCAAAAAGACAGGTGTCGTCTGCAAAAAACATCATTTCATTGTTTGTTTTTCCTGATAAGCCATTTAAGTATAATAACGCGAGCAGGGGGCCCAGCACAGAACCCTGTGGACATCCGCCGTTTAAAGATGACAGTGAGGATTTAGAATCATTATTGAATACACACTGTTTTCGATCAGTCAGATAGGAACGTAACCATGGTAAAAGATCAGTCAGTCCAAATTCTCGTTCAAATTTGAATAATAGTCCCTTGTGCCAAATTTTCTCGAAATAGCGTGATATGTCTAAATACAGTATTGATTTGTCTTGTCCTTTGTCCAACGTGTCGTACAAGGTGTGGGTGAGGTAAAATAGTTGGAGGTGTGTGCTGTGTCCTGGTCTGTACCCGCTCTGTCTTTCCGTCAACAGGTCATGCTGTCTTAAATGGCCGTAGATTTTCTTGAAAATTATTTTTTCAAAAACTTTCGATAAAGAGCAAAGCAAACTAAATGGTCTATAATTGGCTGCATCAGCGGGGTTACCTTTGTTTTTATAAATTGGCTTAACATTTGCTATCTTCCATGATGTTGGGAATTTGCCTTGTTGAGTCGACTTATTAAAAAGTTGGGCTAAGGGCTCAGATATTATTACCGCGGTTACTTTAATAATTTTGACCAGAGTTTTATCCAGGGCCCGTAGATTTGTTTTGATTTAGTCCGTTGATTGTTGTCAGTACATCCCTTTCTGTAATAATTGGTTTTAGCATTTGCGGCACAGCGGGAGTCGGGGTTTGTTTAATTTGGTGAGTATCACCATCAGGCAAGTGTGTCTGCGACACGAAGTAGTTGTTCAAAATTTCGGTTTTTGCTGTGTCTTCTGTAACGAGGTCTCCGTTATTATTTTGTAAGGGAGGGATGCAATCATCTTTTGTTTTCCTGTCATCCAACGAATCGTTTGGTGATATTTGTGAGGGTTTTGACGGCTTTCTAATAGAGAAGAAGCCTGTTGCCGGAGGAATTTAGCTTTTAAATCTCGGGACATCTTAGTCGCGTTGTTTCTACATTGTCTCCATTTGGTCCAATGGTCGTTTAAATTGTCCCTATTTTTGTTTTCCTGGGAGCGCGCTTGTTTGAACAGCCGATCACGTGTTTTGATTAGTCGTTTAAGATGTGCATTCATCCAAGGCTTATCTTTTGTCCTGAGTGTGATATTCTTTCTAGGGATATTCTTTCTAGATGGCGTTTTTAGCTGCATCAAGGAGTGTCGATGTGAAGAGTTCTGTCGCTGTGTCCATGTCGTTATCCAAAATGTCCGTCTAGTTAATCGTGATGAGTTGGTTTGTCAATGCCTCCGGGTTTAGCCTTGAATAGTCCCATATTCAAATAGTTGGTAGGCGTTGGGCGGCCCGCGCAGCGCGTGGCAGTGCTGAGGCTGGGATCGGTTCGAGGCCGGCGCTAATAGTTACCACGTACGTGCGGCAAACGGTGAGAGGGGACGGCGGGGCGGCCGTCCCGCTGTGGATAAACTGGCTAAATAACCCCATGAGGGGTTGCGTTCGGGTGGTGGGTGGGTTCGACAGTCGATGACTGTGAGATGTAGCACCCAGAACAAAACAAAATATAAAAAATGTTCTCTTTGTCGTCCTAGAGCGTGTAAATTTACCCTTGATGGAAACAAATATCGGGAGATGGTCGATATTTGAAAACGGAGGAAGGATTCCACTTTCAGTAATTATTCCAGCGTCTGAAACCATGCACAGATCCCGAAGATTTTTCGTGTCACCTACCATTCTCGTAGGTTCATGTATTACTTGTGTGAGCGATAACGTTTCTACTGTATCTCTAAGTTTCATTTCAAAGCTAGAAATTGGGGAGTGTTTGATTTTAGGATTGCTTAAGTATACGTTTCCAGCATTGAAATCACCTATCGTTATAATTGAGGATGGGTTGTACATATGTGCTAAGTTTACAGTTTCGGAATAGTGATACAAAAATGTGTCCAATCGTTCAGCTCTAAGGTTTTGTGGCAAATAAACGCAATAAATTATCAATTTAACATTATTAAACCTAACTTTCGCCCATATCCACTCTTCATCAAAAACCTCTAAGTCAGGAAGTCTAGTTGCCGCTAGTGAAGGGTTGAAATACATTGCTACTCCCCTCCGCTGTGGGATCTGTGACGGACAAACGGTTGGTGAAAGTTATTTAACTAGAACAGACTGGGGTGTACAGTGCTATCCAATTTGGTCTCTGAAAGCCCCAGGACTTTGATTGCATTGCTCTCTGCGAAATGTTCCAATTAGTCACGTTTGATACCTGATGCAATACTGTTTATGTTGACATGAGCTATTTTGAAATCAATGTCTGTTTTGTCTGGGCCAGGATTCGACTCAACCCCCGCGATTATAAGATTTTGAGCCAAGGTCTGGGAATAAGTTGAGGATCCACCATGCGCAAGAAAGTCTTTGCTGGATTACGACTCGGTAATAGGACAGCAGCTCGCTTTTGACATTCAAAAAAGTGATTGAATTCCGATAATAGTAATTCGCCAGTGCCTCGACTAGGTTTACAAAGTAAGTCAAACGGCAGGTCGGTGTGGGCGGGCGCCCACCACCTTGAAACTTGCTGAATGATTGTTAGAGGGATACGAAAACATGTACACAACTAGAATGAAAGCAAGTCAGATATAAAATACATGCATTCGAAACACTCGGCGTGAATCTGTAAACAAGCACTTTACTTCTAGACTATTTTAACGAAAAATAACTGCTGTTTATCCGGCGAATTGATTGCGATTACGTTTGTGTTTTGCGAATGACAGATAGTTGCAATATGTTGCAACAGTTTGTTTGTGCCACGAGCTCATTGATGCAGATAAATACACTGGCTCGCAACAAAATGAAGGCAAATAATTCCCACTAAACATGTAGTACAGGTGCTCAAGCTTTGTTAGCGCCAAAGAAACACTGAATGTAATTACGGCTAGCTTTCTGATGTTCGACTATACAAAAAAGGTACATTTTAAGCAAAAATGTCTCGATAATGAATCTATATATCACGTTGCACTCACTTTGCACTCATCAGCGCTCACCGGCGCGGCCCCCTCCCCGCGGAGCGGCCGCGCCGAGACTGCTGGGCTCTGTCCGCGCGGTGTTGACCTCCTGGGGAGCGGCCGGTCACCGGTGCAGCGGCGGCGCCAGAGTACCGCCGCGATGGGGTCACCGCTGATGGTTGTCGCTGATGCTGAACCGATGCTGTTCCTCCCCTCTGACCTGAAGACCGTGGCGATGACTGGCTGGCCCTGCGGCTAGAGGCGTCACCAGGCGCAGCTGATTCCTCCTGGGCTTGATCAGGTGCGTCCATGCGCGCTGCCGTCGTGCTGCGGGGTCGCAACACCTCGTCCGCTGCGTTTAGAGCACTATGTTCGCCTACAAGTCTTCTGAGGTCTTCAGTGCTCCGGATGATTTTGGTGGAGCCGTTGTCGCCGACACGCACCTTCATTTTGCCCCAGTCAGTCCACTTCTGCGCTCCAGGGGGCGTCTTTCCGATCCAAGGGCGCCTCTGCTATCCAGGGGGCGCCTTCTCTCTGCAGGGAGCGCCTTTTGCTGTCCAGGGGTGCCTGTGCTAACCAGGGTGGGCATGTGATATCCAGGGGCGCCGTTTCTCTTCTTCGGAGGCGCCTCAGCTGTCCAGGAGGCGCCTACGCTATCCAAGGGCGCCTATGCTATGCAAAGGGGCACCTTTACTCAAGGGGGCCCGTTTTGCTGTCCAGGGCGCAGCTTTTATGTCAGGGGGCGCCATTCATATATGAAAATGTTTTTCTCACAGAGGATTCTACCTCTTCAGGTAGGCGGTGATTAGACTTGATTTTCTCTGACCGGCCGGGGGTGCCGGCCGAGGCCGGGGAGGGGGCGCCTCCCTGGAACAAGCCAAAACAAGTGGTGCAAAAGACACTTTTGCACCCCTTGAAAAAATCAAGTGGTGCAACTGCACCCCTCGCCCCCTGGAATCCGCCGTCCCTGATAAAACGTAATAAATTTTTGTGCAAGGATGTAAGGGACACTTATAAAACATTAAGCAACGTGAAAAAGATTCTTCCGGAGGGATGGAATTTTTAACGGTTACGTTTTTTAAGTTCAAAACTTCGTTGTGAAATTCTTATAGTACGGCAAATGCCAGTGGCAATGGTAGATGAACGGCCTCGAATAGTGATGGGTTGTTGATCGGACCTCAATGAGCGGTACAATGTAGAGGTGTGAGCTTATAACCTCTTTGGGAGCACCTGGGCATCCGTAATGACACCTCGAATATATTCAGTTGGTGTTAAAATTCCCTTTAAATTTTATTGTTTATCATTTTCAGGATTCGAAAGGAGTGTGGTGATGGCTCAAACAAATATAATAGCATACTATTGCCTTTCATACTATTACTTTTTTCCAAATTGGGCACACTTATTGTTTTTGGGAAATCCACACCCCTACATATGGCGTACTTATAGATAAAGTCCCATAAACGACATTGTTTGCCCAATGCCTGCACTGGAAATATATATCTAGCTCTAAAGCGATTTCATTTAAAAAATTGAATGAGATGGTTTAGAGGAAATCGCAGGGAATACTAATGAATTGAAAACTTCTAAGAATGCAAGCAAGTGCAAAGTTCCAAGAGTTTCAATTCGGATAACACGAACTAACAAGCTTATGATCGTATAAAATTCAAGCCCATGTCTCTGTGAGAGGTATCTGTAAACAGGTGTCTATTTCGTATTCATGTGGATATACATACAAGGCACAGTTATTTAACCAAATATATTGCGTTTTTGTAAGTCGGTGTAGTGCATGGGGCCGGGTCATATTCCGTCGGTATATGTATTTCATTTCCTCAAGTGGTTTAAAACTAGGATGAGAACAGGTGATATATGACTTCATTATCAGGTCTGATACAAGAACGAAATAGACACATTTTGCCACTGTGTGTACTATTCAATGGTTTCACATGATCAATTTCTTGCATAAATTGCCAAAGGGCTGCAAATATAATCATCTCGCTCATGGACTTACCTGCGTAAGTGCTAGGGTGAGTGTGGCTGTGTATGGTAACTTTATTCAAATTTTACCAGAGTATACAACCAAAAACATCCGCCAAAAAAATCAAATTAGATATTAAATATCCATGGGAATACCCGATTGCCCCATAGGATTTGGCAGGCATAAAATGTCGGTAAAAAGCTAGCCAGCAGCAAAAGTTTCATCTGTGCCAGGAATTAGGCACTAGCAGTACGCTGCCGTGAAAAGGAAGAGCTCATCACATCATCAAGCCATCACGTCGTCAGTTGCTGGCGATACTGTGATGCAAAAAATAAACAAATACCAAAAAATGACGTGATGGGTTCTTCCTTTGCACGGTAGTGCGGATCTCAGCGCTGCTGGTGCTAGTTTGACTAAATGACTAGAACCCAAAAGCAAGTCCCACTACACGCATCACATGAACGAACATACGAGCACAACATACTCGTACATACTCGTACTTGTACAGCATACTCGTACATCACATACTCAAATTATGTCTGCATGGCTTTTCATTTTTGCTCGCAATAAAAGGCTGCGATCACCAGAGGGATTTACTATGTGACAGGCCGGGCGTACCAGCCAACATTGTCATATATGGGGAACACATTCCCAATACACTGGAGACTGTCAAATAAATTTCAGATATTGAAATGCTCAAGTTGCATCGCCATGCCTATGCATCGGTGTGAAATTTTGAGCTCCTGGCATATACACGGCTCAAAAAGAAATGTTTACCTCTGCTTTCATTGTTATTGAATCGAAAGGCCTTTGGAGTATTTACAGAAAAATTGTGTCTTGACCTGGCCATATAAGAAACGAGGCATGTTCATCTGCTGCACCAAAAAATGGAAACCAATTTCTACCAGAGGCTACTACTTAAATCCCTCATTTTATCAACCGCGACTACTTGGCATGGGCACTATGACCTCAAGGATTCAAGATTGTTCATCGCATACGTTACGTTCTTAAAACACTATCCGGTAACCTCATCTTTACTTCTACGTGTCACCTGACCACTCTCATGGTACATCACAAGTCCTACACAGGCCAGCCTCATGGCATATCACTGTTTTGACAAAGGTGTCACTTCCGAACTGCACATTCTTCATCGCAATCAGGCTAGCTCGACGTGGGTGGAACTGCTTATCGACGCCATTAGCAGCAGCATGTCGTTCTTGCTGAAAGGGCACGTGCTGAAGAGTTCGTGGCAGCCAGAGGGCGGCGAATCCCGCATCAGGCGGCCCATATGCGCCGCGTAAGTATATTGGTACACCTCACTGCCCGGGGACTGCGTGTGGAATTTCCTGAAAAAGAGCGTCACAAGGCTGTTGTGAGCTGTTAAGGAGGTCATATGCATTCATGCAATCAGTCCGGTGAAAACCATAATGGTGTCAGCCTTGCAAACGGAAGCAAGATGCAACAGCAAACAATTTACTATCGCTTGTATTGGTTTTTCTACAAACAGACCAGATCAAAGCAAGCAATGAGGTATCGATAAAATAAAAAGGCCGCCACCCGGTGGAGAAAAAAACGCACAACACTCCGAACCAGGCGGCTCATGAGTAAATAAATCACTGTCCCATCCAGCACGCCCGCAGGCCATCGGCAGCGTATGGTTCTCGTTCATGATCTGCTTGCACCACGTCCATAATGTGTTTGTATTCGTTAATACAGTTGAATACCTACACGTATATTCCAGACGGAGGAGTTGAAACGTATCCCTTATAGATTCATGTGTGTTAGATGTGCCGGAAGCCAGTGGCGGATCCAGGGGGGAGCAAAAAGACATTTGCCCCCCAAACGAAAAAGCTTAGGGCAAAACTATGTTTTTGCCCCCCAGAGCGATCGACCTCCTTTTTTCCCGACTCCTTTTTAGTTTGAAAGCAAGATTTTGGTGCTTCAACTCTCAACTTCAAACAGAACCAGTTAAGTTCAGTGGAAATTTGGGGCCTTGGAGAGGGAAAAAGTATATTAAGCCCATATTTTTCACACCCGGTGTTTTTTTTGCTTTTCACCTCACATGCCCAAAATTATACTGAGAAGTCATATTGTAGCGCTGTTTTGCACTGCATGACGTTTTTTGTTGCTTTTCGACTTTGGTTTGCACCTCCCAAACCGACCGGCTAGATCCGCCACTGCCGGGAGCATCTCGAGCTAGATGTGATCCACCCCTCATCTGTATTTGACTTGTTCCTGAGGCCTGAATTAATGAGGAGGGCCCGCAGAACTCTAATAAGCTACTATGGCAACTACATTCTATGCTGCAATATATAATTGTTCGAGTAATAAGTCATCGCATCATCGCGCCTTACACCAAAGATACCCTGCGAAACAATATGTCGCCGCATCTGACAATTACTCAAGCAGGCCGTTGTTTGCTTATGTTCACATTAACAAATTTTCACATTTTTCAGCTCCCAGTTTCATCAGAACAATATTGAGGGAAACCAAACTGCATCATTGTAATTTTTCAACACCTAATTTTTTGCACGGTATCAGCATTTAATGAATACCAGAATGGCTGTCGACATTCTACTCATGGACCGGATGTTGGCGAAGTCACCTCCCCGTTCTCGACGGTGACCCGATCTGGTTGACCTCGCTTCACTTTTCGCCAAGGCTGGAGAAGTTCTTTGAGGTTCTCACTGTGACTGGAACGCTCAAATCTCCAATCGCCGAGTTCTACAGCGGCCTCAGTCTCGGGAAGACGCCTACCGGCCGTTTCGGGCAGTAAAAGTGTCACCACTGCCGCCAGGACGCACATGCCGCCGAAGACAGATGTAGGCAGGGCAGGATGAATCTGCGCTCCCCCTTCAACGATGAAGGGTGCAACAACGCTTCCCACACGTCCAGCAACTGAAGCAGCTGACTGACCCAGCGTGCGAACAGTGGTCGGCATATATTCAGGAGTGTAGATGTAGACGAGGCTGAACCCGCCAGTCACAGCATATTTGCCCGTCACACCCAACACCATCAGGAGCGTGGTGTTCGTTGTCAAAGCGGTAGGGAGGATGGTGGCAGCGCCGAGAAGCAAGTAGGCGATCAGTGTGGGTCGACGACCAAACCGCGTGGCAGTGAACCATGGCAGGAGAACTGCCGGTAGCTCAAGAAGGCCGTTCAAACCGTTGGCAATGAATATGCTTTTACTGAGCACGCCGACCTTAAATGCTAGGCCGAAGTAGGACAATCCAGACGACAGCCAGATAACGATGGTAGCTATGGTGTAGGTTCGAAGGCGTGGAGTGCGCACGAGTCGCCAGAGACCCCCCACCACGGCTCTGCAAGAGTTGACTTTGGTGGCGGTTTCAGCTGCCTTTTGGCTGACCTCCACGTCATACACCTCTGCCAGCATGTCCATAAGCTTCTTTCTGTCTAGAAACGGGTTTTTGTTGGTGTTTCCGATTTTCTGCAGCAGATCGGCTGCCTCTGAAAGTCTCCCGTTCATCACGAGCCAGCGTGGAGACTCCGGCAGAAGCCAGTAGTCCAGCACATGCAGCAGAGGGATGGTAGACAAGACGATCTGAAGATGCCACCAGACCGGTACCAGGTACGCTAACAGAACCAGAGTCATCACCGCAAACGCGAACGGCGCTTGCATCAGCAGTCCTGCCAGCATGCGCCACTCAGGCGTCAGCATCTCCATGATGATCACCACGCTGGGAATGAGTACAAACAGCGATCCGATGCCAGTCACGAACCGCAGAACCAGCACCAGGTACAGATTTCTTGCAGCAACTGTGGCCCACATACCGATGGTATAGAAGGCAGCCCCCACAAGAACAGTGGGTCTTCTGCCGAAGCGGTCGCTGATTCCTCCCGAAAGAAAAGCGCCAAGCATACCGCCGGCCATTGAGACCGACTGGATCAGTGCCAGCAGCGGCCGTCGATCGCACACCAGACTCCACTCCGTGGCCATGGTGGACGTCATGTCGGACGTGTCGTACACCCAGCGTGTGCACGTGCTGTTGGTGTTTCCGCACGGAGACGCCTCTTCAGGCAGCTGTTCGAATGTGGCGTCTTCCGGATACCCATCAGCGCAGCGGTGGTCTGGTGCGTGTCCGAGGAAGATCATACCCAGCCCAAAGAAGGCCAAGCTGAGTTCTTGCTTGGTGACCCAGATTGATTTGTACAGCTGCCAGCGGCCCGAGCCTCCGACAGCACGGAGAACGTCGTCAAATGACAACTTCTGTGGTTTCGGTTCCTCCATGGTGACAAACAGGTGGCACGTCCAAGGTAGAGTTTCAGTTCCTAACACACACTTGACAAGGGTAGGAACTGCCTTCGCAATTACTAGAGTGAGGCTTTATTTCACGCAGGACTTAATAAAATGGCATAGGCGTTCTCCTGTCACTTTGTGGATGAGTTAAGTATGCACTGGGCATTGAATACCTACGCTTAATGTCTTTCCTTTTGTGACATCTTGACTTAGCCCAATAAAGCAAGGGGATTCTATTAACAAGAAGCGATGAGTTGAAGGTGCCACGAGCGCAGATATTTCCTCTCTAGCGGTGACCCCGGTTACAGCTGTGTAAGCATGATGCCTCAGAAGACACGAGTGATGATTACACCTCTTTCCCAGCAGTGATCCAGAATGAAGTTTGAAAGGCGTCAGAAGAGCGGCACTGGCCTCGAGGTTGTCCAGGGAGAGATTCCTAAGGCGCCAGGTAATGAAAACTTCACTCGGTTCAATAGGTCTGTCAACTAAGATTTTCAGTCAGCCTTCACCAACACTTCAGAACAAAGTCTGGTTTCCCATCTTCTTTACAGTATGGTTGTTGCTCTCTGCTTTTTGTGTTCAATCCCTCTGAGTCTCCATCGCTGTTCAGAGAATTCGGAGTCCTGATGTGTTCGAAAATAAAGCTAGAGAAGCCTCTCCAGGCGATTTCTGAGCATGAACCTGACACCCACCGACACCAGACCAACAAGACGATGAACTGTCTGGGGCTCTGCCTGTACCACTTGCTACTGCCTGCCTGAAGCTACTGCCGCACAAAGCGAGTCAGCTCGACAGACATCCAGCGCTTCAAGGCCGTTCCCAAAAAGCTGCCTGCTCATATTAGAGTACACCACGGCCATAAGCTAAACGCTTCAAAATTTTCTCGGGAAATACCACCTAATCGATTTGGAAACCCGGATTATCAGTTCAAACCCAATGAGTTGGCCGCCATACCGCTTGGGCAGCCATGCTTGTCTAGAGTGCGTCCAACGTTGCTGGACGTAGAGTGTAGCTGCCTTGCTGTGCTCCAAAACTAACAGTCCATTTTAATTCGCGGCGTATGTCGGGGCACGTCTTGGTTTTATGTCATTTGTATATTTCAGTTTCCTATTGGTGGAATGTTTTCATTTTTACGCTGTTTTGTAAGTGTTTTTATGGGCTTTTAAGCTCGGGGTTTTGAGCTAGGTTGACGTCACGCGCCAGTGTGTGGCGGTCCTCTCGTGTGGGTCAGTCTGTCGTCATCCGGCGCTGGGGTGCATGGGGCGCGTTAGCTGTTTTTTCTCGTTTTTCTGGTGACTGCGGTGTGCATGGTCGCACCGTTGAAAATCGGACTTTGCCATGCAACCCATTCATTGACATTCAGATGGGACCCCTTTGGCCAACTCCCTTGTGGATTATGGTCCTGTGTTTTAACACGCATGACGGGGGCGGTACCCGCCCCCTCGGGTTTTCGGAGATAGTAGAAAAACGGCGGCGCGTAGCGCCGCCGTACTGGTATACCTTTTCCCTCATCATTTTTACAACTTTGTGAAAATTTTAAGGTTAGGTCATCTCAGGTCAGGTCACCAGTACAGGTCAAGTGACCCGACCTCAAAAAAGTTTAAGATAGCATAAGTCGGAGCAGGGTGAACTTATCCGATTGAAACTCATATCACATAATGGCCCCACCGAGTTCTCTAAAATATTTTCCGGTATTTTTGATATCGATGACCTAAGGTCAGGTACGACGCATGACCTCTCCATTGGAAATACATGGAAAAATGGTTTTACGGAATAACTCAGTAACGGATGGTGATAGAGCATTTATTTTAGCTGCATTAGACTCGCCTGGGCCTTGCGGTTCTAATGATATGCATTTTATATAATTTGACCCTGACCTGACCTCAGGTCAGGTCAAATCCTTGATTTGACCTAGCAAGGTTAAATGATATATCATTCGATTCGGCTTGCTAAGAGGATTCATATAGTTCAAGTCGTTTTGCTCTATCTTTACTTGTTCAGATGTAATGCCCGAAAAACTGAATTTTACATGTTATCCCTATGACGGGCATGTTTTGACCTCTCGTGACCTTAAATGTGACCTGATAGAAAAATGGTTCAAATGTTTTCGATGGAGAAGTGGATGGGCAGTCCAACGCCGTTTACCGTTTTTCGCTACCTACCGTGGTTCTCGAGATCTTAGGGAGGCGGATACCCGCCCCGCCCCGTCAATGCGAAGGTGGCTGAGACCCCCGTCAATGAGCGTGTTAATATGATCTGTCGTGGTGTCAAATGTATGTTGTCAGGCACCATGTGTGATTTTTTCTTTGATTTTCCGAAGCCTAACTTCTGCGAGAGCTCAGACTCCTGCTTCATTACCAGCAAGAATATATCTTTTTTATTAGTAGTTCAGGAAACCCGCTTTGACTTAGAAGTACACTCTACCAAAAAAATAGAGACAAATTTAAACATATGTGAAATATATTTGGTGATTCCTGATTTAAGATGCAGTAAATTTTTGATGAGATTCAAAGGCTAAGAAATCCCACAATCAGTGTTGGTAAGGTGGTCCACAAAATCATCGAAGGACCTCTCCAAAACAGCTTGTTAGTGAACACTGGCAGTCTCTGGGCTTGCCCCCCCTCCCCACCCTTTATGAGAGTGTTGACCCGCTAATTGCATTGAATTTTATTGCATGCTTCGTTTCCTCTCCGTTGTCAAAGTAGAGTTAATGAGGGATAGACTACTTGGGCCCCCTGTGTCTTTTCTGTTTCCTTATACTTAGGTTGTTGTTGTCTTTACGGAAGGCTCGCTTGAGGGTGTGGGGGGGGCGATGGGGATCTACATTATAAGCAAGTTTACCAGACCTAAGTCAATATCTTCAAGGACAAACGAGGTCGTAAAAGCAAATCAGGACCATGCTGGAGACCTACTAGAAAATACAGTGATTATGCAGAAAAACGGAAATATGCTGAATGCCAACTACGTTCCTAGAGGTAAGTTCCCAGAAAATGTGCTCTAATATTTGAGGTCAAGGTCATTCAAAGTCACTGACCTAAGACATAACAATACGACATATTTTCAATAGTGTACAATAAAACCGGCCTTTGGGCGGGAAATGAGTATTTGATCTTGAAAAAATAACATGGCCTTGAACTTGGCATTCCCATTGAGTGGTCTTAACTATGAAGTCATAGCATAACACGGGACATTTTTTCCTTTACAAACTAGGGACCATTTTCGATCCCTAGCCACTCCCAATTGTCCCCAGGCATTCCAATATTTCTTCACTGGGGATCAGTTTCCTTCTAGAAGGAAAAATCTGCAGGTATGTTCCTCGTTAGGCAAAGGATCCGGGTATGTTCTTCGCAGAGGCAAAGGCAAAGACTCGCCAAAGACCGTTACGGCCTTTTAACAACGTTTAACCCGCGCCCCACCGGGGGTCCGGCGCCACCTTCGCCCCACCGGGGGCCATCGATGGCCCCCCTCTAACTCCGAAAATATGGGCGTTAGCGCAAATCTGCAAAGTGCAATAGAAAGCTCGCGTAAATTCAGTAAGAAATTACTTCGCATGTTTTAGTGCTCAGGTCAATGGTTTGACCTCCAGAGGTCAAATTAGGTCAAGATCGGCTATTTTCACTCAAATATGCAATGATTAAGCAAACTGGGCATAACTCTTATGTCATTAGAGCTATTGAGGCCTGGTAAAGTACATTTGATAGCAAATTGCCAGTACTTTTTCCGCTATGTGAAACGTAAAGACCTCCCGCCAGTGGTTTGACCTCCAGAGGTCACCTCGTGACCTAATATGACCTGAGGTCACGAAAGGTCAAAAAGTGACCTTGCCGTATATCAAATGAAAGCCAGTGACAAGACAAACACGATGGTGTTTGTTTCACCGCTCTAGCTTAATTAGGTCAAAAGTTATTGTCAAAATACTGTTTTTGACCCCTGGTGACCTTGGATGACCTTGGAAAAGTCAAAGGGCAAATATGACCCCTGGGATCCGTGAAAGGGTGTCCAAAAACGTTGTTCTGAGCAGTCTGAGTATTTGCCAATCATTTTTGTGGCTTTCATATCATGAAACAACTTTTCCCCATGCTTTTCCAATGGGAGAGGTCGCCTCGTGACCTGACCTCAGGGCACGAAATCGAAAAATCCCGGATATACACCTTATAGACCCTGGAAGGGTTATGAAGTGTAGGAAGTTTCAAATTGATCGACTTTGAAATGTAGCTCTTACAGAGCTCTAAGGTGAATTGAGGTGACCTTGGTTGACCTCGTCTGGTGACCTGACCTTGGGTGACCCGGGGTAAAAAATTTCAGGGATGATGGGAAAATGATGCAGTGAGAGGTAGAGCCCTCAACCGCGGTGCTGCGCCCCGTCGTTTTTCTGCTATCCCGGAAAAACCTTAGGGGGCCATCGATGGCCCCGGTGGGGCGAGGGTTAAAGTGTGGAATAGAAAAACGATGTGCCTGCTGATGAAAAAAATGTCCCATAGACTTTCGAGATGTGTCCTTTGAAGCCCCAAGTGAATTTTTCTATCTTTAGTCCCCAGTAAAAGCCTGAGAAAAAATGCACTGGCATAACATAGTGATACTGAACAATGTCATCTGGCAGGAACCCTGGGGTCAATGACCTGGACTTGTACCTCTAACTTTGCTCTTGGACTTCATGTGGGGTTGAAATATAATCCCGATTATATGACGTTATGACGTCAACACTCGGTCTACAGTGCAGGCGAACTGGTGCCACCGCGCAATAGGGACGGGCTCAATATATATATATATATATATATATATATATATATATATATATATATATATATATATATATATATATATATATATATTGAGCCCGTCCCTATTGCGCGGTGATTTCAGTTCCAGTAGATATATATATATATATATGCGCGGTGGCACCAGTAGATATATATATATATATATATATATATATATATATATCTCTTTGGAAGCCTATAAGTAAAAACTTATCGACCCATTTTCAAAATGTCTTTGCCAATATATGCCCTATAAAAATCTGGAAATCTAGACAGGCAGTATTCAACTCGAAAATATAGGTGGAGGAACTTAACACCCTCCCCCTCTCAACTGCGCGTGTTAAACATGGTGCGCACAAGCAATGCCTTTACGACATCTTTCGAAAGGACTGCAAACACAGTGTCCCAAAACCTGGGGTGCTGGGTGCAGAACGACACCTAGTCAAGCAAAATTTTCCACTCACTTTTATTTATTTTTTGCTGAATTTTCCACTCACTTCCAACAGTAACAATACTTACTACAATTGAATTTTACTCAACAATACTTACTACAAAGGCCAGTTCCATTGCCTCCTCTACCAACGTCCACTGGAAAAGAGAGCAGGAGAATCAACTAGAAGATCGCCAAATTAACTCGGCTCTTATGCACTTCTTTCGCTTTTCTGAAAGAAAATCTGGCGATTTCTATTTTTCTGGCCAATTATACCTGGCATCCTTATCTCCACCGCTTTCAGTAGAACAACTGAATCGAAATTCTGGCGCGGGCAAGACGCTCAGTCCCCCCTGCCCCACCGGAGAAAGTTCCAATGGGTGAACACCGAAACTAAATTCCACCACTCACAAAATTGGTGAGTGGAAAATTAGACACCCTAGCCTTTTGTAGCCAAAAAAATGAGCTAACCGCTTTGAAAGATATATTTTTGGAAAGCAGTTTATCTGTGCACATGATTTCTAGGCTTACGTCCTTGAAACGTTGTTTTTGTATTTCTGGAACCGAGAATAGTGAAAAACCATTTTTGGTCATCTTGTTTTGGTCATCTTGAAATTTGTATTTTAAGCAGCATATTTTTTTGACATTGTATCGTAGAAAATTGACCATTTATTGGGAAGAAAATAGTTTTTATCCATATAAGCCCTTTATTGCTGCGTCCACGCCGTGTGACACCCAAATTCACTCACGACACCCTAGACATAAATACTCTGATATTTAAGTTGAACTGAAAGTGTCCGGCACTTGAATACATTGCAACTCTACATTTTCATTAAATGATTTTTTGGGCAACAAGAATGCATCCAGTTACCCTTCAAACATCGGCACTTCTTTGTATGGCTGGTCTACGGCGTGGACTTACCAAAACGCCGTCTTTACATCTGCTAAATAAAAGCGGCATCTTTAGGCTTTTTGAAAGGCAGGTTTCATATTCGTTATTGACAAAATATTGTTAGTATTCCTCTTTGTGTGCTTTTAGTTGTATAATTTTCTAGTCTATAAGGATTTAGAAAATTAATTTAGAGCAATTTTTGAAATGCAAATTATGTAGCTCATGCGACCGGCAAGCGGCAACCGATCAGATATTTAAAGTAGTAGTCGCTCTGACGCTGTCGCAACACGCCGCGCCTGGCTGATTGTAGACGAAAGGAAGAAACAACAACAGCAGCAGAAAGAAAAAGGCTGTAGCTTTGATTAGATTCATAGAAAGCAGCATCTTCATATGAAGGTGAGTATATATGTGAAGAGGAGCAGGGGAATTGACAGGTAAAGAAAAGAACCTTTTAGCAAGAGTCTGGAAGAGTTTATTGCCATGATAGAAAGTTTGTAGTTTTGTCTGGTTAGTTAAGTGTAAACCAAGGCTCTACTGGGCCCTAGCATAGGTGTATGCGAGGTGCAGTGATTGAGGTCAGGAGTGGCCTCCAAAATTCCGATAACTATAGGTATAGGTATAAGAGGGGCGTTGTCCCGGAAAAAAACTATACAGTGTATGCTTAGATAATTAATTTTGGCCCTAGGTATTGCACGAAAAAAATCCCCTTTCATTTTTCATTACCTGCCGGTCTCAGAGGCCCTCTCTGCAAAGTTGGTCTAAGGGGGCCCCGATATTTCGTCTCAGGGGCCCTTTAGAGCTGGTCGTGTGGGAGAGGAGAGGAGGGGCACAAGAGTTGGTCTAGAGAAGCCCCCCCAAGAGTTGATCTTCATCCCACAAATGGTAGTATTGGTGGCTCCCAGGGTTCTTTCCCCCAAAGGTTGGTCTCAGAGGCCCCCAAAAAGTTTTTTATTTGTGGCAATTCACCAATTCCTTAAAAAATAATTGGAAACTGCATCAAGGGGTTTCAGTTGGTAAAGATTTACCTGCTTAACCCAAATTTTTCACATGGTAATGGTCAAACAATTCTGCTTGGGGATGATTAAAAAATATTTACTTTGGAAAATTAAAGGAAATATCCATCCCTCAGTTCAAACAAGGGCTTTGAGAGTTTCCCACCTGAGTACCCAAATTGGAAAATTTTTATTCCGCCATACATTTTGAGGGGAATTTTCCACTCACTCGCCATACATTCCGAGCTGAATTTTCCCCTCGACACCCTAGCGCAAAACCTATTTTGGGTCACTGTGCAAACACTGCTCTCTTGCATACGCATCGTTATAGGGGGCTAAGGGGCCTGACCCCCGGTCCCAGTTCTCATCCAAAAACTTCCTGATTTCACCTAACAGGGAAAAAATATAAATTGCCGTCCTTTGCCGGTACAGAATGCAGCAATTATCAAAATTCCGAGCTTTTTTCGTTTCTGGAGCGGATAGCTTTTCAAGACCAGTAGGTTGAAGATTGATTAGGCCTCTCACATTTTTGCCTTTGGTAATGTTTAAGTATTTTGGCACTCAAGCAGAACAGATTGCGTCTAAGTACCCGCGTGATATTTCATCCTCAGACTATCTAGTTAAATTCGTGGCGTTCATTGCCCTACAGTCCCCAAGCGTTTGAACTGACTCAGAATTGAATGGTATGGCAATGAGGAAATAATTACAGCGTTTTGAATGGCATTAAAAAGGGTTCGAACTAGCTAAGTTACTGATATAAAGTAGGTTTAATAACAAAACACCATTTCCGCATATGCTGGCCTATTTTGACCTCTGGTGACCTCATTATTGACCAGAATAAAACAATGAACCAAATTATTTAAAATTCGAAACAAGCTTTTAATTTGTTTTCAGTGTGTTCCTAGAACTCTAATTTTTTAGAGACATGGTGGCATTTCCCATATTCCCGACACGGCAAAGGCAAAGTCCTTTTAACAACCTAATCTAACCTAACCTAACCTGTCCCCTTTTGTCAGACCTGTGAATTATGATGACGACCGCATTATCGGCTTAGAATATTTTTGTTGTGATGTTAAGATACTGCTTTTGGGTGTTTATCTGCCATACGACACCAGAAAGAACTTTGACCAATACGTTTATTACCTAGCAAAGCTTAAATCTATTGTAGATGAATTTGACTCCCCATATGTCTGTATACTGGGTGATTTCAACGCTGATATTGCGAAGGCATCAGATTTTGGTAAAGAACTTAAGAAATTTTGCACCGACTCTAACCTTCTGATCATTGATCTAATGTATCTACCATCTGACTCAGTAACATGTTAATGATGGTCATAGTACTGAAGGGTGGCTTGATCACGCAATATGTACTAGTGGTTTCCAGTCCCTGCGTGGTGAAGTTGGTATTTGCCATTCAGTATTGAGTTCGGATCATTTCCCTATATTTGCTAAGATATACGTGCCTGTGACGAATCTCTCCTCGACTTCTTTGGTGGAGGAGAACAGCAGTGATAGGTGGATGGTTGATTGGGCTTCACTCACGGGCGACGATCTCAGAAAGTATAGTGATGAAATTGAAAAACGGCTTGCGGACATAGCTGTTCCACGCCATACCTTTCATTGTCAAAATTGTTTGTGTCCTGAACATCAATCAGCAATTACTCAATACTATAATGCAGTAATGAACTGCGTGCAATGTGCCTCACACTCTAGAATCTGTAAGAAGATTACCAGCAGAGGCAGGAACTGCATTCCTGGCTGGAATGAGTTTGTGGCGGAAAGGCATGCCTTGATGGTTGACATTTACTCTCTTTGGGCTCTTGTTGGAAAACCTAAGCATGGTTATATTTATGACCAATTACGTTTGGTGAAATCACGATTTAAGTATGCATTACGGTTTTGCTTCCGACATGAAAAAGATTTGAGGGCCAAATCTTTCGCAGACAAACTTATGAGAAATCCATGCGACACGGTTGCTTTTTGGAAAGAAGTCCGCAAGCTCAATAACTCTCCTCCATTAGCACAATGTATTGGAAATGTTAGTGGTGAGAAGAATATTGCTGGCATGTGGAAAACTCATTTCTCTGGTATACTTCACAGTGTTCGAAATGATTCGTGTAAGTCATCTATTTTAAAGCGGCTGGGGAATTATGATAATTATTTCAAGCCCTTCTCTTATCAGGAGACTGTAGCAGCAATACAAGCCCTATCATCAGGACGTTCGAATGGAAGCGATCAACTAAGCGCGGAACACTTTAAATTTGCAGGTCCATCTTGTGCAGTTCACTTATCGCTATGTCTTACTGCGGCTGTTAGGCATGGTTTTCTTCCCCCCCAGTTTGGCAAAAGTGCTTCTGTCCCCGATTGTGAAGGATAGATCTGGGAACATTTCGGATAAGGACAATTACAGACCGATTGCACTTGCTAGCGTAGCCCCAAAAATTTTGGAAACTTTGGTATTGAATAGGAGTAAGCTGAGTCTTGATACAGGTGATCATCAGTTTGGATTTAAGCCTAAGCGGCCCACAGATATGGCAATCTATGCGGTAAAGGAAATTACTGATTCCTATATTCGCAACAATAGTACTGTCTTTGTGTGTTTCCTGGACGCCCGTAAGGCTTTTGACCGAGTAAACCATTGGAAATTATACGATAAGCTTTTGAACAGAGGAATGGACGCTTGCATGGTTAGAATGCTTGTGAATTGGTATGAATCTCAACAGTTTTACGTGCGATGGGGTAGTTATATCTCAGATGGATTTTCTGTTTCCTATGGGGTGAGGCAGGGATGTAGGGGAGAGGGGGGAGAACTGGGACGAAAATTGAAGGTTGATTTTAGGAGTTTGCAGAAAATCAGTGACTGATTCCATAATATTAAAAATGGTACCGTTAGATAGAGCAGAGAATTGTCTTTCATTATGAGATGTCACAGCTTCAATACTCAAAAGGTATTTGACCAACGTAACGAAATATAAAAAACACCTGAGGTGGGGAGTTGGGACAGGCCCAGGAGAATTGGGACACACAGCGGGGAGAAGTGAGACATACGGGGGAGAATTAGGACGTGGATCGATGTGTGATATAATATAAAAGTGCATTAACCCGCGCTCCACCGGGTTACCAGGGCCACCCCTGCTCCACCAGTGGGGGCATCGATGCCCCCTCTAACTCCGAAAATATGGGGGTTAGCACAAATCTGCAAAATGCATTATAAAGCTCGTGAGAATTCAGTATAGTTTTACTTTGCATGTTTTAATGCTCAGGTCAATGGTTTGATCTCCAGATATCAAGTTGGGTCACAGGCTATTTCCACTAAAATATGCAATGCCTAAGAAACCTGAGCATAGCTCTCATGTCATTAGAGCTATTGACATATGGTTAAGTAAATTTGATAGGAAAATGTCAGAGCTTTCTCCGCTATGAATAACTAAAAGGCATCCCTCCAAAGGTTTCACATCCAGAGGGCACCTCTTGACCTAACATGGCTTTAGGTCACAAAAGGTCATAAAGTGGCCTAGCCGTATAGCAAATGGAAGTCAAAGCTGATACATAAAATGATATTAAATTTAGCGCTCTAGGTTGATTAGGTCAAAATGTATCGTCAAAATACTGTGTTTGACCCCTGGTGAAGTGAAGGACAAATATATTCCCTCGAATCCGTGAAAGGGTGGTCGAGAATGCTTTCCTGAGCAATCTGAGAATTCGCAATCATTTTTTGTGACAGCTTTTCTAATTTTTTTGTATGGGAGAGGTCACCTCGTGACCTGACATCAGGTATCCAAATAAAAAACCCGGACATAAATTGTTGTAGACCCTGGAGGGGTCATCAAGTATAGAAAGTTTCAAGTCAATCGGCTTAGGAATGTAGCTATAGTTGAGCTCAAATTTTGAAGTGAGGTGGCCTTGGTTGACCTTGTCTGGTGACCTGACCTAGTGTGGCCTAGGGTAAAAAAAACTTCAGGGATAGTGGGAAATGATGGGGTTAGAGGTAGACATCTCAACCACGGTGCTGTGTCACGTCGTTTCTTCTGTTATTTTGAAAATTTTTAGGAGGCCATCGATGGCCCGGTGGGGCAAGGGTTAGCATAAATTCAACTCACGCTTTGCATCTTCACGGTATATGAACATATACGTCAAATTCCACCAGAGCCGGAGGAGAACGAGACATATTTCCATATCTTTGTAATATGGTCGCAGAGAAACATAGTTCACCTGACCATTCGGTCCAACATCACTTCAGTCACGATACAGGTAAAAAACGTACGAAATTTGACCAGGGATGGCATCCGTGCACGGCACACATGCTCAGCCTGTCGCAGCCCATTGCACGTCCCGCATGTATCCACTCTTCAGAATACCTATCCAAACGCATGCCACATGGTGTTATAACAAAATATTAAATGTTCTTATCTTAATAAAAATGAAATGCTAGTTGGATTTTGAATTGCAGCGTGAAATGGTAGGGGCACATATGATTTTAATGTGTGTGATGAGGATAAATAACTATAATTAAAGATAATACCTTAAAAATATGATAATTTTACAAATCCTATGCTCGTAAATTACTACATAATAACCTTCTTCCAGAGACTAGAATCAATCGCATTACATATAATCTACATTTGGGGGAAGTGGGACATTGCGGGGAGAACTGGGACACTGAGTCCCACTTCTCCCCAGGTCGCCGTTTTTAACAAAGTCTTCCTGCACCGGAATTCTATCAATCCCAATACTATATATTTCAGGGCATTACGTCTGTATAGTATACATAAATACAAAAGCGCGACAACAGCCACATCACAGTTTTAAAAATCACGCAAAACAACTTAACATACCCTCAGAAAAACAAGTTTTTTGCTGACACTCGCGTATCGTGACCATCGCCAGACGAAAAGGGGAAGTATCACCATGGTGATGTGCGAGCAGTACGACAGTAGTGGGGCCAGCAAAAAATAATCGAGAAAACCGGCAGCTGGCGAAGAAAACGGCTCTGTCCTACTTCTCCCCCGTCCCAGATCTCCCCCTCTCCCCTATTGTATCACTGTACTTGTTTAATGTATACACTGATGGACTGTCCTCTCAGCTAGCCCAAAGCCAGGTTGGCTGTCACTATCTAGGCTGTGTGAATCACCTCTACTATGCAGACGACATGGTTCTGTTGTCTCCAACGCCATATGGGTTACAAAAAATGCTTAAAACATGTGAGGTGTATGCCAATCATCATGATATATTATTTAACACGAAAAATCGGTATGCATGGCCGTTATCCCTATGATATTTAAGAAATGGTACTGCCCGATTTCACTCTATGTAATAATATTCTAGCATATGTGGTTTCATATAAGTATCTAGGGTTTCATCTAATGAACGCACATGTCCAATCTGATGATAGCGAGGTACAATATCAGTATCGGCAGTTACGCTGTCGTGCCAATTCCCTTATTCGAAACTTCACAATGTGCTCATATGTCGCCAAAAGGTTTCTGTACAATGCGTACTGCTCGACTATAAGCTGCGTATATCTATGGCACTCGTTTCGCTCCTCGGTGCTGAAAAAGTTCAAGGTATGCTTTAATAATGCTGCTAGGATGTCCTTTGGCTATGAAAGGTTTTGCAGCGTATCTGGCATGTTTGTGACTGAAAGAATCGATAATTTTGATGCTTGTTACAGAAAAGCGGTGTGGGGTTTTGTTAATAGGATATGTGACTCTAATAATCGTATCCTGAATGGCTTGTTCCATAGTTATCTGGCTTTACTTCGCGAATCAGAAAGGTCTGGTATAGGGCTCTCCATTAAAGGATCGTAATGTGTGTGTGTACAAATGGAAATGTTATTTTTTGGCATTAGTAACTGGACCTTGAGCCTGTAAATGAAGAATTCTCTCTCTCTCTCTCTCTCTCTCTCTCTCTCTCTCTCTCTCTCTCTCTCTAATGGTCATGCCCGCAACGGGGGCGAATGTTAAAATGTTGACCCATTGTAATCTCTACTGACCCAGAATTACTGCGCGTAAGTGGAAGGGGTGAAAAAGAGACCCATTCAAACAATCACTATTTCCCATAGCCACATCCTAAAAAATGGAAGGGGAGTAGACTACGTCATAAATGCTCCCCATTAATTAGCCAGTGCTGCAAGCTCGTTTCCATATCTCACTTCAGCGTGTTGACGATATTCTTCTCGATGTCTCCGGCGCGCGCCAGCTCGTTGTCCTGTTGCATGTGCACCTCGCAGATGAAGCGCTGCATACAGGCGGGTCGCCGGCGCCGCCAGGATGCCGCGCCGCTCATAGGGAGCGCTGCAACACAGCCGGTGACGTCACTGCACACTGCAGCATCAAAGCCGGTGTCGACTTCATTGCACACTGCAGCAACAAAGCAGGTAGGGTCACTGCATACTGCAGCAACAAAGCCAGTGACGTCACTGAACACTGTAGCATCAAAGCCGGTGACGCCAATGCAAAGTGCAGCATCAAATCCGGTGACGTCACTGAACACTGCAGCGACACAGCCGGTGACGTCACTGAACACTGCAGCAATACAGCCAGTGACATCATTACACACTGCAACAGCACAGTCAGTGACGTCACTGCACACTGCAGCATCACAGCCGGTGACGTCACTGCACACCACTGCAACACAGCTGGTGACGTCACTGCAGTCTGCAGCATCAAAGCCGGTGAGGCCATTTTACACTGCAGCAAAACAGCCGGTGACGTCACTGCAGTCTGCAGCAACACAGCTAGGGACGTCACTTCACACTGCAGCCACACAGTCAGTGACGTCACTTCACACTGTAGCAACACAGCCGGTTAAGTCACTGCAACGCGCTGCAACCATAGGTGAATCAATAAAAGACAACTGGGGGTACTTGCTCCCCTTCCCCATCGACCCCTAGCACTCCCTTCACGGGTCATACCACCCCTCTCCCCCCTCTGAAAGGCCGATGACGCTTCCTGAAACGTCACTTCTCACCCTCCCTCCGAGTCGAATATGGGATTTGGCACCTACCCGGTAGGTTTTTCCGTCCAAAAGTGTCACCCTCTGGTCCGGATAGCGCCCCGGTCCATGTGCTTCCCTCGCGATCGAAAATCCTGGATCCACATATGACTGCAACCTACTGGGTCTTTCATTAAAAATGATACTTTTCATCAGTTGGATATTGACACTTCCATCTTGCCAATTGGGACATGTTCGCGCGATGATAGGTGAAATTATTTGCATTTTTGTTCTTTTGTCATTTGAAATATCCTTGGGTGCTACTATGAGAGCTGCATGGCAATCCGTTATAAGAAGGCAGACGCCATATTTTCGTTTCTCCCATCATGGTTCTGTTTACACCAGGATGTAAAACGTACCAGCACTACGTGTTTTATTGCAACTCTCATTGGTTGCAACAAGTGACCAAGCGTCTTTTAATTTTTAAAAGGTAACTCTTTGACTGAGAAAAACATTTTTGCTGAAAAGGAAGATAGGGTGAACTTTTTTAAGCGATCTTTTATGAGTAGTTTATGTAAAAATTGATTCACTGCACTATTTTAATCCAGTCCGCCGACGTCTCCACCGCCCGGCGTTTTCCCCTTTTTAATGTCCAAGGCTGTCATGGGTCTGCTCCCCCCTCCCCCGCCGACAACCAACCGGAAGCAACACTATAATACGGTAGATGATGTCAAAACACAACTCACTGTGCAACATTGCAACACATGCCACATAGGTGAGCCGACCTGTACTACAACGCGGGTATTGTGCAAGTTACACTGCACACTGGTTAAATGCTGAGATGTATCTATAGCACGAGGCTCATTCGGATTTGGACTGCACACTTGCTCTGCCTGCTATCCAAAAGAAGCGCCATTATGACCAACACTTGGACAATCGTGACAATTCTACGGCGAAAAAACCTTCAGTCATGCAAAATCTATCCAGTCGTTTCCCATTCATTTGCAGCACACCTCGTGACTCTGGATGAATGACTGGTCCCAGATCGCCAGAGCTGGGTTGTCGCCGTACTCACAATTTCCTGCGGGTCGGCTCCTGTCCTTCAGTAGTTGGTAGAGCTGAGCCGTCATCTCGATGTCCTTGACTGTGGGCGTGGCGCCGCTGCCGTCTCCGCGCGAGGTCCGTCGCGCACGACGCGTCGGCGGCGTCGTAGACGGGTGCGGATCTGTGGGGGGAGAGTGCCGTCAGAGGTCCTTCACGGACTACCGAGATGTATCGTCAGTATGTTGCGTCTTACCGCGATGTTGGGAATTTCAAGTGGGGTGCTCTTTTCAGCTACCTTTATGTGGGTGGAACAGTCCATTTTCCTGCGTGAAAAATGGCTATGTATGCTAAATCAATGTCCGTCATGTGTGTAGCAGCCTCCGAAGTGAAATGAAATCGCATGGCCTATTCTCAAATACAAACCCGACCTCGCTCTATATATCTATTGATAAATGTACAAATTCTCTGCAGGGCCGTGGCATGACATGCACTCCATTGCCTATTTACCAGTAAGCCCTTTATTTAGTCAGTTACTTTTGGAATATCCTGTAAAAGCCGAAAGGAAGATTTGTGCTGTCACAGGCAGCGTCTAAGATATATTCAGCATCACAGTCGGTAACAGACTTGAAATAAAATGTTACAGAGCCCCTGTTCCGTGCATAGATAAGACTCTAGGTTGTTGATATACCAAATCACATTGGCTGCGGATGGATTCGTCTAGCTGCTGTTATATAGGCGGATCCAGTATTTCAAATCTTGGTGGGAGGGGGCGCCCCCCGCCCGGCCGGGGGTGGTACACATGGTCGAGGAAGCCATCCGGACCAGGGGGCATCACATTTAGGCAACAAAACCTACCAGGCGGGCGCTAAATCCTGTCACGGGGGCTGCGATACTCGCATCCTGTGGAGAGAGAGGGGAAACGACATTTAAGGGGAAGCCGTAACCATTTCAGGAAAGTCGAACGTCGATGGGGGTAGGACGTGTCCCCACTTGCCTGCCGCCCTGGATCTGTCTTTGTCCTGCAGTATGTTCACCCACCACACCACGGGCATGTTAGCAAATTGAAGGCCACACAATACTGTCAGCCAACCACAGACAGTTGCAGACTTAGCTTAGCGGTTGCGCCATACCAGTTCTGGGCTACGAACTGCAACCATAAGGGTCAACACCGCACGGTGGGTCAACCGTGTGATCTTGTGAGAAAAATATGTCGATATGTAAATAAAGCCGATCAGAAATATCTAGGTTTTAGTTCAAGACCATGCGGTTGGCGACATTACGTCACCTGCCCTGTATGAATTTGAACAAATAAGCATACCAACTAGTTCCAGGCTAAGCCAAATAAACAGCGCTATTATCTGGAAATATACTGGGAAGGTATCACAGCTGTAACGTTCCATACTTTTGCAAACACAAAAATGTATTCATCGGTGGAAAATTATACACTTGTATGATCTCCACCGTTGTCTTCAATTCTGTACATCTGAATTATTGATTAATTCTTGAATTATTTATTGAATTATTCTGTACTTCTGACCCGTGAGCAGCAAAGCTTGCCACGATGCTGCTCACGGGGTGGGCTACTCGTCAGTCCAATGGGCATCAATCAATAAAGCGGTTTTACGGACCTACATTTTGAGCCTGCTTCCCAATTCGAGAAACCCTCAACATCTTAGTCAAGGATATACTGATGCATGGAAGTCAGAAAAACCTCGACCTTGCCAACTTTGATGCGGTAAGTATAGACAAAACATACTACCTACATTAAGCCATCCCAGCTTTTCAATAACATCCGAGATATGGTCGTGCTTCCTTCGACCTGATATTATTCTGGCCGCAAAGCTAAAAATTATCTGTATTGGTGCCTTTATTAGGCGGCAATGTGATTACAATTTTTGGTGGGTCTGCTGCAAAACCTTTTCCACCACGGAACGTGAAACCGCAACAAGCTTAAAATCGTAAAAGATAATGAACCTTTAATGCAGGCATGGGAGACATGTGGCAGATATAAACAAATAGTTTTGGGCATCTTGGCCGAAAACTGTTTGCACGTTCGGAGAAGACATGCCCTTTTAGAGTTGATTTAGAAACCAGCACTTATTTAGATATTAAGCGGTGTATGAGAGAAATTGTACTGCACTAAAGCAAGGGAGATCAAATACGTTTTTCTGACGTTATCATTTGGTCAAACAGTGCTTTTTCGTGGGGCTGGTTTTCAGTTGCGCAGAAGCATGAAGATAATACTTTTCTGTGCGAAAGCATGATGAGTTGGTGATGGAAATGGTACTTAACGCTTTTAAAAGCCGTATCAGAGGAATAGCTCCTGAACACCTCAGCAAGTTTTGACGGCAATGTGCCGTGGTTTCTTACGCAAAGGGGCGAACCCGGTGGGTTCATCCGGCTCCTCGGGCAGCTGCAGCGGCTGGGTTCTCTCCGTTGGGTCGGTCCTTTTGCCGTTGCCGTCTCTGGCTCTTCCATCGACGTCGGGTACCGCCCAGGAGGCCACCAGACCCTCCAGGAACCATCCGGCAGCTGGAGCAGCACATATCAGGGCCGCCGCCAGGCACAGAAGGGGCGGCACGCGGAACATGGCCGGCAGACGCGGTCGTGCGCCGATGTGATGACTTGTTGTCAGCCTCTGCAGGATGCTTGCCGCATCAAGGAAGCCTGTTCATTATGGAGACCGACTCTTGTTGAGGAGCTCTTGAAAAGTGGTTGAATACAAAACACTAGTACTCGAACTGACAACTGTGGAAAATCGCGAGCTCACTGTCACTTGTTTCCTCGCTTAGCGACTCCGGGAATGTCCAGCTAACCTCATAATCTGACGTTGCACAGAACACTATGGTCTACTGCCAACACACACTGCAAAACTAAAAACAATAGCACGAAACTGTCTAGAAGCGCCACTCCGTCGTCGCCGCCTGCCACTTCACGGTCGCGCTGCGGAGCACTGTGCCGTGGCCTACACCTGGATCTGGCCCCCTCGCCTCCAGGCTCCCTCTCCCACCCCCCTCATCCCCGTTCAGCCGCAACCCCTCGCACAAGGCCGCGCCGCGAGGCAAAGCTCAGGTGGGCACGCTGTAAAAAGTGAAAGTGGGGCCAAAGCTGGTCGAGAAGCCCTGCACTGCAGTGCCTCTGCGGAATGCCTAGCCGGTCACCCCTGCACTAAAGAGCAGGGCAGGTTATGGTCGGCTAATGCTGGGCCACGGTTCGTAGTTACGTTACGCGGACTCCGTACTGTCACCGACTCCGGTACTACTGGCACACGGGGCAACCAACCAACAACCCTACCAACTCTTTTGATTAAAAAATATTCGAAACCAGGATGTTTTTTTACGAAAAATACGATATCCGCCACGGTTTAAGTCAGATGTCAGGCATGCACTTAGAAATGAATCAGACTGCATTTGAACGAATGAAGCGCCAGCCTGGTGACAAACAAACGTGTGAAGAGTTTCGAAAATATTTCCGGTTTTAGAAAGTAATGGTGCACAATTTTCAGACGAAACAGACAAGGCCAGAGGAAATTGTACGTCGTTTGCTACAATAATAATTGGTGACCAAAGCCGGCAGTCCTGACAAATTAAGTGACCGCGCGCTTTGTGAATGTGTTGGGAACTGGCTAGCTGCTCTCTGTGCAAATTTCTTAATATGTCTCTCAACTGTAGATTCGTTCCTGAGCAGTGGGTAGAAGCAAATATTGTTCTAAACTTAAAAAAAGGGTCACGACAAATTCCTGATGACTACTGATATGTTTCATTGCTGCCTCTCTGCGCCAAAATGTTTGCAGCATAATTGGTGTATCGAGGATGACCGATGGGGGAGGCACCTTCCCGGGGGTTGGGGCACCATCTGGACCAGGGGGCGCCACTTTTGACCGGCAAAACCTATCAGGTGGGCGCAAAATTCTATCGATGGGCGCCGATTTTTGCACCCTGGGGGGAGGGCGAGGGTGGGAAGCAACATTTCAGGGGGCGCCATCGACTGGGGGCGACATCGACCTTTCAGGGGGCGCCGTGACCATTTGAGGGGGAGCCGAGGGTCGATCGGGGGTGGGCCTGTGCCCCCTTTGTCCCCCTGGATCCGCCTATGTGTAGTATGCATCCAGATATCACCACGTTCAGCGTCATCTTTCCCATGGCAGCATGGATTCATGCCAAGCCGACCTTGTTAGTCCAATCTGGCATCTTTTCTGGCACACGAGTGTGTGGAAAGCCATTTCTGAAGGCGGTAAACTGGACACAGTGTAAACAGAATTCTCGAGCACGTTCCAAAGTGTCAGCCGTCGCATTTTTTTGTACAAACTGCAGCACATGTATGGCATTCTGATTACTTGAAGTTGAGATGGTTGACCTATTATCTAGGCAGACGTAAACAGAGAGTAGTGCTGAACAGCAAACTATCGAAATGGGCTCGTGTAACTTCAGACACGCTAGTAGAAGGGCTCATCTCACCGTTGTTGTTTACGTTATTTGTAAACGATCTGCCACACGTAGTTTCTACCAAGTGCTCTTCGCCGACGTTCTAAAACATTTTGATCAAGTGAAATCCCAAAATAATATTAACCCTTGCCCCGGTGGCGGGTACGAGCCACCTGCGCCCTGGTGGGGGGCTAAAAAGACCCCCCACGATCTCAAAAACTAAGAGACTAGAAAAAAGCGCAAAACGGCAATCGAAAGCTCTTCGAAAATGATATCGAAAATACTTCGGTCATTTTTCTTGTCAGGTCAATATCAAGGTCACCAGAGGTCAAAATAGGTCAAAATCGCTAATATGAGGTGTACTAAGAAAACCTCCTATATCTCAGAAACTATGATAGCTAGAAACATTTTTCTAACACCATTCAAAGCTCTTGAGATGTGCTTTCATTGCAGTGGCATTCATTTTCGTGTCAGGTCAAAGCCTAGGGAGCTACAGGTCACTAAATATTGGGCATATTCTTGGGAATGTCCATAGCCACCCATGCATAAGGGCGTTTTTTTCGCCAATAGCTTCCAAACCAAACAAGATACAGCCATAGTTTATGCACCATTGCAATCCTCTCGTCAATACGAATCGAATGATATATGATATTGCTATGCCAGGTCAAATTTAAGAATTTGACCTGACCCAGGTCAACGGTCTGACCCAACTTGACCTGGTATAGTCATGATGTATATCATTTGACTTCCAGTGACTATACAAACACTTTGGTGAGAAAATAAAAGCTCTATCTTAGTTGATTCAAAATTTATAGAGAAAAACACCAAAAAATGCTTATTTGACCTAAGGTGACCTTTTAAAGATCACAAGTCAAAAATTTTGGTATCAGCTTCAGAAATGGGCTAAGAGCAAGTCGCAACCGATGTTTGAAGTTGATTCCATCCATACTTACTGAGAAAAGCTCATTTCGTGATTTTCCCCATGCATTGTCAATGGGGAGGTCATGCTCTGCACATGACCTTAGGTCACCAATATAAAAAATCCCGGAACAAATGTTGTAGCTCCTGGTGGGCCCAAGATGTGGTATGAGTTTCAACTTGATCGATTAACCTTTCTTTTAGTTATGCCGTCCTAAGTATTTTTTGAGGTGCGGTCACTTCACCTGACCTGGTGACCTGACCTGATATGACCTTGAGCCAAAATTTTCAGGAAAGATGTAAAAATGATGAAGGAACAGCTAGACCAAGTTTGGCGGCGCTGCGCGCCGCCGTTTTTTGGTCACTTCAGAAAAACCCGAGGGGGTCTAAAAAGACCCCCACCCGGGCGAAGGTTAACACTACAGAAAGGCGGACCTGGACGCAGTAATAGGTTGGGCTGCTGCCCATAGAAGATGAAGCTGAATGTCTCGAAATCCAAGTCTTTCAAAATCTCTTTAAAACGTAATATTATTGATTCGGCTGATAAAATCAACGGAACAGCTTTCCAGAACGTTTCTTCCTTGAAGATTTGGGAGTAATGATTGACCAAGAGCTTACTTTTTCCGGTCATATCAGCTCGATTTATCCAAAGCAAACAGATCACTGGGTTCGTTAATCAGATCCTTCCAGACGGCCTCCCAATAGACTAGATGTAAGCTGAACAACAAGGTGGCAGTGGCGGTTTTTAATGCTAACGTCAGTTTTAGAGTATTGTTCAGCGATTTAGACTGGAGCCGCCAAACGTCATTTGGACTGTGTAAAAATAATTCAGCACAGCTTTTTGATGTCGCTTGCGAACCATATAAACGCAGCCTGCCCATCATTATACTGCGATGAATGGATAAAGTTGTATGATGTTCGTACTGTACTGGTGAGGTGTGTGCAACATGACGTCTTATTCACATGCATGGGTTTTAGAGATCTTATCGCATCATCCCATCTTTTGGAATATTTCGTGCCTCATTTACCATCTAAAAATTCCACGCATGCTAGTGTAACTTTTTGGATGTGCCTCTTGGTCGAGTGAGCACTGTAAAGTCGGGTCTGTTTATGCGGGCTCCTCGCGTTGCAAACAATTTGTTTAGCCCACTCACCAACTAATGATGTCTTTTATTTGCATGCGAGATTATTTGTATGCGAGAGAAGATTTTTCTGAGGCATTTCAGGTCAGTCAAGCAATCACTGAGGTGGCCATTCAGCTGGAGCTACCACACTGATGAGTGCTGCCACATCACTGTTTCAGTCACACCACCGCACTTGTCACCCTTCCATACCACACTGTTCTCTTCTCTGTGTGGATGTGAGCTTTTCGTTTCGCACACTGTCCCTTCCTCTCATAACCTACCGCTTTTGTGTGTGTATGCCCGTGGTTCATTTGCCCTGCGTCCCACTGACACGTTTGTTGTATGTGCATTGTGCAGGAGTGTGAAATCCGGTTGTGATTGCTCATCCATGCGGTGAAAACTATTGAATGTCAAACATACACTGACGATTCAATATGGATTGTTGGCACACGCCATCACCAGACCATCGCCCAAGACAAACAATCCGTCCACAGATTTTAAAGAAAGCTTCATTGTTTTTAAACGTTGATAGGGTTTGGAGTGCAGTGACGAGGAGCATGATCATAAGTTGATAAGGTGTAGACTGGCCTGTGTCCTCGAATACTGATGTAAAACACACTTAGATTGTATATTTGAGCACAGCCCTTCATCAGAATCATGCAGGAAATGTCACCAATTCTCAGTTCTAGTGTAGCCAGACCTCAAATTGAGCTTCATATTTTTCTCCCCCTGCCCATCCAGATCATTACATGGATGAGGGCAACACGGTAATAAAATTAAGTAGCGCTCAAATAAAGCTCAGTTTCACTGTTTGGGTTGCGAAAATTCCGTGGCGGCGCCCCTGCCGTACAGCAATAGTCATCAGCGGACTCAGGAGGTATGGGGAGGCGGGTTCCCTCTAATCGAGCACTTGGCGCTCCCTGACACTGCCCTCATGCTCCCCCCTCCCCACAGAAATTTCGTGCCCCCAGGATGCAAGTACTGACGATCATGCGATGAGATTTGGCCCCCGCTCTCTCTAATAGTACGGCACACACTAGGAAATGGCGCCTGGTTAGCCCAAGTAGCACCTCCCGTTCGGGCTGGGGTGCCAACGCCTCCCTCGATCGGAATCCCTGGAGCCTCTTAAAGAAATTGTCGAAAAATCGGATTATTTCTTAAATTCCAATGATATAACACCTGTGCTTGAATCAGAAAAAAATTTGTTCTCATAAATTTGAGTCTGTACGCTGTAGTTATGTTTACACGCAGTGGCATTGAACGATTTCCACGCTCGGCAGAAGCCGGTCAACATGTGCGTTGCCAGGGCTAACTTTTGTGGGAGCAAGGTCGAAGGTCGAGCTAGAGCACGAAGAGCTGTTGTTTTCTCTTGGACTCAGAATTCGTCTTTTTGTTGCCCTAAAGCCGGTGTCGCCTTTACACCGCATTTGTCTTGCTGCTTGACGCACTCTTGGCGTGCTTGGCAAAATAAGCGTGCCCCCAGCTCCGTAACGAGTGGAGTTTAAAGATAGCACTCGATTTAGTGTCATACAATATGGATGTCGAGTCCAGAATAAAACAACAGACAATTGTGCTGTTGTCCAGTCTTCCAGCTCTCCAACCCCCCTCCCCCAAAGTCAACCATGGCGCCGTGCATGCTTGCAGTGGCGCAGCCAGGGGGGCACAGGGGGCACGTGCCCCCCCATTCGGTGCCGGGGTGCCCTTTTGATTGCCGGGTGGTGTGCCCTTTTTGGGCCGTGCCGCTCGAAATTTGGTGCCCTACGTCGTTGAGCCTAGATGGAACTAGACTGCATTTAGTGGTTTAAACTATTGTTTGACAATTAAGTGCCTTTTTGGTCAGTTAGGACATTCTGTCGCCTTTCCAAGCACCCGGGAAAAGTATAGGCACGTAATCCGTTTCCAGATAATGCCTCATCGTCGCCAATAATCGTATGGGCAGAGCTAATCTGGTGCCCCTTGAGCTCATCTGGTGCCCCCTGAGCGCTGGTCTTGAACCCTGGAGCTGATAATATGCCCTCTGAGCTAATCTGATGCTTTCGTTGTCAATCTGGTGCCCCCCCCTGAGAAAATAATTGTGCCTTCTGAATCTATATAATGTTCTCTGAGTTAGTCTGATGCCACCGAGCTTGCCTGGTACCCTATTAGCTGTTTTAGTGCCCCTTGAGCTGATCCGGGCCCCCTGAACTTATTTAATGCCTCCCGTAGTTTATCTACTGTCCAGGGCCGCAGCCAGGGGGCACAGGGGGCACGTGCACCCATCGGTGCCGGGTGCCCTTTTGATTGCCAGGTGGTGTACCCTCTTTGGGCCGTGCCGCTCGAAATTTAGTGCCATACGCCGTTGAACCTAGATGGAACTAGGCCGCATTTAGCGATTTCAACTATTGTTTGACAATTAAGTGCCTTTTTGGTCACCTAAAACGTTCTGTCGCCTTTCCAAGCACCCGGAAAGAGTATAGGCCCGTAATCCGTTTCCAGATAATGCCTCATCGTCGCCAATAAACGTACGGGTGGAGCTCATCTGGTGCCCCCTGGAGGTGATCATGTGCCTTCTGAGCTGATCTGATGCCCTCGTAGTCAATCTGGTGCCCCCCTCCCCTGAATAAATAATTGTGCCTTCTGAACCTATACAATGCTCTCTAAGTTAGTCTGATGCCTCCGAGCTTGCCTGCTTCCCTATTAGCTGTTTTAGTGCCCCTTGAGCTGATCCGGGCCCCCTGAACTTATTTAATGCCTCCCGGAGTTTATCTACCGTCCAGGGGGGGCAAAGGGGCACGTGCACCCATCGGTGCCGGGTGCCCTTTTGATTGCCAGGTGGTGTACCCTCTTTGGTACGTGCTGCTCGAAATTTAGTGCCCTGCGCCGTTGAACCTAGATGTAACTAGACTGCATTTAGCGATTTCAACTATTGTTTGACAGCTAAGTGCCTTTTTGGTCAGCTAGGGCATTCTGTCGCCTTTCCAAGCACCCGGGAAGAGCATAGACAATTAATCCGTTTCCAGATAATGCCTCATCGTCGCCAATAATCGTACGGGCGGAGCTCATCTGGTGCCCCCTGGAGCTGATCATGTGCCCTCTGAGCTGATCTGGTGCCCTCGTAGTCAATCTGGTGCCCTCCTAAGAAAATAAGTGTGCCTTCTGAGCCTATAAAATACTCTCTGAGTTAGTTTGATGCCTCCGAGCTTGCCTGGTGTCCTTTTAGCTGTTTTAGTGCCCCTTGAGCTGATCCGGGCCCCTAAGCTTATTTAATGCTTCCCGGAGTTGATGTACTGTCCAGGGGTGCAGCCAGGAAGGCACAGGGGACACGTGACCCCATCACTGCCGGGGTGCCCTTTTGATTGCCAGGTGGTGTACCCAATTTGGGCCGTGCCGCTCGAAATTTAGTGCCCTAGCCGTTGAACCTAGATGTAACTGGACCGCATGTAGCAATTGAAACTATTGTTGGACAACTTAATACCTTTCTCGGTCAGCTAGGGCATTCTATCGCCTTTCCAAGCACCCGGGAAGAGTATGGGCACCTAGTATGTGTCCACCTAATGCCTCATCGTCGCCAATAATCGTACGGGTGAAGCCAATCTGGTGCTCCTTGAGCTCATCTCGTGGCCTCTCAGCTGGTCTTGGCCCCTTGAGCTAATTACTTGCCCCCTAAGCTGATCTGGTGTTCCTGAGTCAATCGAGTGCCCCCCCTGAGCAAATAATTGTGCCTCCTGAACCTATATAATGCTCTCTGAGGTAGTCTAATGCTTCCGAGCTTGTTTGGTGCCCTAATAGCTGATTTAGTGCCCCTTGAGCTGATTCGGGCCCCCGAACTGATCTCATGCCTCCCCAAGTTGATTCTGTTTCCTAAGTCAATATGGTGCCTCTTCAGCTGATTAGGTGCCCCCATCAACTCATTATTGATGTCTCCTTAGATGGTCTGGTCCCCCCCTGAGCTGGTTTAGTGGGGCCTGAGCCCACCTTGTGTCCCCTGAGCTGTTATGTTGCTCCCTGAGCTGATTTAGGCTCCTGCCATAGTCTGGGGGCTGGGAGCTGATCTGGACCCCGAGCGGATTGATCTGGTGCCACCTGAGCTACACTAATGCCCCTTAGTCGATCTGGTGCCTCCTGAGCCCATCTCATGCCCTCCCCCCTGAGTAATCTGGTGCCCTTTAAGCTGATCTGGGCCTCCTTACGTGATTTCATGAGCAGATCTAAAGCCCTGAGCTGAGCTGGGCCCACAGAGGCTGATGAGGGCCCTTGAGATGGTATGAGGCTCCTGAGCTGATTAAGTGCCTCCTGACTTGATCTGGTATTCTCGAGCTGGTCGGGGACCACTAATCTGATTGTTTGTCCCCGGAGCTGATCTGGTGCCCTATGGGCATCTGGTTTCCCCTGAGCAGCTCTGGGGCTTTTGAACTGATTGGGCCCCGAGCTGGTGAGGGATCCCTGAGCTGATTTAGTGCCCCTGACTTGAACATGCCCCCTGTGCTGATCGATCTGGTGTACCCTGATCTGATATACTGCCTCCTGAACTCAACTAATGCCCCCTGGGTCGATCTGGTGCTTGCTGAGTCATCAGTGTGTCTCCTGAGCCCATCTTATTCCCTCTGAGCTAGTCTGGTGCCCCATTGCTAATATGGTGCCCTTTAAGCTGACCCGGGCCTCCTGGGTTAATACGTGATTTCCTGAGCAGCTCCCAGGCCCTGAGCTGAGCTGGGCCCACAGGGGTTGGTGAGGGCCTCTGAGATGGTATGGGGCTCCTGAGCTGATTAAGTACCTCCTGACTTGATCTGGTATTCCCGAGCTGATCTGGGCCCCGAGCTGGTCGGGGACCACTGATCTGATTGTTAGTCCCCTAGGCTGATCTGGTGCCCTATGGGCCGATCTTGTGTCCCCTGAGCAGCTCTGGGGCTTTTGAACTGCTTGGACCCCAAGCTGGTGAGGGATTCCTGAGCTGAATTAGTGCCCCTGACTTGATCTTGCCCCCTGACCTGACTTGAGGTTCCTGAACTGATCTGGGGCCCCAAGAGCTGATCTGGGGCCCAAAAGCGGATCTGGGGCCCAAGAGCGGATCTAGGTTCTGAGGGTACCCTGAGCTGGTCTGGGTGCTGAGCTTGTGAGAGCCCCTTAAGTTGGCTTGAGGCCCCCTGAAGTGATCTGGCGCCTTAAACTGTTCTGGGGCTTCTTGAACAGGTTTAAGGCCCTATGAGCCTATCTGTGGCCCATTGAGCTAGTCTGATGACCTCATCTCTGGGACCAATGAGCTAGTCTAGTCCCTGGGTGAAGCATGAGCTGCTCTGTGGCCCTGATCTACATCAGGGGCCCCTGGGGTGATCTTGAATAGATAGATAATAAGAACACAAGGCCAACTCCCATCATCTTGGAACGGGGTCACTGAGCTAGTCTATTCCCTGGAGGCACAACTGGGGGATGGGGGAAGTTGCTCTGGAGGCCTCTGATCCACACTTGGGGGCCCCAGAGCTGGTCTTGAATAGATGGGGAATAAGAACACAATGGAAACTCCCCTTGTAAAACGGAGCTAACGAGGAATGAGGAATCTCTAAAACGGCTTGTGATACCTAGGCACCCCTGGTTATATAAATTGCTTATTATACTGGTGGATTCTGGGAAGGGATGATAAAAAGGCATGTGCCCCTGAGCTCAGAGCACAGTCCCCTAAGCCGTATGACCCTGGCAGTTGGTGCGTCGTTAAGCCCCCCCAACAGTCCCCTAAACCAGGATTTCTACTAATTAATTTAAATGGAGAAATAGTTTTCACAATTTTCAGCCCTGTCACACCATCCCCATCCAAACCAACAGCCAGTTCACCTTTTATTTTCTCTTAACTGGGACCGAGCCTTGCGAATATGGAACTTAATAAACGCGTTCAAAAGGTATCTCCAAAATTTTTCCGGCAGCAAAAATGTGTTCTTTCAAAGACACTATGCTACTCCTCGTCCCACGGCGATTGTGGGAGGCAAGGAACTTAATCCGCATTCAGCCAGGGTTCACTCGTCACGACAAAACCAGTGGGCATAATAAAAAATTTTCGACTCCAATATGCCTTAACCTGCACATTGTAACAGATATCACATGCTCCGCTGATGTTAAGTACTTGCATGAGTTGGCTGTCCTTAAATATATCCAAAAAAGTAGTGTTTTGGCTACTTCCATGATATTTTGGTGATATTGTGTTCCTTTTTTCGGTTTTAATCGAGTTTTCCTTCTCCGCCAATGATTTCGTTGCATTTTTATTGAACCAAGGATGCCAAAAATCATGATATAACAAAGACATAGTAAGTTTTTAGGTTACGTTAAAAAGTGCCCTTTTTTCCCCGGGGTGCCCCTCAAAGTTGGTGTGCCCCCCCATACGAAAGCTCTGGCTGCGCCCCTGCATGCTTGCTAGCCAACTGGGCTGATAACCGCCGACTGTGTAAACGCAGCTTGTGCCGACTGCAAATAGGGAAATCCAAACAAAGTCCTCTAATCTGGGTGTGGCCCACTCACAAATCCGTGGTGACGGCCGTGAAAAGAGGCATGAATGTATGGAGAGGAAAAGGATGTTTACGCTCGACCCCAGAACCAGATCATTATAACAAAAAATCCGTTTTCTGTTTTTTTTTCATACTTGCCACCTTCTCTATTCACCTATTTAGCTTCCCTGATATTCTCAATTTTGGTAAAATTGAACCGTTTTTCAAAAGAAAAGTAGTGTAATAAGCCCCTGTGCGTTCCTCCCGCAGCGTCGCTTGTAGGTTCTGACTTTCCTCGTCAGAACATACAAGTGCCTGTATCGAAATAATACCACGCGAAAAGGTTGTGATGTGGTGCAGGGTACCAAGAAAGCATTAGACACAATGCAATACTTCTATAATCGAATCGCCTTTGCGTCATCTTTTAGCAAAAAAGATCTGCTTTATACAGAAATTTACAGTTTCGATCGCAACAATATAAGCAACAGGTGCTACGTAACGGTGATATTTGGGCATCCTGCGAGTGCAAGAATAACAGTTTCAATTACGCATTCAAAAATGTCAATAGCGACTTATCATTACTTTGTTTCTGTACCATAGGGAGATGAGTGGCGTCTTGGATAGTCTCCGTGTCTTCTAAGCCAGCGGTCCCGGGTTCAAGACCCAGCGGAACCTCTGAATAAGTCGATATGACCTCCTAATCCCCCCAACTGTCAGAGAGTTAGCGACGCCGTATAACATTGGCGGTTGGTGCGTCTTTAAACCTGAACAATAATTATTATTTCAGCACCATACCGGTAACGTAACCAGCATCAGCATCTCGGAAGGCATAGCACACATCTCTATTCTACTTGTGACCGTTATTTTGTGCATCTATGGTACTCAAGCGCGGGCATACGAAATGCTGTTATGACAGTTTGAACGGCCGGTTGACAGCACTCTATACTCTAAACGGCCGGCTAACAATACTTTATACTCTTAACGGCCGGTTGACAATACTTTATACTCGTAACGGCTGGTTAACAATACTTTATACTCTGAACGGCCGGTTGACAATACTTTATACTCTGAACGGCCGGTTGACAATACTTTATACTCTTAACCCTCGCCCCACCGAAGGCCATCGATGGCCCCCCCTAAGGTTTTTCCGGGATAGCAGAAAAACGACGAGGCGCAGCACCGCGGTTGAGGGCTCTACCTCTCACTGCATAATTTTCCCATCATCCCTGAAATTTTTACCCCGGGTCACCCAAGGTCAGGTCACCAGACGAGGTCAACCAAGGTCACCTCTTTCAACTTTAGAGCTCTGTAAGAGCTACATTTCAAAGTCGATCGATTTGAAACTTCCTACACTTCATGACCCCTCCAGGGTCTACAATGTGTATATCCGGGATTTTTTCGATTTCGTGCCCTGAGGTCATGTCACGAGGCGACCTCTCCCATTGGAAAAGCATGGGGAAAACCTGTTTCATGATATAAAAGCCACAAAAATGATTGCAAATACTCAGACTGCTCAGAACAACGTTTTTGGACACCCTTTCACGGATCCCAGGGGTCATATTTACCCTTTGACTTTTCCAAGGTCATCCAAGGTCACCAGAGGTCAAAAACAGTATTTTGACAATAACTTTTGACCTAATTAAGCTAGAGCGGGAAACAAACACCATCGTGTTTGTCCTGTCACTGGCTTTCATTTGATATATGGCAAGGTCACTTTTTGGCCTTTCGTGACCTCAGGTCATATTAGGTCACGAGGTGACCTCTGGTGGTCAAACCACTGGCGGGAGGTCTTTACGTTCCACATAGCGGAAAAAGTACTGGCAATTTGCTATCAAATGTACTTTACCAGGCCTCAATAGCTCTAATGACATAAGAGTTATGCCCAGTTTGCTTAATCATTGCATATTTGAGTGAAAATAGCCGATCTTGACCTAATTTGACCTCTGGAGGTCAAACCATTGACCTGAGCACTAAAACATGCGAAATAATGTCTTACTGAATTCACGCGAGCTTTCTATTGCACTTTGCAGATTTTCGTTAACGCCCATATTTTCGGAGTTAGAGGGGGGGCCATCGATGCCCCCCGGTGGGGCGAAGGTGGCGCCGGACCCCCGGTGGGGCGCGGGTTAACGGCCGGTTGACAATACTTTATACTCTGAACGGCCGGTTGACAATACTTTATACTCTGAACGGCCGGTTGACAATACTTTATACTCTGAACGGCCGGTTGACAATACTTTATACTCTTAACCCGCGCCCCACCGGGGGTCCGGCGCCACCTTCGCCCCACCGGGGGCCATCGATGGCCCCCCCTCTAACTCCGAAAATATGGGCGTTAGCGCAAATCTGCAAAGTGCAATAGAAAGCTCGCGTGAATTCAGTAAGAAATTACTTCACATGTTTTAGTGCTCAGGTCAATGGTTTGACCTCCAGAGGTCAAATTAGGTCAAGATCGGCTATTTTCACTCAAATATGCAATGATTAAGCAAACTGGGCATAACTCTTATGTCATTAGAGTTATTGAGACCTGGTAAAGTACATTTGATAGCAAATTGCCAGTACTTTTTCCGCTATGTGGAACGTAAAGACCTCCCGCCAGTGGTTTGACCGCTAGAGGTCACCTCGTGACCTAATATGACCTGAGGTCACGAAAGGTCACAAAGTGACCTTGCCGTATATGAAATGAAAGCCAGTGACAAGACAAACACGATGGTGTTTGTTTCACCGCTCTAGCGCAATTAGGTCAAAAGTTATTGTCAAAATACTGTTTTTGACCTCTGGTGACCTTGGATGACCTTGGAAAAGTCAAAGGGCAAATATGACCCCTGGGATCCGTGAAAGGGTGTCCAAAAACGCTGTTCTGAGCAGTCTGAGTATTTGCAATCATTTTTGTGGCTTTTATATCATGAAATAGCTTTTCCCCATGCTTTTCCAATGGGAGAGGTCGCCTCGTGACCTGACCTCAGGGCACGAAATAAAAAATCCCGGATGATAACCTTGTAGACCCTGGAGGGGGTCATGAAGTTTAGGAAGTTTCAAATCGATCGACTTTGAAATGTAGCTCTTACAGAGCTCTAAAGTGAAGTGAGGTGACCTTGGTTGACCTCGTCTGGTGACCTGACCTTGGGTGACCCGGGGTAAAAAATTTCAGGGATGATGGGAAAATGATGCAGTGAGAGGTAGAGTCCTCAACCGTGGTGCTGCGCCTCGTCGTTTTTCTGCTATCCCGGAAAAACCTTAGGGGGGCCATCGATGCCCCCCGGTGGGGCGAGGGTTAACGGCCGGTTGACAATACTTTATACTCTGAACGGCTGGTTAACAATACTTTATACTCTGAACGGCCGGTTGACAATACTTTTATACTCTTAACGGCCGGTTGACAATACTTTATACTCTTAACGGCCGGTTGACAATACTTTATACTCTGAACGGCCGGTTGACAATACTTTATACTCTTAACGGCCGGTTGACAATACTTTATACTCTGAACGGCCGGTTGACAATACTTTATACTCTTAACGGCTGGTTAACAATACTTTATACTCTGAACGGCCGGTTGACAATACTTTATACTCTGAACGGCCGGTTGACAATACTTTATACTCTCTACGGCCGGTTGACCCTACCTGGCTAGTATTTTTCACAGAAAACAGAGGCTCGTGTATTATCACTTAAACCAACACATCAGACAGTTGGCAGTTGGTGGTTTAAACAAAGATAATAGGAAAGCTACAGAAGCAGCACATATAGCTAAAAATGATACTTTTACCTTAGGCCAGGCATCATGAAATGGGCAAAATCTGCGGCTGTTTCAGGAGTTGGTTAAGCAACGAGAGAGAAATAATAATAGTTTAATATAATAATAACAACAACAATAGTGATGATAAAATAAAATAAAAATAGAACATTATTTAGAACAATGATAAGTCTAGAATGTCTCATATCGAAGCTTCCTTGTATACATTATAGAATAATTGAAGAAGTATTATTTTAATATCCTCAAAAACGGTGCCTTTATAGTTCTGTCTCACGATAATTTTACACGAAAATCCAAACGATGAAACTGCTGCATGTCTTGGTGACGGGTTCCTTATCCCTCCTGCTATAGATGCTGAAGAAGATAATTTTTGTCGAAACGCGTTCATCTGTCTGATCTGTTGGTTTAAGTGATAATATCTGTCAACCGCTGTTATACAATTGTCAGAGGCTCATGTGTTTTCGTGTATGGTAAAATCATTAATGCATATAGCGGTTGCATATATTCTTCATAGGCTGCGTTTGGGTGCATTTTTCAGACCTTTGGAGTGCAAAAAAATTGCAGCTGCTGTTGTAAAAGAGGATGAGCAAAAACATATACATTTAAAAAGGAAATTTCCAGACTAGACTATTTTTCATAAGGTACACAGAAGGTAATACCTCCTTCCTTCCCCGCAAGAACTTGATATTGTCTTCAACATCTACGCCCATAAGAATAACTTGGACCAAAACGGCGAACATAGGCATATATATATATATATATATATATATATATATTGTCTACAGTTTTGGTCACAAATCCTGGGTTGAAGGCTCATGAAATAATGGTTGCCGAAATGAATGTTAGTTCTGACATCAATGATCACTGAATACCTCGAACATCTACACGCATACCAAGTGCAGACGTGATGTCATCAACAACGGGTTTCGGCCAGTCACGGGGCAAATAATGGACTGCCCGAGGTGATAGGAAATCACTAGCACACGATTCTGGAAGCTATTTAGGAAACTTTTAGCTGGAAAATAAGACTAGTTAGCAAAAAATGTTAAAAATAAGAACAACCAAAATACAAATATGAACCCGAAATTGCCCAAACGCTTCGACTAATCTCATCCAATCACGCAGCAAGTATGCATTTGGATATCCATGACGAACTTTGACCGGAGCTGTGATGTATGATGGTTCCGGGTGGTCAGGCTTGCCAGCAGCTGAGATACACTGTATATTTATCAAATGCTTCTTTCGGCTAGTGGGTGCAGTTCCCTGAACACTCTCCTGAATGTTCGGTTGAAACAATTTGTTTGATGTTATTTGACTTTTTTTGCCCGCCATTCTATTTTTTCCTCGTCCTACCTGTACCTTTTACACCCCAGGGACCCATGCGTTCGATCTCAGCATTGCTGTCAATGCATCGATTTTTACATCGCTCGGACTGTCATGTGCTTGCCACTGCCCCCTTCCCGGCCGCCGCTGCGCCGGAACGTGGTAGACCCCCTGTGCTCGGACGTGGTAGACCCCCTGTGCTCGGACGTGGTAGACCCCTGTGCTCGGACGTGGTAGACCCCCTGTGCTCGAACGTGGTAGACCCCCTGTGCTCGGACGTGGTAGACCCCTGTGCTCGGACGTGGTAGACCCCCTGTGCTCGGACGTGGTAGACCCCTGTGCTCGGACGTGGTAGACTCCTGTGCTCGGACGTGGTAGACCCCTGTGCTCGGACGTGGTAGACCCCTGTACTCGGACGTGGTAGACCCCTGTACTCGGACGTGGTAGACCCCTGTGCTCGGACGTGGTAGACCCCCTGTGCTCGGACGTGGTAGACCCCCTGTGCTCGGACGTGGTAGACCCCTGTGCTCGGACGTGGTAGACCCCCTGTGCTCGGACGTGGTAGACCCCTGTGCTCGGACGTGGTAGACCCCCTGTGCTCGGACGTGGTAGACCCCCTGTGCTCGGCGGTGGTAGACCCCCTGTGCTTGGACGTGGGTGTCCGTGTTTGTCGTCATCTCTCGCTAGTTTGTCTTTTCCTACCATTTTTCATCTCATTGATATGTATTTGGTTTTATTCCAAGTGTACAAGTGTACCAACTATATATGAATCGATACAACTCTATCCTCGATCATTGGGCTGTTAACGCCGTCTATAACGCCGCCACTGCAGTGGCGCCACCAGTGCGCTGGTGCCACATGGATGTATAGCCAGCCTCTGCGGCGTTGCTACCTGCTCCGCTGCCGTCTCTCCGTTTTGGCGCCGAGCTGCACAGCGCGGGAACAACCGGCAACTAACACCAGTCCTGTTTACACACAATGGAATTTCAGCTACTCCCACGCTCGGTAGAAGCCAACCAACATACACGTTCTCAGGGCTGATTTTAGGAGGGGGATCTGGAAGATTGGGCTGCGCTGCAGCATGAATAGTTTTTTTATTTCTCCCGGACCCAATATCCATATTTCTATAACAACAAATAGAAAGTTATCTTTGTGTCCCTCTTCTTTGTTGCCTGACGCGCGCTATTCGCGCTTGGCAGACAAAGCAGGCCCGCGTCCAGCACCGTGAAGAGTGAGGCTTAGAGACAATACTCGATTTGGAGTCGTAAAAAGATGGACGTGGCGTCCATAAGGAACAGCAGATACCCTAGGGTATCTGTATCTCTGGGTATAGGGTAGCTACCAAGCTTGGTAGACCAATCTTTCTGCCCCCCCCATTAAAATTCAACCCTGGCGCCGTGCATTTTGGCAGGTATAAGGCACCCCATCGGCTGGCCGGTACACCTACACGGTATCATTAAAGATAAGAAATAAACGAAATATATCCAACAGATAGTGACATCTTCTAATTTCCCCAATCACATGTTCTGAGAGATTATTTCGTACCCTTTCAACACACACGAAATTTGTAAAAGCTCCTCCAATATCGCATTATTCAATCATGTTTCACAATTTCTATTTCGGTTCCCGTCCCATGCAGATATCCTTAAGGGGCTCCACCTGTTCTCAAACTCGGATGTTCGAGATTTTAGCATCCCTTACCAATTTGTTGAAACTATGGAGACTAAAACGTCAGCACTCGGCCAACGCGCGTCCAAACTTTCGATTGAGCGGTAGTTAGTCACGTCAAGTTGAAACGTGAAGCGCAGCAGTCACCGTTGACATCTGCGCTTGTGACGTCATCCTAGGCACGAACTTGCCTCGTCATGACGTCATGAATGTAGCAAACTTTGTCCGGTCTTAAATTATCCAAAATGCTGGATCAGCATACGGTGGTTGAGGTAAGAGATGCAGTATTTTCCATGTGCGGACAGATCATTGCGAGAGATGGTGATGCTATTTGATATAATTGAGGCTAGAGGAAACAGGGGCAGAGCCTGATCCAGAAGAGGGGTATCCGGCCTTGCCTCCCCGCGAAACAGCCTAAATGTATCCATTGTTTGCCAATTGGAGCCGATTTTTTTCTAAAAATAAAACGTTTTGTATGACTCTGCCGAGGTATATACCTCGACAAAACGTTTGATCTAGATTTAACCTTCAACAGGATCACTTATGGGTAGATGACTAAAAAGCGGGAAGATAGCAGTTGGAAAGATTCGAGGCAAATGCAATATTACACTTATTCAAATAGAAATTTAAGTTTATTGAAGTTTAATTCTTACTCAAATTTCAAGATGCTGAAACCATTCATAGCTAGAAAATGAAAGATATTAGTGTTGATCATCGCTTCTCCGTGGGAATAAACGACAATTATATCCTTAATTTTCAACCTGTCAAAATGGAGATCATCAAGTACCTTGTCATCAATAAAAAAATGGTTTCCACAAACTTCGGCCTCTCATTGGTCTATTATAGTATGGCTATCAGATCAATATATTTGTATAGGGGATCCTTAATCAATGTATCGGAAATCCTTTTCAATTAAATGTGTTTATACATATTATACCCATGTATTTATTAAACCCATTTTCACCGCTACTACATACAATTTTTAAGGTAAAGTCCTTTTACCGGACCTGGTGACCTAACCTGGTATTACCCAGACTAAATATTATAGAGAACGTTGCGAAGACAATCAATGATAATGTATGTCAAGTAGGGTGGGTGTCAATTTCACCAAAAGTCAGGACTGACCTTTCGTGAAATCTCAGCTTTGGGAAATGTATCAAATATGTAAAGCGTTACATGGAAGAAGAAAAAAATAAACGCTCTCGTCGTCCATGTTTGCTTGAAAGTCTTATTTTAGGCAAAAATCATTTTATGGCCCTCTTGAACTATCGACAATATGTTTTTTGTTAGTTTATGATTTTTAAGTTAAGACCCAATCAACGCATATTTCAACTCTAGTCAACTACGAATAAAAAAGCTTTTTCATTGTTACGGTAGTGTATTTCACATCTGACAACGACCCTGGGAATGCGTTGTTTAACATAGATTTTCGCTGTCAGTTGCTGCTTTCCCGTGCAGGGGATAAAGAGTTCAGCCATGGTTCACTCTTAGAACTACCGCCGCTGAATCTGTGGTAGAGAAAAGGACAGAAACGGATGGAAACCAGGATGCTTCGTCTGGAAAAAATGTATCTAAAGTTTCTGTTTTCAGTATGAAACAGGAGTCATCTCCGTGATTTGATCATGCCTAGACAGGCTCGACGCGCTATAACTTATGTGGCTACTCAAACTTTAATTTTTGATGGGCTGTTCAACCATTTTAGGTATAAAGGTGGAGCGTATAAAAATAACAACTCCTCGCTGCCCCGATATTTGCAATCGCGAAGAACAAATGTTGGAATGGTGATTTTACGCCCACCCAAAATGTCATAGTCAGACCCTGATGGATCTGGCATCTCACATCCTGACATAACGCCCCCACCCTCCACTTCTCTTGAGATGTAACTTCCCGAGGATGCTACTATATTGGTACCCTGTACTGCAATTTGGTGCCCGCTGAAACATCGCATATCCATGCAATGTCGTCCATCATGCCTTCTATGCGTGGCACCTTTCTTGTCTGAATGACCATATGAGCCCAGGTACCATTGCATCCACAATCAACTTTTCTTGGTCTGCCAATAATCCAATATGACATTATTCTCGAGGTGTTCATAACCGCCACCGAAATTATCAGGACTAGTCTATTCATTTTCACTCGTAGGGAGAATGCAAACATGTATGCTGCCAGCGCTGCCACTTTCTCGCCAGTGCTTTGATGATAAGATGTGGTAAGTCAGGCAGTGCACCTCACTATCATAATGATGAATGGGCTCTTCTTTAACCCTCGCCCCACCGGGGGCCATCGATGGCCCCCCTAAGGTTTTTCCGGGATAGCAGAAAAACCACGAGGCGCAGCACCGCGGTTGAGGGCTCTACCTCTCACTGCATCATTTTCCCATCATCCCTGAAATTTTTTACCCCGGGTCACCCAAGGTCAGGTCACCAGACGAGGTCAACCAAGGTCACCTCACTTCACCTTTAGAGCTCTGTAAGAGCTACATTTCAAAGTCGATCGATTTGAAACTTCCTACACTTCATGACCCCTCCAGGGTCTACAAGGTGTATATCTGGGATTTTTCGATTTCGTGCCCTGAGGTCAGGTCACGAGGCGACCTCTCCCATTGGAAAAGCATGGGGAAAAGCTATTTCATGATATAAAAGCCACAAAAATGATTGCAAATACTCAGACTGCTCAGAACAACGTTTTTGGACACCCTTTCACGGATACCAGGGGTCATATTTGCCCTTTGACTTTTCCAAGGTCATGCAAGGTCACCAGAGGTCAAAAACAGTATTTTGACAATAACTTTTGACCTAATTGAACTAGAGCGGTGAAACAAACACCATCGTGTTTGTCTTGTTACTGGCTTTCATTTGATATACGGCAAGGTTACTTTTTGACCTTTCGTGACCTCAGGTCATATTAGGTCACGAGGTGACCTCTGGCGGTCAAACCACTGGCGGGAGGTCTTTACGTTCCACATAGCGGAAAAAGTACTGGCAATTTGCTATCAAATGTACTTTACCAGGCCTCAATAGCTCTAATGACATAAGAGTTATGCCCAGTTGGCTTAATCATTGCATATTTGAGTGAAAATAGCCGATCTTGACCTAATTTGGCCTCTGGAGGTCAAACCATTGACCTGAGCACTAAAACATGCAAAGTAATTTCTTACTGAATTCACGCGAGCTTTCTATTGCACTTTGCAGATTTGCGCTAACGCCCATATTTTCGGAGTTAGAGGGGGGGCCATCGATGGCCCCCCGGTGAGGGCGAAGGTGGCGCCGGACCCCCGGTGGGGCGGGTTAAACGAATCATGATTTGCTCCCTCTTTAAATTGCGCATAACAACTGTCTCTCAGACGTATGCATGTCAAAATACGTAAATTAGCCCATACACGTAGTTTATAACACTCTCAGGAATTATAAAACTATGTGAAATCCAAAATTAATTTGCCGAGATCGCGATTACGTTCAAAGGATGCTAAGAAACGAAAAAATGTTATAGTAATAATAATATTCGAAGGCGTTTGCTGGATAATTTATGGGACTGATCAGCGTTAATGCAAGTGGGATCGACGGATGTATACCCTGCACGGAAAGCAGCTCAGCGAGTCCTGCTATAGACAACATGCCTCCCGTCGGGACCGCCCCAGAAAACACAAACACTCCGTTACGCTGGCCTCTGATCGGGTAATGTCTGGTGTCTCCGAGAATGATTAAAGTGGGCTCAAGAAACTCAAAATCTCAGCGTAGATATTGACACCACTCTCATATTTCTAACGTGACAATCTGCCCTGTCTTATACATTAGTGATCAGCTGAGATTGGGCCAATTTGAAATTTGACATGTCAATAAAAAACAGGTGTTAGAACACAACAAACTATTCAAGATAGATCAGTGCCGACGCTGTCTTGACATCGAAACATTCAGGCCATCGAGTAAAAGACACAGACACTGCAGAACAACCAGCCTATCAAGTCACGCGCATAGCTTCTATGGCCGTTGTATTTTCCCTGTCAGACGCGTGCCTAGCTATTTGGATCTTTCGCTCATGACAGGAACCTCTGAACAAGCACAATCTCTGGGTAAATGGATCGTAATTATTGCAATCGACCTCTGAGCTGTTCTCTGTCGAAATCCCCTGGGGGGTTAGTGTACGATTATCACCTATGCGCCGAGATTAACACTAGCTTCAGATGTGCCTGCACCCGACCATTGATAACCTATCGACTCACACAGTACATCCCTATGCTGTGATCAACGTGTAATGGTTATCTTGAAAGCGATCGTCTCATTAAAGTTCCAGGTTTGTCCCCGCGAAAGCTCGACAACAATCGTAGCCACGCATGAGCAAGTCTAGACGAGTAATTTTCTGCCTCCGAGTATCTCTACTAACTAACTACTCTTTCAAACATTGATCTCCTTGTTCTTGGTCACAGTTTGTCGTCTCTCAGGGCTGGATGTGTATTATCGCCACTCTCACGAAAAACCCTGTGGCACGCTGCTAGTCGCTAGAGCGCCTCTATACAGCTCAGTGTTATGTCACAAATCTCAAAGAAGAGGAAGACCTCACTCCACCGGCTCGCTACAGTCATCAACGGGGTCGGGTTCGGCCAGAGGGGCCTCGACAAACTGCTGGGCGCCATCTTCAGGCCGGTCGCAGGTGGAGATCTCAACTCCAGGATCCTCGTCAGCGAACATTTCCACTGTGGTCTCCGCAGGTTCGTTTCGGGCGCAGATGGCGCTGCCTCCGCGTCGGCGGCCCCTGCGGAGCGCGTCATTGCAGGGAAGTGCACGGGAGAGGGCGCCGGTGACGCGTTCGCCAGGTCCACCAGACTTCCCTGCAGGGGGAAAGAGCAGTTGCAGTGATAGACACAGAAAACAGCGGGGGACGGGGCACGCGTCACCCTCCCCGCCAAATCACGAACCGGCAGCCGATGTTTTGGGACGCAACTTAGGTGTATTATATTTTCTGCTAATTATCTGCGGGAACCTAAGTCAATCGTTTGTTGAAGTGCACCGTCGTAAGCCTTTTCAAAGATACAAAATTCGCCTACCACCTTCTCTCCCCTCCCTCTCGGTCATCACCAGTCTTGGGCCATCCCCCTATAAAAGTTTCGTGGCCACCTGCATGGTTGGAGTCATTAATAGCGGTCTCACGAAATTCATCAATTCATTGAGAGAATTATAAATTCATAAATTGTTACGTCAATTAACGGTATACGTACTCATTGGCTGCGTGTTCATTATGTCTACAGGTGAGAAAATTGTAAAAAAGGCACACGAACTGAGCAACACAAACAGAGAGCATTTCAATTTAGGTAGCACAGTTAGTAATAAGTGCGTCGGGCCACCCTAACCCCCATGTGGGTCTCCAGTTGACCCTCTCCACTTAGGAAAAGTAAAACAACATATTAACACGCCATTTTTGTGATTTTATTTTTATATTCTAACTTATATAGATGCAGATATGTGTACCTGTTTGGGTCTAATACTCGGAATGGCACGAATGATGGAGTAAATGAAAGGTCAATGATTGAGTGGAGTACATCAAGAGCTCCCTTACTGGCCGAAACACCTGTATAAGAACATTCACGATCCAAACATTATTTTGTTTGGAATTCTGTCTTCTACTTCCAAAGTATTAAAATATATGTTAGCTTCATGGCTCGGATATGCTGCAGTTAACAAGGGACACCGAACCACGTTCTATGTGTGGCAATACTTACATTCTGGCAGAAGGGGGATAGTATCTGGCCTAGGCATTAGAGTGACTCTGAATCCCCGATGATCGAGAGAATGGTCACGCGCCCACTTTATCCTCTGGAGCTGCCGAGGACTCAGTATCTTCGTAGTGTACTTTTTGTAACGGTTATCTTCTTACGCGAAGCTAAGCGGAAGCTCTTAAATAAACACAATTTCCGGTGTAAGCTTTTGCACTCAATTTCGTTTGCTTTGATGTTTAGGTCAGAATTTTGCCTATGATGGAAATTCTTTACCACGTTTCTGTAAATGTAGGTATTTGCACATTTTTGGGGGATTCTTAACACGCGCATTGACGGGGGCGGGTACCCGCCCTCCTCGAATTTTTTCGGAGAAAGCATAAAAACGGCGGCGCGTAGCGGCGCCGTACTTGGCATACCTTTTCCTCGTCATTTTTACAACTTTTGTCAAAATTTTAAGGCTAGATCATTTCAGGTTAGGTCACCAGTACAGGTCAAATGACCTGACCTAAAAAAAGTTTAAGATAGCATAAGTCGGAACAGGGTAAATTTATCCGATTGAAACTCATATCACATAATGGCCCCACCGCGTAAAATCTTGGCAAAAAGGGCGTAAAATCTTGGAAAAATGATTTTTTTATATGCAGGGCCGGATCCAGAGTTTCTGCAAGAGCAGGGGTGGGTGAAGATTTAGTCTCCAGGCCCCTCCTCGGGGGCCACACAAGTTTTCATTTATTGAACTTCAAATATTTTCAAACTGAATCATTTTCAAAGCACATATTTCTAACGTACTCATACATTATATTAGTTTCTGCCCACCAGACACAAACGCTTGGGGGCCCTTGACACAAGCTCTGGGGGCCTCCAGACCAATTGCTGGGGCCCCAGACCAACACTTGGCCCCCAACCAACCCTAGACCAACATTCTGGTGGTGTTTGAGTTCCTCTGAAAGGTCCATCAAACATCACTAGGGGCCCACCGTAGGTCGGCCCAGTGCAGTGCTTAACACGCGCATTGACGGGGGTCTGAGCCACTTTCGCCATGACGGGCGAAAGTGGGTTACCGAGATCTTCGGGTTACCCACACCCCCCCGTAAGATCTCGAGAACAAGACTAGGTAGCGAGACACGGCAAATGGCATTGGGTAGCCCATCCATTTTTCCATCGAAAACATTTGAATCATTTTTTTCAGATCACATTTAAGGTCAATAGAGGTCAAAACATGCCGTCATAGGGATAACATGTAAATGAAGGTCAGTCATTTCATCTGAACAAGAAAAGAAAGAGCAAAACAATTTACACAATTGGAATCATCGCCGCCAGCCAAATCTTATGATGTATGACATGACCTTGCTAGATCAAATCAGGTCAAATATGTTATTTGACCTGACCTGAGGTCAGGTCAAGTCCAAATTAGTTCAAAATACATATTATTAGAACTGTAAAGACAGGGCCAATCCAATGAAGCTAAAATAAACACTCTATCACCACTCATTACCAAGTTATTTAGTTAAGACCACTCTCCCCATGTATTTCCAATAGAGAGGTCATGGCTCATACCTGACCTTAGGTCATCTATATAGAAAATGACGGAACATATTTTAGAGAACTCGGTGGGCCCATTATTTTATGAGTTTCAATCGGATAAATTCTTCCTGCTTCGACTTATGCTACCTTAAACTTTTTTAGGTCAGGTCACTTGACCTGTACTGGTCACCTGACCTGATATGGGCTAACCTGATATGCTTAGCACCGTTTCCATAACTGATATGGTACAGTTTAGCTTAGCACCGTGTCCACGACCTTACTGACGTCGATCCCGTCCAGAGTTCCTCATAGAATCAAACTAAAATTACGGCACAGACCAGCGAAATCTGCCCGCTTGTGGTCGAATACGGTCTGTCTGGTGACCACTGGTATGCGACTGGCCGGCACCGAGGGCCGGGAGATAATCTCTCTGCGGTCCGTGTCAAAGACACTATCCCGGACTTCTGCGCTATCATACGAGTTTAAAAACAGCGAGGCATAGGCGCACCTCTCTTGCAGATCTGGGGGAGCACGGCCGGCAGCACTCGACAATGAGATCTCTGGGCCTCTGGTTTCTTTCTTATCATTCTTGTTTCTTAGCCGGTCTTGCAATATTTCCCCTTTGGTATTTGAGATAGAATATCAAACAGCTTGTCCAGTTCGGCCTCGAAGCTCCTCCTTTTCTTGATTTCTGTTCCAGTGTTCCGTTTCTTACTTTTGAAGCGCTTCTGATAGTCTCTGTAGAGCCGGCTTATTCGCCCGACAACGATTTCTTTCCCGACAGTCGGAATTCCCAGAGCTCTGCCAGAGCTCGATGACATCGCCATAAACCATAGATGAGATATGTGTTACATCATCGTTACCAGTGGCGGATCCAGGGGGGCAAAAAGGCAATTGCCCCCCCCCCCAAACGGAAAAGCTCGGGGAAAAATTATGTTTCCCCTCCAAAGCGATCGGCCTCCTTTTTCCCCCGACTCCTTTTTAGCTTGTAAGCAAGATTTTGGGTGCTTCGACTCTCAACTTCAAACAGAATTAGTGAAGTTCAGTGTAAATATTGGGGATTAGATAGGAAAAAAGTATCTTGAGCCCATATTTTTCACCCCGTGGCGTTTTTTTCTTTTTTTTGCTTTTCGTCTCCAGTTCCCAAAATCCTACCGAAAAGGCATATTGTAGTGCAAGTTTTCACTCCGTGGCGTTTTTTTTGCTTTTCGACTTTGATTTGCCCCTCCCAAACCAACCGGCTAGATCCGCCACTGATCGTTACAACGTGATTTGTGCGCTCTGAACGACAAAAAAGTCCAGGAGTATTTGACGCCTTGTCAGAAGCTTGAATCCTTTTAGGCAGAAGCTATATGTCTACTTGATTTTGTGGTCTTTGACGCTCTCCGCTTTGATGTTTTGCTTGGCTTGCCACTGGTTTCTACGCCTGATGGTGTTTCTGCCATGAACATGCTAGATCATACCTACTTTTTTTTAACGTCTAAGGTTTTTTCCACTTTTTTATTCATATTCGTACCAAAACTAGCACAAACCCACCACTCAAATCTACTTCAACCACACTCGCAACCACAAATCCACTTCCTGATGGCGTCTCTGTAGCTACTAGAGTACAAAGAGCGATGGCCTGCGGGGCCTGCCATTACCTGGAGATGGCAGCACACAGACAAAAAGAACAAATCTGCAAGCACAGTGTGCCGGTTCCCTCTCTGCATCCAAACAACCATGCTCTGCAACCAAAACCCAAAGGGTGCACTCAGAAAACCACAGCCATCTCAGATTCGTACATGATGCGCACCAACAGCTATCAAAACAAGTGACAATAGTGGTGTCCCCTATAGCACTTTACATCACTGCTGACCTACGGGAGGTCAGCAGCCGCTCGTTGGCACCACCTGGCGGAATTACAGCACTAGCCCGGGATAACATTCCTGCATATTTCTTTGTATTTATCGTGGAGGCACCCAGAAGCCACCTGTGCATTGCGCATATGGTGTGTTGGCGTTAAAGCAAGGGTGTGTAATTGTAGCTACAATAGCTACCAGTGCATGTGGGCATGTATGTGCGTGATCTTGTTTATGTATCTACTGAAGATGTTGATCTCGTCTTAAGAATTCCCATAGCCTTCCCCATTTTTCCCCAAATTGACTTTCTCTGGCCGTAATTTTCGAAATATACTTCTCGATCGTGAGGTATTGATGTATAAATCGTTTCAGCTTCTCAAACTTCAGGTGTTCCGGGTAGTCTTTTTCCTTCCAAATAAACTGATTTGTGAGCATAATGACTGTATTAGCACGTATGGTTTGATTTAAGTTACGCAGATGAAGACCGACAAATATATTTATGTTTGTCAAATGGGTTCGTAGTCCCAATAATTCTTCCACACCGAGCCAAAGTAATCTAGCTGAGGGACACTTCAAGAATTTGTGCGTAATATTTTCTGAATACATCGGACAGGTTTTGCAGTTGTCGGTTTCCAAAAGCCCCATTAGGTAAAGAAGTCTGTTCGTCGGTAAGATACGTTTAATTATGCGATATTGAAGCCATCTGAGATTGACATTGTTCGTTGAATGGTGAAGCCGATCATAAACCTCAGACCACTGTATCTGGGAAGGGGGGTTCGGTGTTCTCTGGAGATAGTCCTGCCACTTTTCATGGCATTTCTCCCTGTCTGGTACCCACTCTTGTTCTTTCAGCTTCCAATACGCCCATTGGACAGCTTTCGGTGGGCTCTTTAGGGTTGCAAAACTTTCAGGAATGTCTGGTGCGGTCGGTTTATCCATCATAATCCGTAGTTTCCATATCTCTGGGATGGATCTCAAGATCGAGAGAGATGTTACTAGATGTATATTATAGATTTGAGATACTTCATTTGATGTCATAAGTCTTCTATGGGAAACTTCGTAAATGTCGATTACGTGAACTATACCTCGATTAACCATTAATTTTCTACTGATTGACCCATTGTTCCCAGATCATACATACTTTAATGATAAGATAACATCCGTTTGTCCAAGTTTGCTAAACACAATCTAGCAGGAATGTTAGGGGACCAAGTCACAACGTCCGTTAAGTCTCTAGTATGCTCTAATATTATAGTTATAGGATCCCTAGATTCCAGAACATCAACATCCAGTTGCAGAGCTTCATGCGGAGTCAACGCTCTGGTGTTTGAGATCACTTCCGTGAGGCCTAGTGTTACTCTTTTATCTCAGTGGAATACAAAGGGCAGAACAAGACTCTAAGTATATCAGTATGGCTCACTTCTGGCCACCATGAAGTGCAATAACAAGAACTTTCAGGCGAAAAGAAAGCGGTGATACAGGAGTATTTTATTCAATTCAAAGGCACCAAAAGCCACGTCCTTTGCCTGTAACTGAACGAACTGAACATTCAGTTCAAATTTCGTACATGTGGATTTGCCAAATGCTAAAATTGCGTCTTTCTGGGATACATAATCAATACCAACATTGCTTCAATATTTGATCAACCCACCCAAAGCCAGGATATTCCCTTCCTAACGCCTACCACTTCAGTAATAATTCGAACAATTTCCTCACACTCGTAAACAATGATCATAAAAGCAGAAAAATGAAATAAAGTTTAAGCATTGAGTTTTTATCCTTTTTCACTTTCTCGCAATTTAACTATATTTTAATGATTTGTAAGGACGTTTTTCCTTTTTAAGGCAGAGTTGTTGTTGTTTTCAATTTTTCTCGTTTTGTGCAGTGTAATCTTCACAATGCATTTCGATGGCGCAATCTTCTTTCGGTGATAAAACACATAAAAGGCGTACTTAAAAGCGTCGTTAAAAAGTGCGCAGTGTTGCCTGTTCTTTAAGCTATTTTATCTTATTTATCCAAGCCAATTTTCGACAACACACCTGGCACCACAAGCTCTTGGTTTTTCAAAAGAGGGTCTGGACCAACCCCATAGTGTCATGGATACCGCGACCACTGTATCCTGATTCTCAGCTTTATCCTGATCGCCTCTTGCCCATGGAAACTGAGCCAAAAAAGCAGACAAGCAGGTAGATAATTGCAGAGTTTAAGGATTCTGGAAAATCATAAGCCTACCTACCTACGATCTTGAAGTCTTCCGGATCAAAGTAACGACTGCAAACACACGAGAAGGCCACAAGAAATTTTTCGAGTTTTAGAGCCCGAATCCCAAGACGTCTCTGACTCCAGCTTTTAGGAAAGATGTGATGAGAAAATCCGGCTTCGCGTGAGCGAACCCCGTCAAAAACCGGCACAACAGCTCCGTTTAACTCCACCCATACTTCTAACTCGCGAAGTACCAGCATAGGAAGAAATAGCGGTACTTAAATTGCTACCTGGGCGAGACAGCACCCACAGCGTTTCTGGTGCTAACACGCGAAATCACCCGCGGACACCTCGCGCGCTCCAAAGGAAAACAAGAAGCATAATAATTTGTGTGCTAAGTCTTAATATGATTTATTTAAAGGCTGCATATATCAATATAGCAGCTTAGGCTGTATACGCAATTATTGCAGTTCAGAATTGCTTTAGAAGGGTTTACAGCCTTATAGAACATACGCTTTGCTTGAATTTGGACGATTACCATTTTTAAATCTTCTATAACATTTTCAGGAGCCACATATATTAATACAGCCTCTTCCGATGAGCCTTATTTTTATTTCTCAAAATACTGTTTAAGACCTAGCCCTGCCTTAGAGAAGAAAACTAGAATAGTATCTAACGATTTATTTTTCATAAGTTACCAAGTGGCGCAACCTAGTGTCTAATACCGTGCTCACATCTAGGCTATACTCATCACCCGTGCATTGGGCAGCTCTGCATCAAACCAGTCTAACGGCCTTGGTGCTGCGAGAAGACCGAGCATACTGAGCTGAGGCTTGAGGCCGTCACATTTTGTCCCGGGATTTCGTCTAGTGTGGAATTACTCAGAAGGTTTGGTGCCGACGCCGACTGGTCCTCAGATTAATACGCTGCTAGAGCAAACGAGCTTGAGTGCACCAATGGCGAGAACGCTTCAGCAGGTGGGTAGTAAGGAGAGGCTAGTTAACTGAACTGCAGGTTGGCTGGTCCTTGATACTGTTTTTCATCAACCTGAAATTTACTACGTGCTGAAAGGAGACAAAAATCGGACCACAGTAAGATACACTGAATTTGATATTCAAACACATACGCGCATATCGGATAGATTTTGGCCATTGCAATCTCCATTGGCTATCTTGGTGTCACGTTGTATTGTCCAACTTATTCTTTATTCGTTCCTGTGGCGTGGAGTCATAGCAGAATACTTGTGTATTGGAGCGAGGATGCAGAAGTTATCTAAAAGTGATGGGCCAGATATTGCACTCATATGGTATCTATGGTATGTTAATACTGGGGAGGTGATCACATTGCAGGTGCCTGGACTTTTGCATTCTGATTGACATAGGCGGATCCAGGGGGCGCAAAGGGGCACTTGTCTCCCCCTGATAAAACCTTTGTGCCCCCTTAGGATCTTAAGATCTTAAGGGGGCACATATCATCTTATCATCTACTTATCTTATCATCTCGACCCTTAGGAAGTCAAGCTGTTTGTCACATGTTGTAGATCAGAATACAGAGCTTTAACCCTCGCCCCACCGGGGGCCATCGATGGCGCCCCCTAAGGTTTTTCCGGGATAGCAGAAAAACGACGAGGCGCAGCACCGTGGTTGAGGGCTCTACCTCTCACTGCATCATTTTCCCATTATCCCTGAAATTTTTTACCCCGGGTCACCCAAGGTCAGGTCACCAGACGAGGTCAACCAAGGTCACCTCACTTCACCTTTAGAGCTCTGTAAGAGCTACATTTCAAAGTCGATCGATTTGAAACTTCCTACACTTCATGACCCCTCCAGGGTCTACAAGGTGTATATCCGGGATTTTTCGATTTCGTGCCCTGAGGTCAGGTCACGAGGCGACCTCTCCCATTGGAAAAGCATGGGGAAAACCTGTTTCATGATATAAAAGCCACAAAAATGATTGCAAATACTCAGACTGCTCAGAACAGCGTTTTTAGACACCCTTTCACGGATCCCAGGGGTCATATTTGCCCTTTGACTTTTCCAAGGTCATCCAAGGTCACCAGAGGTCACAAACAGTATTTTGACAATAACTTTTGACCTAATTGAGCTAGAGCGGTGAAACAAACACCATCGTGTTTGTCTTGTCACTGGCTTTCATTTGATATACGGCAAGGTCACTTTTTGACCTTTCGTGACCTCAGGTCATATTAGGTCACGAGGTGACCTCTGGCGGTCAAACCACTGGCGGGAGGTCTTTACGTTCCACATAGCGGAAAATGTACTGGCAATTTGCTATCAAATGTACTTTACCAGGCCTCAATAGCTCTAATGACATAAGAGTTATGCCCAGTTTGCTTAATCATTGCATATTTGAGTGAAAATAGCCGATCTTGACCTAATTTGACCTCTGGAGGTCTGACCATTGATCTGAGCACTAAAACATGCAAAGTAATTTCTTACTGAATTCACGCGAGCTTTCTATTGCACTTTGCAGATTTGCGCTAACGCCCATGTTTTCGGAGTTAGAGGGGGGCCATCGATGCCCCCCGGTGGGGCGAAGGTGGCGCTGGACCCCCGGTGGGGCGCGGGATAATGAGGTCTAAATTTTGATCCAGATTTTGATGTTGAAATTTAAAGCAAATATTCAATGTCCCAAAATTACCTACTATCATATTTGTTTTTATCTTAACCTTCACACAGAGCTTTTCTACTAGATAGAACCAATAAAAAGTATTGGAAACTAAAAAAATTGGAAGGCTATTTAGCCGACCTTATATTGGGGCTACCCGGCCACCCCCATGGATGTATAAGCCCACACCCCTGATTTAAACTTGTCTTTCCGCTCCAAAATCCGGGTGGTTTGCGTGAGGTGGCTTTTTATCTTCTCTTTGCACGAGCATGTGATTCTAGTTTTGTAAGGGTTCGTGGACACGTTAACTCAAACTGCGCTTTTGGTGTTGCAGCTGGGCGCCTGGGAGCACTGACATTTGTTTGTTTCAGCTGCTAGTGCTGGTGGTGGTGGCACAGCCTCTGGTGATGTTGGGCATGAACTTCGGGCTGAACAGTATCACCATCATCCAAGTGCCAGCGGAGGCCGACGGCTTCCTGAGCCTGGTCCAGCTGACGTGGACCACCAGCATCACCTTCCTGGGTGCGATCGTTGGGAGCGCCCTCGGTGCTGTCGTGGCTCCCGCGCTGGGAGTTCGCCGTCTGTTGATACTTACCTGCCCGTTAAACATCATGGGAGGTCTCGCAGCCGGCCTAGGGGACACCTTCGTCTGGATACTTTTGGGAAGAGGTGTGACCTACGTCAGCATTGGGATGACCAATGCTACTGTGCGTGGATTTATTGCTGAAATATCGCCACGATCTCGGCGAGCTATATACTCGGCACTGGCAAATGGCATGTTGTGTGTGGGACAAATCATTTCCTTATTCTTGGGATCCATCCTAACCTGGCAGCATGTATTCCTTCTGTCTGGTTTTCTTCCTTCCGCAGTTTGTGTTCTAGGTGTTCTTTTCTTCCCCAATTCTCCCAAATGGCTTTTGGCGCGCGGAAGACCGGAGACAGAAGCACGAAAGGCTCTCGAGTTTTATCAAGGAGAGGATTTTGATATCGACGGTGAGATTAAAAGTATTTTGGAGTCACTGGAGAAAACTGCTCCTGGCAGCAACACTCCTTCAGCATGGCGACTTCTTTGGAGACGAGAAACACTTCACCCGTTGTTGCTGGCCTGCACACAGATTGTAATCTTCGTCTGGTGTGGTGGCAGCACGCTTACGGTCATCACGGCACGTGTCTTTGGGACACTGGACCTTCCTTTGAACAGGTACTTTGTATCCATGCTGCCTCCAGTGGTGTCGCTCGTCTTCTCAGCAGCTGGGTGTGTGCTTCTGGAGCGGGCCGGTCGCCTTCCGATGCTGCGCCTCGGTGGAACTCTCTCCGCCGCTGGCTGTGCCACCATCTCTGCCTTCTTCTTCTTATCTGTGGAAGCGCAGGAAGGGCTTGGCTGGATTGTCTTTATTGGTGCCACTCTCTGCCAAATTGCTTACTCTGCTGTACTCGGGCCTCTCACTTTTGGCTATTGTGGCGAGCTACTGCCCAACCGAACTCGCGCACTCGGGGCCAACATCGCATTCTCTGTGTTGTATTCGAATTTTGCTCTTCTTGCCAAGACGTACACGCTGCTGCAGGAATCAATAGGTGACGGAGGAGCCTTCATTCTACATGCGGTGGTCAGCATGCTGCAGGTGGTGTTTGCCTCATGTTGTCTTCACGAGACAGCCGGACTGACCCTGGAGCAAATTCAAAAACTGTTTCAGAGGATTGAGCAAATTGTCGAGCTGCCGGTGCACATGGCAGAGGCGCCGGATGTATCAGATAGAGGAAACCAGGTGGGAGCAGGCGATTGAAAAATGTGGTCCTCGAAACTGTGCATTTTTTTGGCCGATAACTTGGTAGTGGATGCGAATTGGCCAGAAAAAAATAAGCAAATACAGCACATGCAGATATACTGGTTGGTCCGTCTGGTCCTTTGTTAACACGCGCATTGACGGGGGTCTGAGCCACCTTCGCTTTGACGAGGGGCGGGTACCCGCCCCCCTAAGATCTCGAGAACCACGGTAGGTAGCGAAAAACAGTAAACGGCGTTGGGCTGCCCATCCACTTCTCCATCGAAAATATCTGAACCATTTTTTTGTCAGGTCCCATTTAAGGTCACCAGAGGTCAAAACATGCCGTAATAGGGATAGCATGTAAATTAAGTTTTTCGGCCATTACATCTGAACAAATAAAGATAGGGAAAAACGACTTAAACTACATGAATCATCGCAGCAAGCCGAATTGAATTATATATAATTTGACCTTACTAGGTCAAATCAAAGATTTGACCTGACCTGAGGTCAGGTCAGGGTCAAATTATATAAAATGCATATCATTAGAACCGAAAAGCAAAGGCAAGTCTAATGAATCTAAAATAAACGCTCTATCACTCTCCGTTACTGAGTTATACAGTAAAAACCATTTTCCCTATGTATTTCCAATGGAGAGTTCATGCTTCGTACCTGACCTTAGGTCACCGCTATCAAAAATACCGGAACACATTTTAGAGAACTCGGTGGGCCCATTATGTGATATGAATTTCAATCGGATAAATTCACCCTGCTCCGACTTATGCTATCTTAAACTTTTTTTTGAGGTCAGGTCACTTGACCTGTTCTGGTGACCTGACCTGAGATGACCTAACCTTAAAATTTTCACAGAAGTTGTAAAAATGATGAGGGAAAAGGTATGCCAAGTACGGCGGCGCTACGTGCCGCCTTTTTTATGCTATCTCCGAAAAACCCGAGGGGGAGCGGGTAGCCGCCCCCGTCAATGCGCGTGTTAATTAACATTATTAATCTTGCATTGTGTTTTTTCGAATAAATAAGATTTTCGGCTCATGTGTTTTTACGCTGGCCACGCTGGCCTGTGTGTCTGTTTCAGGGTTCGAGCGCACGTCCCCTTTCCAAGTTCGAAGCAAGGGAACCCAGAACCTGGCACCAGAAGTTGCAAAGTATTATCGGACCAGCTTAATGTGCTTTCTGTCTTATCTTAACACGCGCCCCGCTGGGGTCCAAGGCATGACACGCCCCGCTGGGGGGGGCGTTTTTCGCCCCCTCCGTATCTCATTTCCCAGGAAAGCTCAATAAAAATTACGGACGGTGTTTGAAAGCTTTTAACAAGACGAAGAGAAATTACAGTATGAATTCTTATGTCAGGCCAATATTGAGGTCAGCATAGGTCAAAGAATGTTCCGTAGGTTTACAATAGGTCAGTGTACGTTTCCACCTCTAGATATTTACACAGCAAAGCTAGAGTAAATATTTATGCGTCATTGGATTCCTCTCATCGTGGTAAATTGAATGATGTATTGTATTACCTTGCTAGGTCAAATTGTAAAAATGGCCTAACCTCGAGCTAGGTCAGGGTCACAGGGGGACCTGGTATGGTCATGTTGCATATCAATCGACTCCCCGTGACAATACAAGCACAATGCAAGCAAGCAAAATAAGAGCTTTATCTCACTTCAGTGAGAAGTTATTGGCAAAACAATGGCAGTATGCTTCTGTGACCTAGCATGACCTTTAACACGCGCACTGGAGGGGGCCTCGGAGGCTCCCCACCTGTTTTTCCAAGGTGGCCGGAGAACCGCTTGTAGTCGAAAAACGACACATAGCCACATTTAACAGAATTTAATAGCGCGTCGATTGGTGAAGATTTTTTGAAAATCGGCCGAAAATTTTTGACTTATAGGCTTTCAAAGTCAGACCTGCATTTTGAGATCGCCATAAACGCGCGGTCGGACCAGTTAGCTTGCATTGAAGACCGAGTTGTGACGTCATAACGTCATATAAGCGGGACTATATGTCAAGGTCACTTCACATGAAAGTCAAGGTCAAGGTCAAAGGTTACAGGTCAAGGTCATATCTGCACTTTCAAGGTCACTGACCACTGTGCGTCCGGCCAAATGACGGTACCCGGTCTGACATATATTATGCTATGACATCATCGTTAGGGTACCCCAATACAAAGGTCAAGGTCAAAGGTCAAGGTCAATGGTCATTGGGAAAGGTCAATCCTTATTTCCCGCCAAACAGTGGCTACAGTGTTAGTCAAAGTGTAAATAATAAGTAGTATACCATATGGTGACCTTAAAAGTCAATGACCTTGAATGACCTTGACCCAAAAAATGTGGGGAAGCCTCTTTGAGACCTCTTCTCTATGAACATTGTCCGCCTTTAGTTTATTCCCGCCATTTTCCCGCATAATTACAGCATTTACCAATCGATCCCCAGCATGGCCAATATTTGATCTTTACGAACTCGTTTGACCTTGAAGATATTGACCTAGGGCAATGAAAATTAGTCATCATGTAGATCATTATAGCTCCCACCCACCTACTAAGTGGCGTTTTTCTAACCCTCTTAGTTTCCGAGATCTTAGGGGGCCTACCAGGCCCCCCCAGTGCGCGTTAGTGCCAGACCTCCCTCCAGTGCGGGTGTTAAGAGGCCAGATGGTTAAAAACTCATCTTAACACGCGCATTGACGGGGGGGCGGGTACCTGCCCTCCCCCCTCGGGTTTTTCTGATACAGCAGAAAAATGGCGGCGCGTAGCGCCGCCGTACTTGGCACACCTTTTCCCTCATTATTTTTACAACTTATGTCAAAATTTTAAGGCTAGGTCAGCTCAGGTCAGGTCACCAGTACAGGTCAAGTGACCTGACCTCAAATAAAGTTTAAGATAGCATAAGTCGGAACAGGGTGAACTTATCCGATTGAAACTCATGTCATACAATGGCCCACCAAGTTCTCTAAAATATGTTCCGGTGTTTTTGCTATCGATGACTTTAAGGTCAGGTACGAGCCATGACCTATCCATTGGAAATACATGGAAAAAATGGTTTTAACTGAATAACTCAGCAATGAATAGAGATAGAGCGCTTATTTTAACTGCATTAGATTTGCCTTGTCATTGCGGTTCTATTGATATGCATTTCTCCCAATTTGACCTTGACCTGACCTCAGGTCAGGTCAAATCCTTGATTTGACCTAGCAAGGTGCTATTATATATCATTCGATTCGGCATGCTGTGAGGATTCATATAGTTTAAATCGTGTTGCTCTATCTTTACTTGTTCAGATGTAATGGCCGAAAACTTCATTTACATGTTAGCCCTATGACGGCATGTTTTGACCTCCAGTGACCTTAAATGTGACCTGACAAAAAATGGTTTGAATTTTTTCGATGGAGACGTGAATGGGCTATCCAAATCCGTTTACCGTTTTTCACTACCTAGCGCGGTTCTCGAGATCTTAGGGGGGCGGGTACCCGCCCCCCCCGTCAAGGCGAAGGTGGTTCAGACCCCCGTCAATGCGCGTGTTAATGGCCAAGATGGTGGTAAGAATATATGATTTGATGACTTTCAGCTTTACCTATCCAGTATTTACTGAAAACGAACCCTTTCAATGTTTCACCATAGACTTATAATGGTGACCAAAAAATTGTCCCCACCTTAGGTCAACAATATCACAATTCCGAGATAACAGATTTTTATATCCTAATCACCTTATCACATTGTGAACGTTTCAAACTGATCGATTGGCAGATGTTCCTTACGCGCCGCTTCAAACTCGTAATTTTAGGTTTTGAGGTCGGGTTGCTTGACCTTGGATAGCTCATTGACCCAACATGACCTGACCTACAAAAATTGATAAGAAACGTAAAATTAATTAGGGATAAGGTACCGTAAGTTTCGTTGCTCTGCGTTTCTTCGTTGTTGCGTTACCTGGGGAAAACCAGGAGGAGGTCAAATTTCTCCCCCAGTGGGGCGCGTGTTAATGGCATGAACATCACTGTATTCCCCTTTCATGGGCCAATCATACATTTTCAACGCTGCCGTCACCCGGGGTGCAGGTAGCCAGAAGCCACTGTGTACGGCCGTCTAACCGTGATTGTCGGTTAGACGGCAATTTATCTACTTGTTGCCAATTGAAGATGATTTTGTTTCTAGAAATAAAACGCTTTTTATGACTTTGCCGGGGAATATCCCTCCACCAAACGTTTGATCTAGATTTAACCTTCAACAGGATTACTTATGGGTAGATGAATAAAGAGCGGGAAGAAAGCAGTGGGTTAGATTTGAAGCAAATGAGATCTTACACTTATTCAAATAGAAGTTTAACATTTTTGAACTTTAAGTCGTACTCAAGTTAAAGCATGCTGAAACCATTCGTAGGCAGAAAATGAAAGATAATGGTATTGATTGTCGCTTATTCGTGAGAATAAACCACGATAATATCCCTAATTTTCAACCTGTCAAAATGGAGGTCATGAATAGTACCTTTGTCATCGACATAAAGAATATTGCTGTCGCAAACCTGAGATTATCAGTGGTCTGTTACGTAATATGGATATCAGATTAATATATATATATATATATATATATATATATATATATAAAAAAAAAATATAAAAAATATATATATAAAACATATATTAAATGCAATGTGTATACTTATTAGATCAATGCATTCATTAAACTTACTTTTACTGCTACCGCATTAATTTTTGGGGGTGAAGTCCTCTTACCTGGCCTGGTGACCTGACCTGGGATTACCCAGACTAAACATTCTAAACACGTTTCCAAGACATTGATAAGTTCTGTCAAGTACGATGTCGATCTGAACCGCCATTTCCTAACTGTGGGTGAAATCTCAGCTTTGTGAAATGTATCAAAGATGTAAAAAAATGTAAAAATATTTGTATGAAATGCTCTCATCTATGTTTGTTTAGGTATCTTATTTTAGGCATAATTCATTTTATGCCGCTCTCAAACTGCCGACAATATTTTGTGTTAGTTTATGATTATTGAGTTAAGACCCAGCAAACGCATGTTTAAACTCTAGTCAACTACGAATGCAAAAAAGCGTTTCTATTGTTACGGTAGTATATTTCACATCTGACAACGACCCTGGGAATGCGTTGTTTAACATAGATATTCGCTGTCAGTTGCTGCTTGCCCGTGCAGGGGATAAAGAGCTCTGCTATGGTTCATTCTTAGAACTACCGCCGCTGAATCTGTGGTAGAGAAAAGGAAAGAAATGGCGGAAGACAGGATGCTTCGTCTGGAAAAAAATGTATCTAAAGTTTCTGTTTTCAGTATGAAACAGGAGTCATCTCCGTGATTTGATCATGCCTAGACAGGCTCGACGCGTTATAACTTATGTGGCTACTCAAACTTTAAATTTTGATGGGCTGTTCAACCACTTTAGGTATAAAGGCGGCAGCGTATAAAAATACCATCTCCTTATTGCCCCGATATTTACAATCGCGAGGACCAAATGCTAGAATGGTGATTTTACGCCCACCCAAAATGTCATAGACTGATGGATCTGGCATCTCACATCCTGACATAACGCCCCCGCCCTCCACTTCTCTTGAGATGTAACTTCCCGAGGATGCTACTATATTGGTACCCTGTACTGCAATTTGGTGCCCGCTGAAACATCGCATATCCATGCAATGTCGTCCATCATGCCTTCTATGCGTGGCACCTTTCTTGTCTGAATGACCATATGAGCCCAGGTACCATTGCATCCACAATCAACTTTTCTTGGTCTGCCAATAATCCAATATGACATTATTCTCGAGGTGTTCATAACCGCCACCGAAATTATCAGGTCTGGTCTATTCATTTTCATTCGTAGGGAGAATGCAAACATGTATTCTGCCAGCGCTGCCGCTTTCTCGCCAGTGCTTTGATGATAAGATGTGGTAAGTCAAGGAGTGCACCCACTATCATAATGATGAATGGGCTCTCCTTTTTACACGAATTGTGATTTGCTCCCTCTTTAAATTGCGCATAACAACTGTCTCTCAGACATATGCATGTCAACATACGTAAATTAGCCCATACACGTAGTTTATAGCACTCTTAGGACTTATAAAACTATGTGAAATCCAAAATTAATCTGCCGAGATCGTGATCACGTTCAAAGGATACTAAGAAACGAAAAAAATGTTATAGTAATAGTAATATTCGAAGGCATTCGCTGGATAATTTATGGGACTGATCAGCGTTGCTGCAAGTGGGATCGACGGATGTATACCCTGCACGGAAAGCAGCTCAGCGAGTCATGCTATAGACAACAAGCCTCCCGTCGGGACCGCCCCAGAAAACAGAAACACTCCGTTAGGCTGGCCTCTGATCGGGTAATGTCTGGCGTCTCCGAGAATGATTGAAGTGGGCTCAAGAAACTCAAAATCTCAGCGTAGATCTTGACATCACTCTCATATTTCTAACGTGACAATCTGCCCTGTCTTATACATTAGCGATCAGCTGAGATTGGGCCAATTTGAAATTTGACATGTCAATAAAAAAAACAGGTGTTAGAACACAACAAACTATTCAAGATAGATCAGTGCCGACGCTGTCTTGACATCGAGAACATTCAGGCCATCGAGTAAAAGACACAGACACTGCAGAACAACTAGCCTATCAAGTCACGCGCATAGCTTCTATGGCCGTTGTATTTTCCCTGTCAGACGCGTGCCTAGCTATTTGGATCTTTCGCTCATGACAGGAACCTCTGAACAAGCACAATCTCTGGGTAAATGGATCGTAATTATTGCAATCGACCTCTGAGCTGTTCTCTGTCGAAATCCCCTGGGGGTTAGTGTACGATTATCACCTATGCGCCGAGATTAACACTAGCTTCAGATGTGCCTGCACCCGACCATTGATAACCTATCGACTCACACAGTACATCCCTATGCTGTGATCAACGTGTAATGGTTATCTTGAAAGCGATCGTCTCATTAAAGTTCCAGGTTTGTCCCCGCGAAAGCTCGACAACAATCGTAGCCACGCATGAGCAAGTCTAGACGAGTAATTTTCTGCCTCCGAGTATCTCTACTAATTAACTACTCTTTCAAACATTGATCTCCTTGTTCTTGGTCACAGTTTGTCGTCTCTCAGGGCTGGATGTGTATTATCGCCACTCTCACGAAAAACCCTGCTGCACGCTGCTAGTCGCTAGAGCGCCTCTGTACAGCTCAGTGTTATGTCACAAATCTCAAAGAAGAGGAAGACCTCACTCCGCCGGCTCGCTACAGTCATCAACGGGGTCGGGTTCGGCCAGAGGGGCCTCAACAAACTGCTGGGCGCCATCTTCAGGCCGGTCGCAGGTGGAGATCTCAACTCCAGGATCCTCGTCAGCGAACATTTCCACTGTGGTCTCCGCAGGTTCGTTTCGGGCGCAGATGGCGCTGCCTCCGCGTCGGCGGCCCCTGCGGAGCGCGTCACCGCAGGGAAGTGCACGGGAGAGGGCGTCGGTGACGCGTTCGCCAGGTCCACCAGACTTCCCTGCAGGGGGAAAGAGCAGCTGCAGTCATAGACACAGAAAACAGCGGGGGACGGGGCACGCGTCACCCTCCCCGCCAAATCACGAACCGGCAGCCGATGTTTTGGGACGCAACTTAGGTGTATTATATTTTCTGCTAATTATCTGCGGGAACCTAAGTCAATCGTTTGTTGAAGTGCACCGTCGTAAGCCTTTTCAAAGATACAAAATTCGCCTACCACCTTCTCTCCCCTCCCTCTCGGTCATCACCAGTCTTGGGCCATCCCCCTATAAAAGTTTCGTGGCCACCTGCATGGTTGGAGTCATTAATAGCGGTCTCACGACATTCATTAATTCATTGAGAGAATTATAAATTCATAAATTGTTACGTCAATTAACGGTATAAGTACTCATTGGCTGCGTGTTCATTATGTCTACAGGTGAGAAAATTGTAAAAAAGACACACGAACTGAGCAACACAAACAGAGAGCATTTCAATTTAGGTAGCACAGTTAGTAATAAGTGCGTCGGGCCACCCTAACCCCCATGTGGGTCTCCAGTTGACCCTCTCCACTTAGAAAAGTAAAACAACATATTAACACGCCATTTTTGTGATTTTATTTTTATATTCTAACTTATATAGATGCAGATATGTGTACCTGTTTGGGTCTAATACTCGGAATGGCACGAATGATGGAGTGAATGAAAGGTCAATGATTGAGTGGAGTATATCAAGAGCTCCCTTACTGGCCGAAACACCTGTATAAGAACATTCACGATCCAAACATTATTTTGTTTGGAATTCCGTCTTCTACTTCCAAAGTATTAAAATATATGTTAGCTTCATGGCTCGGATATGCTGCAGTTAACAAGGGACACCGAACCACGTTCTATGTGTGGCAATACTTACATTCTGGCAGAAGGGGGATAGTATCTGGCCTAGGCATTAGAGTGACTCTGAATCCCCGATGATCGAGAGAATGGTCACGCGCCCACTTTATCCTCTGGAGCTGCCGAGGACTCAGTATCTTCGTAGTGTACTTTTTGTAACGGTTATCTTCTTACGCGAAGCTAAGCGGAAGCTCTTAAATAAACACAATTTCCGGTGTAAGCTTTTGCACTCAATTTCGTTTGCTTTGATGTTTAGGTCAGAATTTTGCCTATGATGGAAATTCTTTACCACGTTTCTGTAAATGTAGGTATTTGCACATTTTTGGGGGATTCTTAACACGCGCATTGACGGGGGCGGGTACCCGCCCTCCTCGAATTTTTTCGGAGAAAGCATAAAAACGGCGGCGCGTAGCGGCGCCGTACTTGGCATACCTTTTCCTCGTCATTTTTACAACTTTTGTCAAAATTTTAAGGCTAGATCATTTCAGGTTAGGTCACCAGTACAGGTCAAATGACCTGACCTAAAAAAAGTTTAAGATAGCATAAGTCGGAACAGGGTAAATTTATCCGATTGAAACTCATATCACATAATGGCCCCACCGCGTAAAATCTTGGCAAAAAGGGCGTAAAATCTTGGAAAAATGATTTTTTTATATGCAGGGCCGGATCCAGAGTTTCTGCAAGAGCAGGGGTGGGTGAAGATTTAGTCTCCAGGCCCCTCCTCGGGGGCCACACAAGTTTTCATTTATTGAACTTCAAATATTTTCAAACTGAATCATTTTCAAAGCACATATTCCTAACGTACTCATACATTATATTAGTTTCTGCCCACCAGACACAAACGCTTGGGGGCCCTTGACACAAGCTCTGGGGGCCTCCAGACCAATTGCTGGGGCCCCAGACCAACACTTGGCCCCCAACCAACCCTAGACCAACATTCTGGTGGTGTTTGAGTTCCTCTGAAAGGTCCATCAAACATCACTAGGGGCCCACCGTAGGTCGGCCCAGTGCAGTGCTTAACACGCGCATTGACGGGGGTCTGAGCCACTTTCGCTATGACGGGCGAAAGTGGGTTACCGAGATCTTCGGGTTACCCACACCCCCCCCCGTAAGATCTCGAGAACAAGACTAGGTAGCGAGACACGGCAAATGGCATTGGGTAGCCCATCCATTTTTCCATCGAAAACATTTGAATCATTTTTTTCAGATCACATTTAAGGTCAATAGAGGTCAAAACTTGCCGTCATAGGGATAACATGTTGTTGTTGTTGTTGTTGTTGTTGTTGTTGTTGAAATTTGTATTCGATAATGCACACATGTAAACAAAACAAAAATCACGCGATTGCGCAAATGCCAGGGCATATAACAAGGCACCTCTCGCAACCAATACAAAATACACGATGGTGACGTCATAACCACAGCCGTCCACGCCGACACGCCCCGCCCACCGGCCACCGAACCACAGGATGAAATACCTCACCGGCGCGAGCCGCCTCCAGCCTCCTAATGTAAATGAAGGTCAGTCATTTCATCTGAACAAGAAAAGAAAGAGCAAAACAATTTACACAATTGGAATCATCGCCGCCAGCCAAATCGTATGATGTATGACATGACCTTGCTAGATCAAATCAGGTCAAATATGTTATTTGACCTGACCTGAGGTCAGGTCAAGTCCAAATTAGTTCAAAATACATATTATTAGAACTGTAAAGACAGGGCCAATCCAATGAAGCTAAAATAAACACTCTATCACCACTCATTACCAAGTTATTTAGTTAAGACCACTCTCCCCATGTATTTCCAATAGAGAGGTCATGGCTCATACCTGACCTTAGGTCATCTATATAGAAAATGACGGAACATATTTTAGAGAACTCGGTGGGCCCATTATTTTATGAGTTTCAATCGGATAAATTCTTCCTGCTTCGACTTATGCTACCTTAAACTTTTTTAGGTCAGGTCACTTGACCTGTACCGGTCACCTGACCTGATATGGCCTAACCTGATATGCTTAGCACCGTTTCCATAACTGATATGGTACAGTTTAGCTTAGCACCGTGTCCACGACCTTACTGACGTCGATCCCGTCCAGAGTTCCTCATAGAATCAAACTAAAATTACGGCACAGACCAGCGAAATCTGCCCGCTTGTGGTCGAATACGGTCTGTCTGGTGACCACTGGTATGCGACTGGCCGGCACCGAGGGCCGGGAGATAATCTCTCTGCGGTCCGTGTCAAAGACACTATCCCGGACTTCTGCGCTATCATACGAGTTTAAAAACAGCGAGGCATAGGCGCACCTCTCTTGCAGATCTGGGGGAGCACGGCCGGCAGCACTCGACAATGAGATCTCTGGGCCTCTGGTTTCTTTCTTATCATTCTTGTTTCTTAGCCGGTCTTGCAATATTTCCCCTTTGGTATTTGAGATAGAATATCAAACAGCTTGTCCAGTTCGGCCTCGAAGCTCCTTCTTTTCTTGATTTCTGTTCCAGTGTTCCGTTTCTTACTTTTGAAGCGCTTCTGGTAGTCTCTACAGAGCCGGCTTATTCGCCCGACAACGATTTCTTTCCCGACAGTCGGAATTCCCAGAGCTCTGCCAGAGCTCGATGACATCGCCATAAACCATAGATGAGATATGTGTTACATCATCGTTACCAGTGGCGGATCCAGGGGGGGCAAAAAAGGCAATTGCCCCCCCCCAAACGGAAAAGCTCGGGGAAAAATTATGTTTCCCCCCAAAGCGATCGACCTCCTTTTTCCCCCGACTCCTTTTTAGCTTGTAAGCAAGATTTTGGGTGCTTCGACTCTCAACTTCAAACAGAATTAGTGAAGTTCAGTGTAAATATTGGGGATTAGATAGGAAAAAAGTATCTTGAGCCCATATTTTTCACCCCGTGGCGTTTTTTTTTCTTTTTTTGCTTTTCGTCTCCAGTTCCCAAAATCCTACCGAAAAGGCATATTGTAGTGCAAGTTTTCACTCCGTGGCGTTTTTTTTGCTTTTCGACTTTGGTTTGCCCCTCCCAAACCAACCGGCTAGATCCGCCACTGATCGTTACAACGTGATTTGTGCGCTCTGAACGACAAAAAGTCCAGGAGTATTTGACGCCTTGTCAGAAGCTTGAATCCTTTTAGGCAGAAGCTATATGTCTACTTGGTTTTGTGGTCTTTGACGCTCTCCGCTTTGATGTTTTGCTTGGCTTGCCACTGGTTTCTACGCCTGATGGTGTTTCTGCCATGAACATGCTAGATCATACATACTTTTTTTTAACGTCTAAGGTTTTTTCCACTTTTTTATTCATATTCGTACCAAAACTAGCACAAACCCACCACTCAAATCCACTTCAACAACACTCGCAACCACAAATCCACTTCCTGATGGCGTCTCTGTAGCTACTAGAGTACAAAGAGCGATGGCCTGCGGGGCCTGCCATTACCTGGAGATGGCAGCACACAGACAAAAAGAACAAAACTGCAAGCACAGTGTGCCGGTTCCCTCTCTGCATCCAAACAACCATGCTCTGCAACCAAAACCCAAAGGGTGCACTCAGAAAACCACAGCCATCTCAGATTCGTACATGATGCGCACCAACAGCTATCAAAACAAGTGACAATAGTGGTGTCCCCTACAGCACTTTACATCACTGCTGACCTACGGGAGGTCAGCAGCCGCTCGTTGGCACCACCTGGCGGAATTATAGCACTAGCCCGGGATAACATTCCTGCATATTTCTTTGTATTTATCGTGGAGGCGCCCAGAAGCCACCTGTGTATTGCGCATATGGGGTGTTGGCGTTAAAGCAAGGGTGTGTAATTGTAGCTACAATAGCTACCAGTGCATGTGGGCATGTATGTGCGTGATCTTGTTTATGTATCTACTGAAGATGTTGATCTCGTCTCAAGAATTCCCATAGCCTTCCCCATTTTTCCCCAAATTGACTTTCTCTGGCCGTAATTTTCGGAATATACTTCTCGATCGTGAGGTATTGATGTATAAATCGTTTCAGCTTCTCAAACTTCAGGTGTTCCGGGTAGTCTTTTGCCTTCCAAATAAACTGATTTGTGAGCATAATGACTGTATTAGCACGTATGGTTTGATTTAAGTTACGCAGATGAAGACCGACAAATATATTTATGTTTGTCAAATGGGTTCGTAGTCCCAATAATTCTTCCACACCGAGCCAAAGTAATCTAACTGAGGGACACTTCCAGAATTTGTGCGTAATATGTTCTGAATACATCGGACAGGTTTTGCACTTGTTGGTTTCCAAAAAGCCCTATTAGGTAAAGAAGTCTGTTCGTCGGTAAGATACGTTTAATTATGCGATATTGAAGCCATCTGAGATTGACATTGTTCGTTGAATGGTGAAGCCGATCATAAACCTCAGACCACTGCATCTGGGAAGGGGGGTTCGGTGTTCTCTGGAGATAGTCCTGCCGCTTTTCATGGCATTTCTCCCTGTCTGGTACCCACTCTTGTTCTTTCAGCTTCCAATACGCCCATTGGACAGCTTTCGGTGTGCTCTTTAGGGTTGCAAAACTTTCAGGAATGTCTGGTGCGGTCGGTTTATCCATCATAATCCGTAGTTTCCATATCTCTGGGATGGATCTCAAGATCGAGAGAGATGTTACTGGATGTATATTATAGATTTGAGATACTTCATTTGATGTCATAAGTCTTCTTTCAGAAACTTCGTAAATGTCGATTACGCGAACTATACCTCAATTAACCATTAATTTTCTACTGATTGACCCATTGTTCCCAGATCATACATACTTTAATGATAAGATAACATCCGTTTGTCCAAGTTTGCTAAACACAATCTAGCAGGAATTTTAGGGGACCAAGTCACAACGTCCGTTAAGTCTCTAGTATGCTCTAATATTATAGTTATAGGATCCCTAGATTCCAGAACATCAACATCCAGTTGCAGAGCTTCATGCGGAGTCAACGCTCTAGTGTTTGAGATCACTTCCGTGAGGCCTAGTGTTACTCTTTTATCTCAGTGGAATACAAAGGGCAGAACAAGACTCTAAGTATATCAGTATGGCCCACTTCTGGCCACCATGAAGTGGAATAACAAGAACTTTCAGGCGAAAAGAAAGCGGTGATACAGGAGTATTTTATTCAATTCAAAGGCACCAAAAGCCACGTCCTTTGCCTGTAACTGAACGAACTGAACATTGAGTTCAAATTTCGTACATGTGGATTTGCCAAATGCTAAAATTACGTCTTTCTGGGATACATAATCAATACCAACATTGCTTTAATATTTGATCAACCCATCCAAAGCCAGGATATTCCCTTCCTAACGCCTACCACTTCAGTAATAATTCGAACAATTTCCTCACACTCGTAAACAATGATCATAAAAGCAGAAAAATGAAATAAAGTTTAAGCATTGAGTTTTTATCCTTTTTCACTTTCTCGCAATTTAACTATATTTTAATGATTTGTAAGGACGTTTTTCCTTTTTAAGGCAGAGTTGTTGTTGTCTTCAATTTTTCTCGTTTTGTGCAGTGTAAACTTCACAATGCATTTCGATGGCGCAATCTTCTTTCGGTGATAAAACACATAAAAGGCGTACTTAAAAGCGTCATTAAAAAGTGCGCAGTGTTGCCTGTTCTTTATGCTATTTTATCTCATTTATCCAAGCCAATTTTCGACAACACACCTGGCACCACAAGCTCTTGGTTTTTCAAAAGAGGGTCTGGACCAACCCCATAGTGTCATGGATACCGCGACCACTGTATCCTGATTCTCAGCTTTATCCTGATTGCCTCTTGCCCATGGAAACTGAGCCAAAAAAGCAGACAAGCAGGTAGATAATTGCAGAGTTTAAGGATTCTGGAAAATCATAAGCCTACCTACCTACGATCTTGAAGTCTTCCGGATCAAAGTAACGGCTGCAAACACACGAGAAGGCCACAAGAAATTTTTCGAGTTTTAGAGCCCGAATCCCAAGACGTCTCTGACTCCAGCTTTTAGGAAAGATGTGATGAGAAAATCCGGCTTCGCGTGAGCGAACCCCGTCAAAAACCGGCACAACAGCTCCGTTTAACTCCACCCATACTTCTAACTCGCGCAGTACCAGCATAGGAAGAAATAGCGGTACTTAAATTGCTACCTGGGCGAGACAGCACCCACAGCGTTTCTGGCGCTAACACGCGAAATCACCCGCGGACACCTCGCGCGCTCCAAAGGAAAACAAGAAGCATAATAATTTGTGTGCGAAGTCTTAATATTATTTATTTAAAGGCTGCATATATCAATATAGCAGCTTAGGCTGTATACGCAATTATTGCAGTTCAGAATTGCTTTAGAAGGGTTTACAGCCTTATAGAACATACGCTTTGCTTGAATTTGGACGATTACCATTTTTAAATCTTCTATAACATTTTCAGGAGCCACATATATTAATACAGCCTCTTCCGATGAGCCTTATTTTTATTTCTCAAAATACTGTTTAAGACCTAGCCCTGCCTTAGAGAAGAAAACTAGAATAGTATCTAACGATTTATTTTTCATAAGTTACCAAGTGGCGCAACCTAGTGTCTAATACCGTGCTCACATCTAGGCTATACTCATCACCCGTGCATTGGGCAGCTCTGCATCAAACCAGTCTAACGGCCTTGGTGCTGCGAGAAGACCGAGCATACTGAGCTGAGGCTTGAGGCCGTCACATTTTGTCCCGGGATTTCGTCTAGTGTGGAATTACTCAGAAGGTTTGGTGCCGACGCCGACTGGTCCTCAGATTAATACGCTGCTAGAGCAAACGAGCTTGAGTGCACCAATGGCGAGAACGCTTCAGCAGGTGGGTAGTAAGGAGAGGCTAGACAACTGAACTGCAGGTTGGCTGGTCCTTGATACTGTTTTTCATCAACCTGAAATTTACTACGTGCTGAAAGGAGACAAAAATCGGACCACAGTAAGATACACTGAATTTGATATTCAAACACATACGCGCATATCGGATAGATTTTGGCCATTGCAATCTCCATTGGCTATCTTGGTGTCACGTTGTATTGTCCAACTTATTCTTTATTCGTTCCTGTGGCGTGGAGTCATAGCAGAATACTTGTGTATTGGAGCGAGGATGCAGAAGTTATCTAAAAGTGATGGGCCAGATATTGCACTCATATGGTATCTATGGTATGTTAATACTGGGGAGGTGATCACATTGCAGGTGCCTGGACTTTTGCATTCTGATTGACATAGGCGGATCCAGGGGGCGCAAAGGGGCACTTGTCTCCCCCTGATAAAACCTTTGTGCCCCCTTAGGATCTTAAGATCTTAAGGGGGCACATATCATCTTATCATCTACTTATCTTATCATCTCGACCCTTAGGAAGTCAAGCTGTTTGTCACATGTTGTAGATCAGAATACAGAGCTTTAACCCTCGCCCCACCGGGGCCATCGATGGCCCCCCCTAAGGTTTTTCCGGGATAGCAGAAAAACGACGAGGCGCAGCACCGTGGTTGAGGGCTCTACCTCTCACTGCATCATTTTCCCATCATCCCTGAATTTTTTACCCCGGGTCACCCAAGGTCAGGTCACCAGACGAGGTCAACCAAGGTCACCTCACTTCACTTTAGAGCTCTGTAAGTGCTACATTTCAAAGTCGATCGATTTGAAACTTCCTACACTTCATGACCCCTCCAGGGTCTACAAGGTGTATATCCGGGATTTTTCGATTTCGTGCCCTGAGGTCAGGTCACGAGGCGACCTCTCCCATTGGAAAAGCATGGGGAAAACCTGTTTCATGATATAAAAGCCACAAAAATGATTGCAAATACTCAGACTGCTCAAAACAGCGTTTTTAGACACCCTTTCACGGATCCCAGGGGTCATATTTGCCCTTTTACTTTTCCAAGGTCATCCAAGGTCACCAGAGGTCACAAACAGTATTTTGACAATAACTTTTGACCTAATTGAGCTAGAGCGGTGAAACAAACACCATCGTGTTTGTCGTGTCACTGGCTTTCATTTGATATACGGCAAGGTCACTTTTTGACCTTTCGTGACCTCAGGTCATATTAGGTCACGAGGTGACCTCTGGCGGTCAAACCACTGGCGGGAGGTCTTTACGTTCCACATAGCGGAAAATGTACTGGCAATTTGCTATCAAATGTACTTTACCAGGCCTCAATAGCTCTAATGACATAAGAGTTATGCCCAGTTTGCTTAATCATTGCATATTTGAGTGAAAATAGCCGATCTTGACCTAATTTGACCTCTGGAGGTCAAACCATTGATCTGAGCACTAAAACATGCAAAGTAATTTCTTACTGAATTCACGCGAGCCTTCTATTGCACTTTGCAGATTTGCGCTAACGCCCATTTTTTCGGAGTTAGAGGGGGGGCCATCGATGCCCCCCGGTGGGGCGAAGGTGGCGCCGGACCCCCGGTGGGGCGCGGGTTAATGAGGTCTAAATTTTGATCCAGATTTTGATGTTGAAATTTAAAGCAAATATTCAATGTCCCAAAATTACCTACTATCATATTTGTTTTTATCTTAACCTTCACACAGAGCTTTTCTACTAGATAGAACCAATAAAAAGTATTGTAAACTAAAAAAAATTGGAAGGCTATTTAGCCGACCTTATATTAGGGCTACCCGGCCACCCCATGGATGTATAAATCCACACCCCTGATTTAAACTTGTCTTTCTGCGCCAAAATCCGGGTGGTTTGCGTGAGGTGGCTTTTTTATCTTCTCTTTGCACGAGCATGTGATTATAGTTTTGTAAGGGTTCGTGGACACGTTAACTCAAACTGCGCTTTTGGTGTTGCAGCTGGGCGCCTGGGAGCACTGACATTTGTTTGTTTCAGCTGCTAGCGCTGGTGGTGGTGGCACAGCCTATTGTGATATTGGGCATGAACTTCGGCCTGAACAGTATCACCATCATCCAAGTGCCAGCGGAGGCCAACGGCTTCCTGAGCCTGGTCCAGCTGACGTGGACCACCAGCATCACCTTCCTGGGTGCGATCGTTGGGAGCGCCCTCGGTGCTGTCGTGGCTCCCGCGCTGGGAGTTCGCCGTCTGTTGATACTTACCTGCCCGTTAAGCATCATGGGAGGTCTCGCAGCCGGCCTAGGGGACACCTTCGTCTGGATACTTCTGGGAAGAGGTGTGACCTACGTCAGCATTGGGATGACCAATGCTACTGTGCGTGGATTTATTGCTGAAATATCACCACGATCTCGGCGAGCTATATACTCGGCACTGGCAAATGGCATGTTGTGTGTGGGACAAATCATTTCCTTATTCTTGGGATCCATCCTAACCTGGCAGCATGTATTCCTTCTGTCTGGTTTTCTTCCTTCCGCAGTTTGTGTTCTAGGTGTTCTTTTCTTCCCCAATTCTCCCAAATGGCTTTTGGCGCGCGGAAGACCGGAGACAGAAGCACGAAAGGCTCTCGAGTTTTATCAAGGAGAGGATTTTGATATCGACGGTGAGATTAAAAGTATTTTGGAGTCACTGGAGAAAACTGCTCCTGGCAGCAACACTCCTTCAGCATGGCGACTTCTTTGGAGACGAGAAACACTTCACCCGTTGTTGCTGGCCTGCACACAGATTGTAATCTTCGTCTGGTGTGGTGGCAGCACGCTTACGGTCATCACGGCACGTGTCTTTGGGACACTGGACCTTCCTTTGAACAGGTACTTTGTATCCATGCTGCCTCCAGTGGTGTCGCTCGTCTTCTCAGCAGCTGGGTGTGTGCTTCTGGAGCGGGCCGGTCGCCTTCCGATGCTGCGCCTCGGTGGAACTCTCTCCGCCGCTGGCTGTGCCACCATCTCTGCCTTCTTCTTCCTATCTGTGGAAGCGCAGGAAGGGCTTGGCTGGATTGTCTTTATTGGTGCCACTCTCTGCCAAATTGCTTACTCTGCCGTACTCGGGCCTCTCACTTTTGGCTATTGTGGCGAGCTACTGCCCAACCGAACTCGCGCACTCGGGGCCAACATCGCATTCTCTGTGTTGTATTCGAATTTTGCTCTTCTTGCCAAGACGTACACGCTGCTGCAGGAATCAATAGGTGACGGAGGAGCCTTCATTCTACATGCGGTGGTCAGCATGCTGCAGGTGGTGTTTGCCTCATGTTGTCTTCACGAGACAGCCGGACTGACCCTGGAGCAAATTCAAAAACTGTTTCAGAGGATTGAGCAAATTGTCGAGCTGCCGGTGCACATGGCAGAGGCGCCGGATGTATCAGATAGAGGAAACCAGGTGGGAGCAGGCGATTGAAAAATGTGGTCCCCGAAACTGTGCATTTTCTTTGGCCGATAACTTGGTAGTGGATACGAATTGGCCAGAAAGAAAAATAAGCAAATACAGTACATGCAGATATACTGGTTGGTCTGTCTTGTCCTTTGTTAATTGACATTCTTCTTCTTGCATTGTTTTTTTCGAATAAATAAGATTTTTGGCTCATGTGTTTTTACGCTGGTAACGCTGGCCTGTGTGTCTGTTTCAGGGTTCGAGCGCTCGTCCCCTTTTCAAAGTTGGAAGCAAGGGAACCCAGAACCTGGCACCAGAAGTTGCAAAGTATTATCGGACCAGCTTAATGTGCTTTCTGTCTTATCTTAACACGCACCCCGCTGGGGTCCAAGGCATGACGCGCCCCGCTGGGGGGCGTTTTTCACACCCTTCCGTATCTCATTTCCCAGGAAAGCTCAATACAAATTACGGACGGTGTTCGAAGGCTTTTAACGAGATGAAGAGAAATTATAGGATGAATTTTTATGTCAGGTCAATATTGAGGTCAGCATAGGTCAAAGAATGTTCCATAGGTTTACAATAGGTCAGTGTACGTTTCCACCTCTAGATACTTACACAGCAAAGTTAGAGTAAATATTTATGCGTCGTTGGATTCCTCTCATCGTGGCAAATTGAATGATGTATTGTATTGCCTTGCTAGGTCAAATTGTAAAAATGACCTAACCTCGAGCTAGGTCAGGGTCACAGGGGGACCTGGTATGGTCATGTTGCATATCAATCGACTCCCCGTGACAATACAAGAACAATGCAAGCAAAATAAGAGTTTTATCTCAATTCAGTGCGAAGTTATTGGCAAAACAATGACGGTATTCTTCTGTGACCTAACATGACCTTTAAGAGGCCAGATGGCTAAAAACTCATCTTAACACACGCATTGACAGGAAGTGGGTACCTGCCCTCCCCCTCAGGTTTTTCGGAGGCAGCAGAAAAATGGCGGCGCGTAGCGCCGCTGTACTTGGCATTCCTTTTCCCTCATTATTTTTACAACTTATGTCAAAATTTTAAGGTTAGGTCATCTCAGGTCAGGTCACCAGTACAGGTCAAGTGACCTGACCTCAAATAATGTTTAAGATAGCATAAGTCGGAACAGGGTGAACTTATCCTATTGAAACTCATGTAACACAATGGCCCACCAAGCTCTCTAAAATATGTTCCGATATTTTTGCTATCGATGACTTAAGGTCAGGCACGAGCCATGACCTATCCATTGGAAATACACGGAAAAATAGTTTTAACCGAATAACTCAGCAATGAATAGAGATAGAGCGTTTATGTTAACTGCATTAGATGTGCCTTGTCATTGCGGTTCTAATGATATGCATTTTTCCCAATTTGACCTTGACCTGACCTCAGGTCAGGTCAAATCCTTGATTTGACCTAGCAAGGTCCTATTATATATTATTCGATTCGGCTTGCTGGAGGATTCATATAGTTTAAATCGTGTTGCTCTATCTTTACTTGATCAGATGTAATGGCCGAAAACTTCATTTACATGTTATCCCTATAACGGCATGTTTTGACCTCCAGCGACCTAAATGTGGCATGACAAAATATTGCTTGAATTTTTTCGATGGAGAAGTGGATGGGCTATTTAAAACCGTTCACCGTTTTTCACTACCTAGCGCGTTTCTCGAGATCTTGGGGGGGCGGGTACCCCCCGTCAAGGCGAAGGTAGCTCAGACCCCCGTAAATGCGCGTGTTAATGGCCAAGACCGTGGTAAAAATACATGATTTGAGGATTTTCAGCTTTATCTATCCAGTATTTACTGAAAACGAACCCTTTCAATGTTTCACTATAGACTTACAATGGTGACCAAAAAATTTGACCCCACCTTAGGTCAACAATATCACAATTCCGAGATAACAGATTAATGACCTTATCACATTGTGAACGTTTCAAACTGATCGATTGACAGATGTTCCTTAGGGGCCGCTTCAAACTCGTAATTTTAGCTTTTGAGGTCGGGTTGCTTGACCTTGGATAGCTCATTGACCCGACATGACCTGACCTACAGAAATTGATTAGATGCGTAAAATTAATCAGGGATAAGGTACTGTAAGCTTCGTTGCTCTGCGTTTCTTCGTTGTTGCATTATCTTGGGAAACCCAGGAGGGCGCTCCCCGTGGGGCGCGTGTTAATGACATGAACATCACTGTATTCCTCTTTCCTGGGCCAATCATACATTTTCAACGCTGCCGTCACCCGGGGTGCAGGTAGCCAGAAGCCACAGTGTACGGCCGTCTAACCGTGATTGTCGGGCGTTCTATTTTTAGGCCTAAAAATTGATATCTATGCCAAAATGTTCCGCTGTGAACCACCCGGGTGGTTCGCGTTTATGGGTAGTTATTGTGCATTATTGTCATTAGTTTTGAATAGTCGTGTACGATTATCAGACCAAGACGCTGCACACTTAGCTTTCGAATTATAACGAATTTATTTTGGTGAAACTGAGGCAGTGAGTGACGTCACAAGTCGTGTCACACATTGCAAATGGTCAACTCTAGCAAAGTAAATACTTCTTTTGTCAATGCTCATTTTCAGGCCACAATTTTCGTTTTAAGTGAAACAATACAACGAAGGGACGGCGGATTCCATTTTCGAGAAGTGGTGCAAGAGTTTCGGGAGGGGCGCCTTCCTCCCCAGGGGGCGCCATCATCCCTTGGGGGGCGCCTTTGCTATCCAAGGGCGTTCCGCATAAATTCTTTGGACTCGGCGTGCGAGGCCACTTGAGGTGGTTAATATTCCGAAAAATAGGTATTTTAGATTTCGCGTAATCTCAGTCGTATCAGATTGGTATCAGCAACAGAGCAGCATAGCCCCGGGTTCTGTGATTTTCATAGCCTTGTTTGCAGTTATGACCAATGATATTGCAGACACTTCCCGCAAACATACGTCATGTAATTATTGTTGAAGACATTAAAATATGAGTGACAGCGTCTACTACAGCAGCTGCGCAAAGGCGGCTGCAGCTTGGTCTCGACACATTGCAGAAGCACACGTAGTGGACTGATATTTTCAATTTCAAAAACAAAGTGAATACACATCTATAATGACGTTGAGACTGAATACCCGATGTTGTAAATTCGCGGAAATCCGATCGACGTTATAGCGGAAACCAGATTTCTCGGGCTCACACTCGATAAACTTGCATATGTGCCACACCTGGAGGAACTCCGCAAAACATGTTTCGATACGCTGAAAATACTGCAGGTGTCGACGAGGATGAGATACGTTGCGGATAGAGAAATGCCTCTCATGCTACACACGTTATACGCTTATCGCTTATATATACGCTATATATACGCTTCTTATGCTATACAGATCACTTATTCGTTCGAAGATCGAGTACAGCTGTGCTGTGTATGCGGCCGCACCTTTGTCCGCGAAAAATATTATCGATATGTCCATCATCACGCTATCAGAATAGTAACAGGGGCGTTCCAAGCTTCACCCATAACGAGCATGCTAGTGGAAATTAACAAAATACCGCTACAAATGCGCAGTAAGATACTCGCTTTGCATTATGCCATTAAAATCAGTCACCAACACGCCCCGCATACCAAACATTTTTTTGGCAACGCCCACCTCTGTCAGACAGACAGTGGCTCGCGTGTTGCAACCCGTCACCCGGGGGTGAGTGTCCATGCCTGGCTGGCAGAGACTAGTATCGACGGCAGCCTCGTAGAACCACATGAAGCAGCTGTTATTGAACCATAGCTCATCTCCACAGTTAACACGAACACAGACCAACTCCAACAAAGCAAGAATTTGCCTCCTGAACCGACGCTCCAGTTATTTATGAACTTGCCTGCGGAGCCTTTCCGAAAACCACGTCTGTTTCTATACAGACGGTTGCAAAAGAAAGTGACAATGGCACAGGGCGTGCATTTGTGGGTGACGATGTTGAGAAGTTTTTTAGTTTGCCTTACCAAGGATCTATTTTTACTTCAGAGCTGTACGCCATTTTTTTGCTGTTTGGACCAGGTGTTTAAGCTGATGGCGAGGAAGTTTGCGATTTTTACCGATTCGCTGTCTCATCTACAGATATTGAAGCCATTTTATTTATATAATGCGTCATCATCTTGGCAGGCCACGCTGAGGATGACCAGATCTTCTGTGCGCACTGAGTGGTCCAGTAGGAAGACACAGCCCCAGCCAGCAATTCCGGGCCATTCCCGTACGGGGACGCTAGTGCAAAATGGTGGGAATTGGTCGGGGAAACCCAACCGGAGGGTTGGGGAATCACGAGCGTTTGCTTGGGATTTGAGACACTTCGTACGGGGAAATTTTGATTGGGGAAATGGTAGCTTTCCCCACTCTTTTGGTTGGGGAGTTACCAATCGTTCCCCACCACGGTATGCCAAATTAAGGAAGGTCTGTATACCGAACCCGTACGGGGATCCCCTACCAATCCCCGTACTCTAAGGTAGGGTTTCCCCGAACCCTCCCCATTGCCCTAATCAATTGGGTACGGGATCCCCAACCGATTCCCAGACATTCACTTGTGATTTCCTCAACTTTCCCCCACCGCGATATGTGGGTTGAACCCCGAAAATGGGCTGATCCCGTTCGGGCAATCCCAACCCAATCCCACTCGTCCATGCGTTACTTCCCCGGACGTTTCCTCACAGTTTGAGGCCTCATTTTGATGAAATATATTATAAGTGTTTTTCTGACTGCCAAGGAAACGCCCATCAACTATAATATTTACTCTCATACACCGATTCAGTGGGATTATCCTTATAAGAAGGTTCGCGAGAATCACATGACTTTTAGCCTGGTTCATGTGGATAAAATGGAAAAAAATATATGCAAAAAAGTGTATTTCACATCATTATGCTGTTCTATACAATGTTTTTTATACAAGAGTTGTCTCACCAACAGTTTCATCGTCATGTTCAGGAGATAAACATAAATTGTTGTATTTGAAGTGGTAAAATTACGAAAAGAAGTTATATAGAACGATAACAATGACACTGATGTTCAATGTATTTTTGCAATTCACAATTCACAGATGTACACAACGTTTACATCACTACCGTGTTAAAAAGATGAGGGAGCAGTTCAGGGCTCAGTGATAGAGAAGTAATAGTGAGGCAAATTTCAGACAAGCAATTGTTCTGAACTGCGCTGAATCATGATATTCCTAGCGTGAGGTATGTTTACTTCTTGGCTTTGACCGTGCTGTGCAGTACAGCTTTGCTTCACTGTTTTGTGCATCCTTTCCCGGCTCTGCGTAGACAGCTGAGATTAATATCTGCTCTCCGTATCCCCGTCGGCCTATGCTTGGCCTGCTGCAGTTGAAGCGCTGCCCCTTTTCTTACGAGCCAGCTTTGAGCCAGCGCGCCGGTCTCGCGATACAGATATCCAGCGCGTGACACGTTGATTGATCTCCGAGCGAGATCCCTTGCTGTCCTTATACAGTGCATCTGCAAAAGATAAACATCGGTATAAATTAACAAATCAATCAACCGAAATCTAGGGCAACGAACTGGAGCACCAAATGGATCTAAAAAGAACGTAACTTAAGTAAAATAACGTAAGGTGTAACGTTAATCATAGGCATTGCGTGGTCAACTATTCGTGAGCGGGCAGTGATGGAAAGCACCTAAGGCTAGTTATTCGATGATGCCTGTTTGAGCCTGCACTTAGACAACGAGAAGCTTGACAACTCCGGCTAAAAATGAAAAGAATAGAACACTATAATATTTTGGCAGATGTGAAAAAATAATAGAGTATTATCTAAGATAACAGCCTTAATCAGGGTCAGGGACGTCGTCAGAGACAACACCGCTCCCGGAAAAAGGGGGCTGCTCTGATTATTTTATTATTTCTCAATATATAATTTAACGAAGTTTTGTAATATATGCTTTGGAAATGTGGCAGCTACGAAATACACTTGTGTTGTTTTTGTGATATTGTAGTGTCATTTATAACAATAAAAATACTCAAGTTTTCATCCACCACATATAATTTCAGGAGGGTCATCTCGATCAACTAGCTTTTGTCGTTCTGTCCATTCAGGGAAAACTGTCGGCACAGGCTGATACTAAAAATCTGGGACATCATCAGATGCAGACTACTGGCCAGGCAGCCAGTGGCGCTCTTCCGAAGTTCTAAAAGCCGCAGAAACCAACGCCAAAAGTTTTTGTAGTAGTAAACCCTTCCATGCATAGCAGACGCTGTTTTTGTTATTGGTGTTTCAACGAAAGCCGAAATCATAATATATTTAGTCTCAGTGGTGGATCCAGGGGGGACAAGAAAGTCATTTACACCCCCCCCAAACAGAGAAGTTTGCGACAAAACTATGCTTTGACCCTTCCCCAATACGGTTGACCTGCCTTTTGCCCCGGCTCGTTGTTAATTTATAAGCAAGGTTTTGATGCTTCAACACTCAACTTCAAACAGAACCAGTCAACTTCAGGGTAAACATTGAGCATTGGATAGCAAAAAACAAGCATCTTGTGCCGATATCTTCCACCCCGTTATGTTTTCTTCGACTTTGGCTGGCACCCCTAAACCGACCGGATAGATCCGCCACTGTTTAGTCTATGGGTTACCATTTTGGTGTTTCACTACGCACCTGCAGCAATGTTTATGCAGTTATACTCATTCCGACGCATATGAAAGAGAGATATGCTGTCAACATATTGATTGGAGCTCACATCACTGGGATACACTCACATACATAGAAAGCTTTTGGGCTACACAAAATCTAGATAAGGTGTCGATTCAATGGCCAGAGGAAAGGACTGTGTACATTGCCGAAGAGACTTAAAAATAAGTACCAAGATAAGAATATTATTCATTGAGATGTTGTCTGGAATGAGTAATGAGTAAGAGTGGGACACATGATCTTCAATGAATATGGCTGAACTTAGAGTACTAGGTCAGAAATTTGTCTGTTTTCTGTCTGCAGTTAGAATCCAAATAGTTCAGCGAGTTTTACCAGATGGTCGTCATTCAATTTTCATACTTAATGTATCTAAATTGTGGGAAATTTCACGAGAAAACAGTTTAATTGGACGATCTTGAAATTTGTAACTTCATGAAACATGTATAACATACTGTATGTATGCATGTATTTCATAAATCACCAACAGGCATGGCCCAGTGACAGGTGAAGTCAAAAGGTTTAAACAATAAATATCGATACAGAAACAGGCACAGTCGATCGTCATTATCTCCTGTCACGTAGGTATAAAACAACGCCTTTCTTGAATTCGGTGACACTTTGACAACACACATCTACATTGCGGTTTGCATTTTTTTCCGTTCTCCCACTGGGCATCACACCCAGGGGGGAGTATATTTGCCACCAATAGTATTTCATGTACCTCCTCTGCTGCGATGATGTCAAGATCAGCCAAGATCGGCCGGGGAACAACAAATACACGCGCGGTACAGATAGCCGACACATACAAAGATATTCGGCGGTACCTGCATCACGGAGCTCGAGTTTGGAAATGAGGGTGGGTAGAGCGACGAAGTAGATAGCAAAGTAAAGGTAGAGTAAGCCCGCAAGAATTAAGGCAAGAAGAAGCTCCGTGGTGAGGTCCGCATGAGCCCATCAAGGACGCCACAACCAAATGCCAGTAGATGAAGTCACCTGGATTCGATCCCAAGGACTGCTCAATTTTTCCCGGCAGGAAAACGAAAAAATCTTTGCACAGATATTCTAATCAGCAGAAGATCCTACGTAGACAAGCGCCCTCACTTGCAACCAGGCTGAGCGGATACGATAAACATTTAAAAAGGCGTTGCACGCCTTCGGTATTCGGCAAAACAAACCGTTTCAGACGGTATTTATCCGGGCGTACATGACATGAAATGTAGCTCTGGTGCGGAGCTGCCGGGTGGGCACAGCCAGTGGGAGCTTGGAAAGCAAGAATGGAGAGTCTACTTTGTGGCGATGGACATCTCTTATAAACATCAAATCCATCTGCTCTCGTCGGGCCGCTAAAGAGCTCATTCCACAAATATCCATCAATTCCTCATACTGGACTGAGGGCCCTACCACTCGACATCGAGCACACAACCACATCAAAAATTTATGCTGGACACGTTCAGTCCGTTTCATGTGTACGTCAGCTGCTCCACCCCACACCACGCTACAAAATTCCAAAATTGATCGAACATTGGCACAGAATATGCTTATCACAGATTTTTTGCTCCGTTCATTGAACGCTCATCCGTTTTTGCCGGTCTGCAAAGACCTCATAAGTAAGCCCAAGGCCCTATTGGCCTTGCAAACAGTGGTGTTCACGTGTTCGCCGAAAGTTAGTTTTTCGTCCAGAAAAACGCCTAGATCACGCATCACTGACACTCTTTCTAATTCTAACCCGCCTATAGTGTATGTGCCAGTGACAGGAGCACGTCTCAGGGATAAAGTTAAAATTTTACATTTTGCCGGGTTTAAATTCAGACCCCATGTCGCAGACCAGCAACACAGGGAGTCCAGCTGTCTCTGTAGGAACTCAACATCTTCGTCGCTATCAATTTTGCGATACATTTTCACGTCATCCGCGAACATTAAGGTGTATGTCTGAACAGCTTCCGGCAAATCATTGACGAAACAGGAGAACAGCAGCGGCGATAACAATCCACCTTCCGGTGTCCCCGATGGAACAGGCATCCATCACGAGCACTTGCCCTTTACAACGACTCTTTGCTCCCCAGTCAGATGCGACTCACACCATTTAAATGCTTGGTCCGAAATATGAAATGAATGTTTAAGTTTGTGAAGAAGCAGTTTATGGTTCACACTTTGGAAGGCCGAACTATAGTCTGTGTAAATCACATCCGTCTGAGAGCCAGCCGAGATGTTGCTCCAGGCAGTGTGCAACAACGTGCTCAGGTTAGTGGCGCAGGAGCGTCCGGGCATAAAACCATGTTGTGTATTGGATAAGACGGGTTCCACATACTGAAACAATACAGTAAAAACAACTCGCTCCAGTACCTTACTAAAAAGAGTTAGAAGTGAAACTGAGCGATAATTGGATGGCACGCTTTTACCACCTTTCTTGTGTATTGGAACGATGTTTGCGCGCTTCCATGTCTGGGGGAATATTCCTTGCTCGAACGACAGTTTACACAATTTTGCCATAGGCACAGACAGCTGATCCGCACATTCATTTATAACACGAGCACTGATATTGTCCCGTCCACATGATTTGTGCGGATTAACACTGCTAAGTATATCTCGGATAATTTCCTCAGAAACGTTAAACCACCGTAGTGCCTCCAAGTCATAATCAGGAGCTCGCGGAAACTCTTGTACTGTCGGATCTGTAAACTTAGCAGCAAACGCACGGTTTAGTAGCTCCGCTTTTTTACGGTCGTCGGTGATAATATGGTCCCCATCCACAAGATGCGATAATTCACTTTGTTTACCCTTGATACATTTCAGATAAGTCCAAAAACGCTTAGGATTAGTTTTAAGATCATCTATCAGGCTCTGTAAGTACTCATAAAATCTCGAGCTTGTCATCCGCTTAAAAAGTCCACGCTTATCACGGAACGTTGCCTCAGTAGCAGGTGTCCTGGTCCTTTTCATGTGATTATGTGCCGCCTCCTTTTCCCTCAGCGCCATGCGGAGTTCTCTGTCGAACCAAGGCGGCTGTTGGCGCTTTAGGTGAACTAATGAGAACCGTGGCCTGCTGCTAAGGGTACATGAGGGGTACATTTCAGGTAAGTTTTAGCTTTTTGTGCGAAATTCTCGATTTCCAAGACAAATGATACCTTGAATTCCGGATCTTCCGACTTGCTTTAAAACTTACTATTTTAAACGTGATGTTAGATATTTTAAAACCAATGATAGTGCATGAAGCCCACAAGATAAAAAAATTACACGATCCACAAAACGTCATCATTAGCATAATCATGACTTACCCACATCCTCATGTTTGCATCGTTGGCGAGCTGCCTCTCAGCCTCCTCAAAGTTGCACGTCGTGAGCAGACGCCGAAAAGAAACGCTCTCTTCATCAAGGCACAACTGCCTCAAGGAGACCTCTATTTCATCGAGGGAGCATTCCACGCATTGCCACGTTAAGATCTCGGCGATCCCCGTCATTAATCGACTGCAATCTGCCGGTGAGAAAATTGTCTCTGAAAGACGAAAATACCATACTGCGCACAAGAAGCATATAAACAGCAAGTGCAGAAGCAGCTAGTGAGCAGAACCATTGGCGTAGCCATGCTTTCTGAACTTGTATGGACACATCGAGCCTCTTGATTAGGTACCCGACGGAAAATCTTAAGAGGGGCCAAATCTTATGTGTGAGCTAGCCAGTGCAATAGAACGCTCGTGCCAGTGCATATATCTGCAAAGTGCAATAGAACGCTCGCGTAAATTCAGTAAGAAATTACTTCACATGTTTTAGTGCTCAGGTCAATGGTTTGACCTCCAGAGGTCAAATTAGGTCAAGATCGGCTATTTTCACTCAAATATGCAATGATTAAGCAAACTGGGCATAACTCTTATGTCATTAGAGCTATTGAGGCCTGGTAAAGTACATTTGATAGAAAATTGCCAATACTTTTTCCTCTATGTGGAACGTAAAGACCTCCCGCCAGTGGTTTGACCTTCAGAGGTTACCTCGTGACCTAATATGACCTGAGGTCACGAAAGGTCAAAAAGTGACCTTGCCGTATATCAAATGAAAGCCAGTGACAATACAAACACGATGGTGTTTGTGTCACCGCTCTAGCTTAATTAGGAGAGGAAGAGAGGTTTGTTTGGGGTGGTTTTTCTCTTCTCTTTGCACGAGCATGTGATTCTAGTTTTGTAACGGTTCGTGGACACGTTAACTCAAACTGCGCTTTTGGTGTTGCAGCTGGGCGCCTGGGAGCACTGATATTTGTTTGTTTCAGCTGCTAGCGCTGGTGGTGGTGGCACAGCCTATTGTGATATTGGGCATGAACTTCGGCCTGAACAGTATCACCATCATCCAAGTGCCAGCGGAGGCCGACGGCTTCCTGAGCCTGGTCCAGCTGACGTGGACCATCAGCATCACCTTCCTGGGTGCGATCGTTGGGAGCGCCCTAGGCGCTGTCGTGGCTCCCACGCTGGGAGTTCGCCGTCTGTTGATACTTACCTGCCCGTTAAACATCATTGGAGGTCTCGCAGCCGGCCTAAGGGACAGCTTCGTCTGGATACTTCAAGGAAGAGGGGGACTTACATCAGCATGGGCATGACCAATGCTAATGTGCGTGGATTTATTGCTGAAATATCACCACGATCTCGGCGAGCTATATACTCGGCACTGGCAAATGCCATAATGTTTGTGGGACAAATCATTTCCTTATTCTTGGGATCCATCCTAACCTGGCAGCATGTATTCCTTCTGTCTGGCTTTCTTCCTTCCGCAGTTTGTGTTCTAGGTGTTCTTTTCTTCCCCAATTCTCCCAAATGGCTTTTGGCGCGCGGAAGACCGGAGACAGATGCACGAAAGGCTCTCGAGTTTTATCAAGGAAAGGATTTTGATATCGACGGTGAGATTAAAAGTATTTTGGAGTCACTGGAGAAAACTGCTCCTGACAGCAACACTCCTTCAGCATGGCGACTTCTTTGGAGACGAGAAACAATTCACCCGTTGTTGCTGGCCTGCACACAGATGGTAATCTTCGTCTGGTGTGGTGGCAGCACGCTTGCGGTCATCACAGCACGTGTCTTTGGGACACTGGACCTTCCTTTGAACAGGTACTTTGTATCCATGCTGCCTCCAGTGGTGTCGCTCGTCTTCTCAACAGCTGGGTGTGTGCTTCCGGAGCGGGCCGGTCGCCTTCCGATGCTGCGCCTCGGTGGAACTCTCTCCGCCGCTGGATGTGCCACCATCTCTGCCTTCTTCTTCCTATCTGCGGAAGCGCAGGAAGGGCTTGGCTGGATCGTCCTTATTGGTGCCACCCTCTGCCAAATTTCTCACTCTGCTGTAATCGCGCCTATCACTTTTGGCTATTGTGGCGAGCTGCTCCCCAACCGAACTCGCGCACTCGGGGCCAGCATCGCATTCTCTGTGTTGTATTCGAATTTTGCTCTTCTTGCCAGGACGTACACGCTGCTGCAGGAATCGATAGGTGACGGAGGAGCCTTTATTCTACATGCGGTGGTCAGCATGCTGCAGGTGGTGTTTGCCTCATGTTGTCTTCACGAGACAGCCGGACTGATCCTGGAGCAAATTCAAAAACTTTTTCAGAGGAGTGAGCAAAAAGTCGAGCTGCCGGTGCACATGGAAGAGGCGCCGGATGTATCAGATAGAGGAAACCAGGTGGGAGCAGGCGATTGAAAAATGTGGTCCTCGAAACTGTGCATTTTTTTGGCCGATAACTTGGTAGTGGATGCGAATTGGCCAGAAAAAAATAAGCAAATACAGCACATGCAGATATACTGGTTGGTCCGTCGTCTGGTCCTTTGTTAACACGCGGATTGACGGGGGTCTGAGCCACCTTCGCTTTGACGAGGGGCGGGTACCCGCCCCCCTAAGATCTCGAGAACCACGGTAGGTAGCGAAAAACAGTAAACGGCGTTGGGCTGCCCATCCACTTCTCCATCAAAAATATCTGAACCATTTTTTTGTCAGGTCCCATTTAAGGTCACCAGAGGTCAAAACATGCCGTAATAGGGAAAGCATGTAAATTAAGTTTTTCGGCCATTACATCTGAACAAATAAAGATAGGGAAAAACGACTTAAACTACATGAATCATCGCAGCAAGCCGAATTGAATTATATATAATTTGACCTTACTAGGTCAAATCAAAGATTTGACCTGACCTGAGGTCAGGTCAGGGTCAAATTATATAAAATGCATATCATTAGAACCGAAAAGCCAAGGCAAGTCTAATGAATCTGAAATAAGCGCTCTATCACTCGCCGTTACTGAGTTATACAGTAAAAACCATTTTCCCTATGTATTTCCAATGGAGAGGTCATGCTTCGTACCTGACCTTAGGTCACCGCTATCAAAAATACCGGAACACATTTTAGAGAACTCGGTGGGCCCATTATGTGATATGAATTTCAATCGGATAAATTCACCCTGCTCCGACTTATGCTATCTTAAACTTTTTTTTGAGGTCAGGTCACTTGACCTGTTCTGGTGACCTGACCTGAGATGACCTAACCTTAAAATTTTCACAGAAGTTGTAAAAATGATGAGGAAAAAGGTATGCCAAGTACGGCGGCGCTACGTGCCGCCTTTTTTATGCTATCTCCGAAAAACCCGAGGGGGAGCGGGTAGCCGCCCCCGTCAATGCGCGTGTTAATTGACATTATTAATCTTGCATTGTGTTTTTTCGAATAAATAAGATTTTCGGCTCATGTGTTTTTACGCTGGCCACGCTGGCCTGTGTGTCTGTTTCAGGGTTCGAGCGCACGTCCCCTTTCCAAGTTCGAAGCAAGGGAACCCAGAACCTGGCACCAGAAGTTGCAAAGTATTATCGGACCAGCTTAACGTGCTTTCTGTCTTATCTTAACACGCGCCCCGCTGGGGTCCAAGGCATGACACGCCCCGCTGGGGGGCGTTTTTCGCCCCCTCCGTATCTCATTTCCCAGGAAAGCTCAATAAAAATTACGGACGGTGTTTGAAAGCTTTTAACAAGACGAAGAGAAATTACAGTATGAATTTTTATGTCAGGCCAATATTGAGGTCAGCATAGGTCAAAGAATGTTCCGTAGGTTTACAATAGGTCAGTGTACGTTTCCACCTCTAGATATTTACACAGCAAAGCTAGAGTAAATATTTATGCGTCATTGGATTCCTCTCATCGTGGTAAATTGAATGATGTATTGTATTACCTTGCTAGGTCAAATTGTAAAAATGGCCTAACCTCGAGCTAGGTCAGGGTCACAGGGGACCTGGTATGGTCATGTTGCATATCAATCGACTCCCCGTGACAATACAAGCACAATGCAAGCAAGCAAAATAAGAGCTTTATCTCACTTCAGTGAGAAGTTATTGGCAAAACAACGGCAGTATGCTTCTGTGACCTAGCATGACCTTTAACACGCGCACTGGAGGGGGCCTCGGAGGCTCCCCACCTGTTTTTCCAAGGTGGCCGGAGAACCGCTTGTAGTCGAAAAACGACACATAGCCACATTTAACAGAATTTAATAGCGCGTCGATTGGTGAAGATTTTTTGAAAATCGGCCGAAAATTTTTTGACTTATAGGCTTTCAAATTTAGACCTGCATTTTGAGATCGCCATAAACGCGCGGTCGGACCAGTTAGCTTGCATTGAAGACCGAGTTGTGACGTCATAACGTCATATAAGCGGGACTATATGTCAAGGTCACTTCACATGAAAGTCAAGGTCAAGGTCAAAGGTTACAGGTCAAGGTCATATCTGCACTTTCAAGGTCACTGACCACTGTGCGTCCGGCCAAATGACGGTACCCGGTCTGACATATATTATGCTATGACATCATCGTTAGGGTACCCCAATACAAAGGTCAAGGTCAAAGGTCAAGGTCAATGGTCATTGGGAAAGGTCAATCCTTATTTCCCGCCAAACAGTGGCTACAGTGTTAGTCAAAGTGTAAATAATAAGTAGTATACCATATGGTGACCTTAAAAGTCAATGACCTTGAATGACCTTGACCCAAAAAATGTGGGGAAGCCTCTTTGAGACCTTTTCTCTATGGACCTTGTCCGCCTTTAGTTTATTCCCGCCATTTTCCCGCATAATTACAGCATTTACCAATCGATCCCCAGCATGGCCAATATTTGATCTTTACGAACTCGTTTGACCTTGAAGATATTGACCTAGGGCAATGAAAATTAGTCATCATGTAGATCATTATAGCTCCCACCCACCTGCTAAGTGGCGTTTTTCTAACCCTCTTAGTTTCCGAGATCTTAGGGGCCTACCAGGCCCCCTCCAGTGCGCGTTAGTGCCAGACCTCCCTCCAGTGCGGGTGTTAAGAGGCCAGATGGTTAAAAACTCATCTTAACACGCGCATTGACGGGGGCGGGTACCTGCTCTCCCCCTCGGGTTTTTCGGAGACAGCAGAAAAATGGCGGCGCGTAGCGCCGCCGTACTTGGCACACCTTTTCCCTCATTATTTTTACAACTTATGTCAAAATTTTAAGGCTAGGTCAGCTCAGGTCAGGTCACCAGTAGAGGTCAAGTGACCTGACCTCAAATAAAGTTTAAGATAGCATAAGTCGGAACAGGGTGAACTTATCCGATTGAAACTCATGTCATACAATGGCCCACCAAGTTCTCTAAAATATGTTCCGGTGTTTTTGCTATCGATGACGTTAAGGTCAGGTACGAGCCATGACCTATCCATTGGAAATACATGGAAAAAATGGTTTTAACTGAATAACTCAGCAATGAATAGAGATAGAGCGCTTATTTTAACTGCATTAGATTTGCCTTGTCATCGCGGTTCTATTGATATGCATTTCTCCCAATTTGACCTTGACCTGACCTCAGGTCAGGTCAAATCCTTGATTTGACCTAGCAAGGTGCTATTATATATCATTCGATTCGGCATGCTGTGAGGATTCATATAGTTTAAATCGTGTTGCTCTATCTTTACTTGTTCAGATGTAATGGCCGAAAACTTCATTTACATGTTAGCCCTATGACGGCATGTTTTGACCTCCAGTGACCTTAAATGTGACCTGACAAAAAATGGTTTGAATTTTTTCGATGGAAACGTGAATGGGCTATCCAAATCCGTTTACCGTTTTTCACTACCTAGCGCGGTTCTCGAGATCTTAGGGGGGCGGTTACCCGCCCCCCGTCAAGGCGAAGGTGGCTCAGACCCCCGTCAATGCGCGTGTTAATGGCCAAGATGGTGGTAAGAATATATGATTTGATGACTTTCAGCTTTACCTATCCAGTATTTACTGAAAACGAACCCTTTCAATGTTTCATCATAGACTTATAATGGTGACCAAAAAATTGTCCCCACCTTAGGTCAACAATATCACAATTCCGAGATAACAGATTTTTATATCCTAATCACCTTATCACATTGTGAACGTTTTAAACTGATCGATTGGCAGATGTTCCTTACGGGCCGCTTCAAACTCGTAATTTTAGGTTTTGAGGTCGGGTTGCTTGACCTTGGATAGCTCATTGACCCAACATGACCTGACCTACAAAAATTGATAAGAAACGTAAAATTAATTAGGGATAAGGTACCGTAAGTTTCGTTGCTCTGCGTTTCTTCGTTGTTGCGTTACCTGGGGAAAACCAGGAGGGGGTCGAATTTCTCCCCCCAGTGGGGCGCATGTTAATGGCATGAACATCACTGTATTCCCCTTTCATGGGCCAATCATACATTTTCAACGCTGCCGTCACCCGGGGTGCAGGTAGCCAGAAGCCACTGTGTACGGCCGTCTAACCGTGATTGTCGGTTAGACGGCAATTTATCTACTTGTTGCCAATTGAAGATGATTTTGTTTCTAGAAATAAAACGCTTTTTATGACTTTGCCGGGGAATATCCCTCCACCAAACGTTTGATCTAGATTTAACCTTCAACAGGATTACTTATGGGTAGATGAATAAAGAGCGGGAAGAAAGCAGTGGGTTAGATTTGAAGCAAATGAGATCTTACACTTATTCAAATAGAAGTTTAACATTTTTGAACTTTAAGTCGTACTCAAGTTAAAGCATGCTGAAACCATTCGTAGGCAGAAAATGAAAGATAATGGTATTGATTGTCGCTTATTCGTGAGAATAAACCACGATAATATCCCTAATTTTCAACCTGTCAAAATGGAGGTCATGAATAGTACCTTGTCATCGACATAAAGAATATTGCTGTCGCAAACCTGAGATTATCAGTGGTCTGTTACGTAATATGGATATCAGATTAATATATATATATATATATATATATATATATATATATATATATATATATATATATATATATATATATATATAAATGCAATGGGTATACTTATTAAATCAATGCATTCATTAAACTTACTTTTACTGCTACCGCATTAATTTTTTGGGGGTGAAGTCCTCTTACCTGGCCTGGTGACCTGACCTGGGATTACCCAGACTAAACATTCTAAACACGTTTCCAAGACATTGATAAGTTCTGTCAAGTACGATGTCGATCTGAACCGCCATTTTCTAACTGTGGGTGAAATCTCAGCTTTGTGAAATGTATCAAAGATGTAAAAAAATGTAAAAATATTTGTATGAAATGCTCTCGTCTATGTTTGTTTAGGTATCTTATTTTAGGCATAATTCATTTTATGCCGCTCTCAAACTGCCGACAATATTTTGTGTTAGTTTATGATTATTGAGTTAAGACCCAGTCAACGCATGTTTAAACTCTAGTCAACTACGAATGCAAAAAAGCGTTTCTATTGTTACGGTAGTATATTTCACATCTGACAACGACCCTGGGAATGCGTTGTTTAACATAGATATTCGCTGTCAGTTGCTGCTTGCCCGTGCAGGGGATAAAGAGCTCTGCTATGGTTCACTCTTAGAACTACCGCCGCTGAATCTGTGGTAGAGAAAAGGAAAGAAATGGCGGAAGACAGGATGCTTCGTCTGGAAAAAAATGTATCTAAAGTTTCTGTTTTCAGTATGAAACAGGAGTCATCTCCATGATTTGATCATGCCTAGACAGGCTCGACGCGTTATAACTTATGTGGCTACTCAAACTTTAAATTTTGATGGGCTGTTCAACCACTTTAGGTATAAAGGCGGCAGCGTATAAAAATACCATCTCCTTATTGCCCCGATATTTACAATCGCGAGGACCAAATGCTAGAATGGTGATTTTACGCCCACCCAAAATGTCATAGACTGATGGATCTGGCATCTCACATCCTGACATAACGCCCCCGCCCTCCACTTCTCTTGAGATGTAACTTCCCGAGGATGCTACTATATTGGTACCCTGTACTGCAATTTGGTGCCCGCTGAAACATCGCATATCCATGCAATGTCGTCCATCATGCCTTCTATGCGTGGCACCTTTCTTGTCTGAATGACCATATGAGCCCAGGTACCATTGCATCCACAATCAACTTTTCTTGGTCTGCCAATAATCCAATATGACATTATTCTCGAGGTGTTCATAACCGCCACCGAAATTATCAGGTCTGGTCTATTCATTTTCATTCGTAGGGAGAATGCAAACATGTATTCTGCCAGCGCTGCCGCTTTCTCGCCAGTGCTTTGATGATAAGATGTGGTAAGTCAGGGAGTGCACCCACTATCATAATGATGAATGGGCTCTCCTTTTTACACGAATTGTGATTTGCTCCCTCTTTAAATTGCGCATAACAACTGTCTCTCAGACATATGCATGTCAACATACGTAAATTAGCCCATACACGTAGTTTATAGCACTCTTAGGACTTATAAAACTATGTGAAATCCAAAATTAATCTGCCGAGATCGTGATCACGTTCAAAGGATACTAAGAAACGAAAAAAATGTTATAGTAATAGTAATATTCGAAGGCATTCGCTGGATAATTTATGGGACTGATCAGCGTTGCTGCAAGTGGGATCGACGGATGTATACCCTGCACGGAAAGCAGCTCAGCGAGTCATGCTATAGACAACAAGCCTCCCGTCGGGACCGCCCCAGAAAACAGAAACACTCCGTTAGGCTGGCCTCTGATCGGGTAATGTCTGGCGTCTCCGAGAATGATTGAAGTGGGCTCAAGAAACTCAAAATCTCAGCGTAGATCTTGACATCACTCTCATATTTCTAACGTGACAATCTGCCCTGTCTTATACATTAGCGATCAGCTGAGATTGGGCCAATTTGAAATTTGACATGTCAATAAAAAAACAGGTGTTAGAACACAACAAACTATTCAAGATAGATCAGTGCCGACGTTGTCTTGACATCGAAACATTCAGGCCATCGAGTAAAAGACACAGACACTGCAGAACAACTAGCCTATCAAGTCACGCGCATAGCTTCTATGGCCGTTGTATTTTCCCTGTCAGACGCGTGCCTAGCTATTTGGATCTTTCGCTCATGACAGGAACCTCTGAACAAGCACAATCTCTGGGTAAATGGATCGTAATTATTGCAATCGACCTCTGAGCTGTTCTCTGTCGAAAATCCCCTGGGGGTTAGTGTACGATTATCACCTATGCGCCGAGATTAACACTAGCTTCAGATGTGCCTGCACCCGACCATCGATAACCTATCGACTCACACAGTACATCCCTATGCTGTGATCAACGTGTAATGGTTATCTTGAAAGCGATCGTCTCATTAAAGTTCCAGGTTTGTCCCCGCGAAAGCTCGACAACAATCGTAGCCACGCATGAGCAAGTCTAGACGAGTAATTTTCTGCCTCCGAGTATCTCTACTAATTAACTACTCTTTCAAACATTGATCTCCTTGTTCTTGGTCACAGTTTGTCGTCTCTCAGGGCTGGATGTGTATTATCGCCACTCTCACGAAAAACCCTGCGGCACGCTGCTAGTCGCTAGAGCGCCTCTGTACAGCTCAGTATTATGTCACAAATCTCAAAGAAGAGGAAGACCTCACTCCGCCGGCTCGCTACAGTCATCAACGGGGTCGGGTTCGGCCAGAGGTGCCTCAACAAACTGCTGGGCGCCATCTTCAGGCCGGTCGCAGGTGGAGATCTCAACTCCAGGATCCTCGTCAGCGAACATTTCCACTGTGGTCTCCGACAGGTTCGTTTCGGGCGCAGATGGCGCTGCCTCCGCGTCGGCGGCCCCTGCGGAGCGCGTCACCGCAGGGAAGTGCACGGGAGAGGGCGTCGGTGACGCGTTCGCCAGGTCCACCAGACTTCCCTGCAGGGGGAAAGAGCAGCTGCAGTCATAGACACAGAAAACAGCGGGGGACGGGGCACGCGTCACCCTCCCCGCCAAATCACGAACCGGCAGCCGATGTTTTGGGACGCAACTTAGGTGTATTATATTTTCTGCTAATTATCTGCGGGAACCTAAGTCAATCGTTTGTTGAAGTGCACCGTCGTAAGCCTTTTCAAAGATACAAAATTCGCCTACCACCTTCTCTCCCCTCCCTCTCGGTCATCACCAGTCTTGGGCCATCCCCCTATAAAATTTTCGTGGCCACCTGCATGGTTGGAGTCATTAATAGCGGTCTCACGACATTCATTAATTCATTGAGAGAATTATAAATTCATAAATTGTTACGTCAATTAACGGTATAAGTACTCATTGGCTGCGTGTTCATTATGTCTACAGGTGAGAAAATTGTAAAAAAGACACACGAACTGAGCAACACAAACAGAGAGCATTGCAATTTAGGCAGCACAGTTAGTAATAAGTGGGTCGCGCCTCCCTAACCCCCATGTGGGTCTCCAGTTGACCCTCTCCACTTAGAAAAGTAAAACAACATATTAACACGCCATTTTTGTGATTTTATTTTTATATTTTAACTTATATAGATGCAGATATGTGTACCTGTTTGGGTCTAATACTCGGAATGGCACGAATGATGGAGTGAATGAAAGGTCAATGAATGAGTGGAGTATATCAAGAGCTCCCTTACTGGCCGAAACACCTGTATAAGAACATTCACGATCCAAACATTATTTTGTTTGGAATTCCGTCTTCTACTTCCAAAGTATTAAAATATATGTTAGCTTCATGGCTCGGATATGCTGCAGTTAACAAGGGACACCGAACCACGTTCTATGTGTGGCAATACTTACATTCTGGCAGAAGGGGGATAGTATCTGGCCTAGGCATTAGAGTGACTCTGAATCCCCGATGATCGAGAGAATGGTCACGCGCCCACTTTATCCTCTGGAGCTGCCGAGGACTCAGTATCTTCGTAGTGTACTTTTTGTAACGGTTATCTTCTTACGCGAAGCTAAGCGGAAGTTCTTAAATAAACACAATTTCCGGTGTAAGCTTTTGCACTCAATTTCGTTTGCTTTGATGTTTAGGTCAGAATTTTGCCTATGATGGAAATTCTTTACCACGTTTCTGTAAATGTAGGTATTTGCACATTTTTGGGGGATTCTTAACACGCGCATTGACGGGGGCGGGTACCCGCCCTCCTCGAATTTTTTCGGAGAAAGCATAAAAACGGCGGCGCGTAGCGGCGCCGTACTTGGCATACCTTTTCCTCGTCATTTTTACAACTTTTGTCAAAATTTTAAGGCTAGATCATTTCAGGTCAGGTCACCAGTACAGGTCAAATGACCTGACCTAAAAAAAGTTTAAGATAGCATAAGTCGGAACAGGGTAAATTTATCCGATTGAAACTCATATCACATAATGGCCCCACCGCGTAAAATCTTGGCAAAAAGGGCGTAAAATCTTGGAAAAATGATTTTTTTATATGCAGGGCCGGATCCAGAGTTTCTGCAAGAGCAGGGGTGGGTGAAGATTTAGTCTCCAGGCCCCTCCTCGGGGGCCACACAAGTTTTCATTTATTGAACTTCAAATATTTTCAAACTGAATCATTTTCAAAGCACATATTCCTAACGTACTCATACATTATATTAGTTTCTGCCCACCAGACACAAACGCTTGGGGGCCCTTGACACAAGCTCTGGGGGCCTCCAGACCAATTGCTGGGGCCCCAGACCAACACTTGGCCCCCAACCAACCCTAGACCAACATTCTGGTGGTGTTTGAGTTCCTCTGAAAGGTCCATCAAACATCACTAGGGGCCCACCGTAGGTCGGCCCAGTGCAGTGCTTAACACGCGCATTGACGGGGGTCTGAGCCACTTTCGCTATGACGGGCGAAAGTGGGTTACCGAGATCTTCGGGTTACCCACACCCCCCGTAAGATCTCGAGAACAAGACTAGGTAGCGAGACACGGCAAATGGCATTGGGTAGCCCATCCATTTTTCCATCGAAAACATTTGAATCATTTTTTCAGATCACATTTAAGGTCAATAGAGGTCAAAACATGCCGTCATAGGGATAACATGTAAATGAAGGTCAGTCATTTCATCTGAACAAGAAAAGAAAGAGCAAAACAATTTACACAATTGGAATCATCGCCGCCAGCCAAATCGTATGATGTATGACATGACCTTGCTAGATCAAATCAGGTCAAATATGTTATTTGACCTGACCTGAGGTCAGGTCAAGTCCAAATTAGTTCAAAATACATATTATTAGAACTGTAAAGACAGGGCCAATCCAATGAAGCTAAAATAAACACTCTATCACCACTCATTACCAAGTTATTTAGTTAAGACCACTCTCCCCATGTATTTCCAATAGAGAGGTCATGGCTCATACCTGACCTTAGGTCATCTATATAGAAAATGACGGAACATATTTTAGAGAACTCGGTGGGCCCATTATTTTATGAGTTTCAATCGGATAAATTCTTCCTGCTTCGACTTATGCTACCTTAAACTTTTTAGGTCAGGTCACTTGACCTGTACTGGTCACCTGACCTGATATGGCCTAACCTGATATGCTTAGCACCGTTTCCATAACTGATATGGTACAGTTTAGCTTAGCACCGTGTCCACGACCTTACTGACGTCGATCCCGTCCAGAGTTCCTCATAGAATCAAACTAAAATTACGGCACAGACCAGCGAAATCTGCCCGCTTGTGGTCGAATACGGTCTGTCTGGTGACCACTGGTATGCGACTGGCCGGCACCGAGGGCCGGGAGATAATCTCTCTGCGGTCCGTGTCAAAGACACTATCCCGGACTTCTGCGCTATCATACGAGTTTAAAAACAGCGAGGCATAGGCGCACCTCTCTTGCAGATCTGGGGGAGCACGGCCGGCAGCACTCGACAATGAGATCTCTGGGCCTCTGGTTTCTTTCTTATCATTCTTGTTTCTTAGCCGGTCTTGCAATATTTCCCCTTTGGTATTTGAGATAGAATATCAAACAGCTTGTCCAGTTCGGCCTCGAAGCTCCTTCTTTTCTTGATTTCTGTTCCAGTGTTCCGTTTCTTACTTTTGAAGCGCTTCTGGTAGTCTCTGTAGAGCCGGCTTATTCGCCCGACAACGATTTCTTTCCCGACAGTCGGAATTCCCAGAGCTCTGCCAGAGCTCGATGACATCGCCATAAACCATAGATGAGATATGTATTACATCATCGTTACCAGTGGCGGATCCAGGGGGGGCAAAAAGGCAATTGCCCCCCCCAAACGGAAAAGCTCGGGGAAAAATTATGTTTCCCCCAAAGCGATCGACCTCCTTTTTCCCCCGACTCCTTTTTAGCTTGTAAGCAAGATTTTGGGTGCTTCGACTCTCAACTTCAAACAGAATTAGTGAAGTTCAGTGTAAATATTGGGGATTAGATAGGAAAAAGTATCTTGAGCCCATATTTTTCACCCCGTGGCGTTTTTTTTCTTTTTTTGCTTTTCGTCTCCAGTTCCCAAAATCCTACCGAAAAGGCATATTGTAGTGCAAGTTTTCACTCCGTGGCGTTTTTTTTGCTTTTCGACTTTGGTTTGCCCCTCCCAAACCAACCGGCTAGATCCGCCACTGATCGTTACAACGTGATTTGTGCGCTCTGAACGACAAAAAGTCCAGGAGTATTTGACGCCTTGTCAGAAGCTTGAATCCTTTTAGGCAGAAGCTATATGTCTACTTGGTTTTGTGGTCTTTGACGCTCTCCGCTTTGATGTTTTGCTTGGCTTGCCACTGGTTTCTACGCCTGATGGTGTTTCTGCCATGAACATGCTAGATCATACATACTTTTTTTAACGTCTAAGGTTTTTTTCCACTTTTTTATTCATATTCGTACCAAAACTAGCACAAACCCACCACTCAAATCCACTTCAACCACACTCGCAACCACAAATCCACTTCCTGATGGCGTCTCTGTAGCTACTAGAGTACAAAGAGCGATGGCCTGCAGGGCCTGCCATTACCTAGAGATGGCAGCACACAGACAAAAAGAACAAAACTGCAAGCACAGTGTGCCGGTTCCCTCTCTGCATCCAAACAACCATGCTCTGCAACCAAAACCCAAAGGGTGCACTCAGAAAACCACAGCCATCTCAGATTCGTACATGATGCGCACCAACAGCTATCAAAACAAGTGACAATAGTGGTGTCCCCTACAGCACTTTACATCACTGCTGACCTACGGGAGGTCAGCAGCCGCTCGTTGGCACCACCTGGCGGAATTATAGCACTAGCCCGGGATAACATTCCTGCATATTTCTTTGTATTTATCGTGGAGGCGCCCAGAAGCCACCTGTGTATTGCGCATATGGGGTGTTGGCGTTAAAGCAAGGGTGTATAATTGTAGCTACAATAGCTACCAGTGCATGTGGGCATGTATGTGCGTGATCTTGTTTATGTATCTACTGAAGATGTTGATCTCGTCTCAAGAATTCCCATAGCCTTCCCCATTTTTCCCCAAATTGACTTTCTCTGGCCGTAATTTTCGAAATATACTTCTCGATCGTGAGGTATTGATGTATAAATCGTTTCAGCTTCTCAAACTTCAGGTGTTCCGGGTAGTCTTTTTCCTTCCAAATAAACTGATTTGTGAGCATAATGACTGTATTAGCACGTATGGTTTGATTTAAGTTACGCAGATGAAGACCGACAAATATATTTATGTTTGTCAAATGGGTTCGTAGTCCCAATAATTCTTCCACACCGAGCCAAAGTAATCTAACTGAGGGACACTTCCAGAATTTGTGCGTAATATGTTCTGAATACATCGGACAGGTTTTGCACTTGTCGGTTTCCAAAAGCCCTATTAGGTAAAGAAGTCTGTTCGTCGGTAAGATACGTTTAATTATGCGATATTGAAGCCATCTGAGATTGACATTGTTCGTTGAATGGTGAAGCCGATCATAAACCTCAGACCACTGTATCTGGGAAGGGGGTTCGGTGTTCTCTGGAGATAGTCCTGCCGCTTTTCATGGCATTTCTCCCTGTCTGGTACCCACTCTTGTTCTTTCAGCTTCCAATACGCCCATTGGACAGCTTTCGGTGTGCTCTTTAGGGTTGCAAAACTTTCAGGAATGTCTGGTGCGGTCGGTTTATCCATCATAATCCGTAGTTTCCATATCTCTGGGATGGATCTCAAGATCGAGAGAGATGTTACTGGATGTATATTATAGATTTGAGATACTTCATTTGATGTCATAAGTCTTCTTTCAGAAACTTCGTAAATGTCGATTACGCGAACTATACCTCGATTAACCATTAATTTTCTACTGATTGACCCATTGTTCCCAGATCATACATACTTTAATGATAAGATAACATCCGTTTGTCCAAGTTTGCTAAACACAATCTAGCAGGAATTTTAGGGGACCAAGTCACAACGTCCGTTAAGTCTCTAGTATGCTCTAATATTATAGTTATAGGATCCCTAGATTCCAGAACATCAACATCCAGTTGCAGAGCTTCATGCGGAGTCAACGCTCTGGTGTTTGAGATCACTTCCGTGAGGCCTAGTGTTACTCTTTTATCTCAGTGGAATACAAAGGGCAGAACAAGACTCTAAGTATATCAGTATGGCCCACTTCTGGCCACCATGAAGTGGAATAACAAGAACTTTCAGGCGAAAAGAAAGCGGTGATACAGGAGTATTTCATTCAATTCAAAGGCACCAAAAGCCACGTCCTTTGCCTGTAACTGAACGAACTGAACATTCAGTTCAAATTTCGTACATGTGGATTTGCCAAATGCTAAAATTACGTCTTTCTGGGATACATAATCAATACCAACATTGCTTCAATATTTGATCAACCCACCCAAAGCCAGGATATTCCCTTCCTAACGCCTACCACTTCAGTAATAATTCGAACAATTTCCTCACACTCGTAAACAATGATCATAAAAGCAGAAAAATGAAATAAAGTTTAAGCATTGAGTTTTTATCCTTTTTCACTTTCTCGCAATTTAACTATATTTTAATGATTTGTAAGGACGTTTTTCCTTTTTAAGGCAGAGTTGTTGTTGTCTTCAATTTTTCTCGTTTTGTGCAGTGTAATCTTCACAATGCATTTCGATGGCGCAATCTTCTTTCGGTGATAAAACACATAAAAGGCGTACTTAAAAGCGTCATTAAAAAGTGCGCAGTGTTGCCTGTTCTTTATGCTATTTTATCTCATTTATCCAAGCCAATTTTCGACAACACACCTGGCACCACAAGCTCTTGGTTTTTCAAAAGAGGGTCTGGACCAACCCCATAGTGTCATGGATACCGCGACCACTGTATCCTGATTCTCAGCTTTATCCTGATCGCCTCTTGCCCATGGAAACTGAACCAAAAAAGCAGACAAGCAGGTAGATAATTGCAGAGTTTAAGGATTCTGGAAAATCATAAGCCTACCTACCTACGATCTTGAAGTCTTCCGGATCAAAGTAACGGCTGCAAACACACGAGAAGGCCACAAGAAATTTTTCGAGTTTTAGAGCCCGAATCCCAAGACGTCTCTGACTCCAGCTTTTAGGAAAGATGTGATGAGAAAATCCGGCTTCGCGTGAGCGAACCCCGTCAAAAACCGGCACAACAGCTCCGTTTAACTCCACCCATACTTCTAACTCGCGCAGTACCAGCATAGGAAGAAATAGCGGTACTTAAATTGCTACCTGGGCGAGACAGCACCCACAGCGTTTCTGGCGCTAACACGCGAAATCACCCGCGGACACCTCGCGCGCTCCAAAGGAAAACAAGAAGCATAATAATTTGTGTGCTAAGTCTTAATATGATTTATTTAAAGGCTGCATATATCAATATAGCAGCTTAGGCTGTATACGCAATTATTGCAGTTCAAAATTGCTTTAGAAGGGTTTACAGCCTTATAGAACATACGCTTTGCTTGAATTTGGACGATTACCATTTTTAAATCTTCTATAACATTTTCAGGAGCCACATATATTAATACAGCCTCTTCCGATGAGCCTTATTTTTATTTCTCAAAATACTGTTTAAGACCTAGCCCTGCCTTAGAGAAGAAAACTAGAATAGTATCTAACGATTTATTTTTCATAAGTTACCAAGTGGCGCAACCTAGTGTCTAATACCGTGCTCACATCTAGGCTATACTCATCACCCGTGCATTGGGCTGCTCTGCATCAAACCAGTCTAACGGCCTTGGTGCTGCGAGAAGACCGAGCATACTGAGCTGAGGCTTGAGGCCGTCACATTTTGTCCCGGGATTTCGTCTGGTGTAGAATTACTCAGAAGGTTTGGTGCCGACGCCGACTGGTCCTCAGATTAATACGCTGCTAGAGCAAACGAGCTTTAGTGCATCAATGGCGAGAACGCTTCAGCAGGTGGGTAGTAAGGAGAGGCTAGTTAACTGAACTGCAGGTTGGCTGGTCCTTGATACTGTTTTTCATCAACCTGAAATTTACTACGTGCTGAAAGGAGACAAAAATCGGACCACAGTAAGATACACTGAATTTGATATTCAAACACATACGCGCATATCGGATAGATTTTGGCCATTGCAATCTCCATTGGCTATCTTGGTGTCACTTTGTATTGTCCAACTTATTCTTTATTCGTTCCTGTGGCGTGGAGTCATAGCAGAATACTTGTGTATTGGAGCAAGGATGCAGAAGTTATCTAAAAGTGATGGGCCAGATATTGCACTCATATGGTATCTATGGTATGTTAATACTGGGGAGGTGATCACATTGCAGGTGCCTGGACTTTTGCATTCTGATTGACATAGGCGGATCCAGGGGGGCAAAGGGGCACTTGTCTCCCCCTGATAAAACCTTTGTGCCCCCTTAGGATCTTAAGATCTTAAGGGGGCACATACATCATCTTATCATCTACTTATCTTATCATCTCGACCCTTAGGAAGTCAAGCTGTTTGTCACATGTTGTAGATCAGAATACAGAGCTTTAACCCTCGCTTCACCGGGGGCCATCGATGGCCCCCCTAAGGTTTTTCCGGGATAGCAGAAAAACAACGAGACGCAGCACCGCGGTTGAGGGCTCTACCTCTCACTGCATCATTTTCCCATCATCCCTGAAATTTTTAACCCCGGGTCACCCAAGGTCAGGTCACCAGACGAGGTCAACCAAGGTCACCTCACTTCACCTTTAGAGCTCTGTAAGAGCTACATTTCAAAGTCGATCGATTTGAAACTTCCTACACTTCATGACCCCTCCAGGGTCTACAAGGTGTATATCCGGGATTTTTCGATTTCGTGCCCTGAGGTCAGGTCACGAGGCGAACTCTCCCATTGGAAAAGCATGGGGAAAAGCTATTTCATGATATAAAAGCCACAAAAATGATTGCAAATACTCAGACTGCTCAGAACAGCGTTTTTGGAAACCCTTTCACGGATCCCAGGGGTCATATTTGCCCTTTGACTTTTCCAAGGTCATCCAAGGTCACCAGAGGTCACAAACAGTATTTTGACAATAACTTTTGACCTAACTGAGCTAGAGCGGTGAAACAAACACCATCGTGTTTGTCTTGTCACTGGCTTTCATTTGATATGCAGCAAGGTCACTTTTTGACCTTTCGTGACCTCAGGTCATATTAGGTCACGAGGTGATCTGGCGGTCAAACCACTGGCGGGAGGTCTTTACGTTCCACATAGCGGAAAAAGTACTGGCAATTTGCTATCAAATGTACTTTACCAGGCCTCAATAGCTCTAATGACATAAGAGTTATGCCCAGTTTGCTTAATCATTGCATATTTGAGTGAAAATAGCCGATCTTGACCTAATTTGACCTCTGGAGGTCAAACCATTGACCTGAGCACTAAAACATGCAAAGTAATTTCTTACTGAATTCACGCGAGCTTTCTATTGCACTTTGCAGATTTGCGCTAACGCCCATATTTTTGGAGTTAGAGGGGGGCCATCGATGGCCCCCCGGTGGGGCGAAGGTGGCGCCGGACCCCCGGTGGGGCGCGGGTTAATGAGGTCTAAATTTTGACCCAGATTTTGATGTTGAAATTGAAAGCAAATATTCAATGTCCCAAAATTACCTACTATCATATTTGTTTTTATCTTAACCTTCACAAAGCTTTTCTACTAGAGCTTTTCTACTAGATAGAACCAATAAAAAGTATTGGAAACTAAAAAAATTGGAAGGCTATTTAGCCGACCTTATATTGGGGCTACCCGGCCACCCCCATGGATGTATAAGCCCACACCCCTGATTTAAACTTGTCTTTCTGCGCCAAAATCCGGGTGGTTTGCGTGAGGTGGCTTTTTTATCTTCTCTTTGCACGAGCATGTGATTCTAGTTTTGTAAGGGTTCGTGGACACGTTAACTCAAACTGCGCTTTTGGTGTTGCAGCTGGGCGCCTGGGAGCACTGACATTTGTTTGTTTCAGCTGCTAGCGCTGGTGGTGGTGGCACAGCCTCTGGTGATGTTGGGCATGAACTTCGGGCTGAACAGTATCACCATCATCCAAGTGCCAGCGGAGGCCAACGGCTTCCTGAGCCTGGTCCAGCTGACGTGGACCACCAGCATCACCTTCCTGGGTGCGATCGTTGGGAGCGCCCTCGGTGCTGTCGTGGCTCCCGCGCTGGGAGTTCGCCGTCTGTTGATACTTACCTGCCCGTTAAGCATCATGGGAGGTCTCGCAGCCGGCCTAGGGGACACCTTCGTCTGGATACTTCTGGGAAGAGGTGTGACCTACGTCAGCATTGGGATGACCAATGCTACTGTGCGTGGATTTATTGCTGAAATATCACCACGATCTCGGCGAGCTATATACTCGGCACTGGCAAATGGCATGTTGTGTGTGGGACAAATCATTTCCTTATTCTTGGGATCCATCCTAACCTGGCAGCATGTATTCCTTCTGTCTGGTTTTCTTCCTTCCGCAGTTTGTGTTCTAGGTGTTCTTTTCTTCCCCAATTCTCCCAAATGGCTTTTGGCGCGCGGAAGACCGGAGACAGAAGCACGAAAGGCTCTCGAGTTTTATCAAGGAGAGGATTTTGATATCGACGGTGAGATTAAAAGTATTTTGGAGTCACTGGAGAAAACTGCTCCTGGCAGCAACACTCCTTCAGCATGGCGACTTCTTTGGAGACGAGAAACACTTCACCCGTTGTTGCTGGCCTGCACACAGATTGTAATCTTCGTCTGGTGTGGTGGCAGCACGCTTACGGTCATCACGGCACGTGTCTTTGGGACACTGGACCTTCCTTTGAACAGGTACTTTGTATCCATGCTGCCTCCAGTGGTGTCGCTCGTCTTCTCAGCAGCTGGGTGTGTGCTTCTGGAGCGGGCCGGTCGCCTTCCGATGCTGCGCCTCGGTGGAACTCTCTCCGCCGCTGGCTGTGCCACCATCTCTGCCTTCTTCTTCCTATCTGTGGAAGCGCAGGAAGGGCTTGGCTGGATTGTCTTTATTGGTGCCACTCTCTGCCAAATTGCTTACTCTGCTGTACTCGGGCCTCTCACTTTTGGCTATTGTGGCGAGCTACTGCCCAACCGAACTCGCGCACTCGGGGCCAACATCGCATTCTCTGTGTTGTATTCGAATTTTGCTCTTCTTGCCAAGACGTACACGCTGCTGCAGGAATCAATAGGTGACGGAGGAGCCTTCATTCTACATGCGGTGGTCAGCATGCTGCAGGTGGTGTTTGCCTCATGTTGTCTTCACGAGACAGCCGGACTGACCCTGGAGCAAATTCAAAAACTGTTTCAGAGGATTGAGCAAATTGTCGAGCTGCCGGTGCACATGGCGGAGGCGCCGGATGTATCAGATAGAGGAAACCAGGTGGGAGCAGGCGATTGAAAAAATGTGGTCCTCGAAACTGTGCATTTTTTGGCCGATAACTTGGTAGTGGATGCGAATTGGCCAGAAAAAAATAAGCAAATACAGCACATGCAGATATACTGGTTGGTCCGTCTGGTCCTTTGTTAACACGCGCATTGACGGGGTCTGAGCCACCTTCGCTTTGACGAGGGGGCGGGTACCCGCCCCCCTAAGATCTCGAGAACCACGGTAGGTAGCGAAAAATGGTGAACGGCGTTGGGCTGCCCATCCACTTCTCCATCGAAAATATCTGAACCATTTTTTTGTCAGGTCCCATTTAAGGTCACCAGAGGTCAAAACATGCCGTAATAGGGATAGCATGTAAATTATGTTTTTCGGCCATTACATCTGAACAAATAAAGATAGGGAAAAACGACTTAAACTACATGAGTCATAGCAGCAAGCCGAATTGAATTATATATAATTTGACCTTACTAGGTCAAATCAAAGATTTGACCTGACCTGAGGTCAGGTCAGGGTCAAATTATATAAAATGCATATCATTAGAACCGAAAAGCCAAGGCAAGTCTAATGAATCTGAAATAAACGCTCTATCACTCTCCGTTACTGAGTTATACAGTAAAAACCATTTTCCCTATGTATTTCCAATGGAGAGGTCATGCTTCGTACCTGACCTTAGGTCACCGCTATCAAAAATACCGGAACACATTTTAGAGAACTCGGTGGGCCCATTATGTGATATTAATTTCAATCGGATAAGTTCACCCTGCTCCGACTTATGCTATCTTAAACTTTTTTGAGGTCAGGTCACTTGACCTGTTCTGGTGACCTGACCTGAGATGACCTAACCTTAAAATTTTCACAGAAGTTGTAAAAATGATGAGGAAAAGGTATGCCAAGTACGGTGGCGCTACGTGCCGCCTTTTTTTATGCTATCTCCGAAAAACCCGAGGGGGAGCGGGTAGCCGCCCCCGTCAATGCGCGTGTTAATTGACATTATTATTCTTGCATTGTGTTTTTTCGAATAAATAAGATTTTCGGCTCATGTGTTTTTACGCTGGCCACGCTGGCCTGTGTGTCTTTTCAGGGTTCGAGCGCACGTCCCCTTTCCAAGTTCGAAGCAAGGGAACCCAGAACCTGGCACCAGAAGTTGCAAAGTATTATCGGACCAGCTTAATGTGCTTTCTGTATTATCTTAACACGCGCCCCGCTGGGGTCCAAGGCATGACACGCCCCGCTGGGGGGCGTTTTTCGCCCCCTCCGTATCTCATTTCCCAGGAAAGCTCAATAAAAATTACGGACGGTGTTTGAAAGCTTTTAACAAGACGAAGAGAAATTACAGTATGAATTCTTATGTCAGGCCAATATTGAGGTCAGCATAGGTCAAAGAATGTTCCGTAGGTTTACAATAGGTCAGTGTACGTTTCCACCTCTAGATATTTACACAGCAAAGCTAGAGTAAATATTTATGCGTCATTGGATTCCTCTCGTCGTGGTAAATTGAATGATGTATTGTATTACCTTGCTAGGTCAAATTGTAAAAATGGCCTAACCTCGAGCTAGGTCAGGGTCACAGGGGGACCTGGTATGGTCATGTTGCATATCAATCGACTCCCCGTGACAATACAAGCACAATGCAAGCAAGCAAAATAAGAGCTTTATCTCACTTCAGTGAGAACTTATTGGCAAAACAATGGCAGTATGCTTCTGTGACCTAGCATGACCTTTAACACGCGCACTGGAGGGGGCCTCGGAGGCTCCCCCCACCTGTTTTTCCAAGGTGGCCGGAGAACCGCTTGTAGTCGAAAAACGACACATAGCCACATTTAACAGAATTTAATAGTGCGTCGATTGGTGAAGACTTTTTGAAAATCGGCCGAAAATTTTTTGACTTATAGGCTTTCAAAGTCAGACCTGCATTTTGAGATCGCCATAAACGCGCGGTCGGACCAGTTAGCTTGCATTGAAGATCGAGTTGTGACGTCATAACGTCATATAAGCGGGACTATATGTCAAGGTCACTTCACATGAAAGTCAAGGTCAAGGTCAAAGGTTACAAGTCAAGGTCATATCTGCACTTTCAAGGTCACTGACCACTGTGCGTCCGGCCAAATGACGGTACCCGGTCTGACATATATTATGCTATGACATCATCGTTAGGGTACCCCAATACAAAGGTCAAGGTCAAAGGTCAAGGTCAATGGTCATTGGGAAAGGTCAATCCTCATTTCCCGCCAAACAGTGGCTACAGTGTTAGTCAAAGTGTAAATAATAAGTAGTATACCATATGGTGACCTTAAAAGTCAATGACCTTGAATGACCTTGACCCAAACAATGTGGGGAAGCCTCTTTGAGACCTCTTCTCTATGAACCTTGTCCGCCTTTAGCTTATTCCCGCCATTTTCCCGCATAATTACAGCATTTACCAATCGATCCCCAGCATGGCCAATATTTGATCTTTACGAACTCGTTTGACCTTGAAGATATTGACCTAGGGCAATGAAAATTGGTCATCATGTAGATCACTATAGCTCCCATCCACCTACTAAGTTGCGTTTTTCTAACCCTCTTAGTTTTTGAGATCTTAGGGGGCCTAGCAGGCCCCCTCCAGTGCGCGTTAGTGCCAGACCTCCCTCCAGTGCGGGTGTTAAGAGGCCAGATGGTTAAAAACTCATCTTAACACGCGCATTGACGGGGGCGGGTACCTGCCCTCCCCCTCGGGTTTTTCGGAGACAGTAGAAAAATGGCGGCGCGTAGCGCCGCCGTACTTGGCACACCTTTTCCCTCATTATTTTTACAACTTATGTCAAAATTTTAAGGCTAGGTCAGCTCAGGTCAGGTCACCAGTACAGGTCAAGTGACCTGACCTCAAATAAAGTTTAAGATAGCATAAGTCGGAACAGGTTGAACTTATCCGATTGAAACTCATGTCATACAATGGCCCACCAAGTTCTCTAAAATATGTTCCGGTATTTTTTGCTATCGATGACTTTAAGGTCAGGTACGAGCCATGGCCTATCACCATTGGAAATACATGGAAAAAATGGTTTTAACTGAATAACTCAGCAATGAATAGAGATAGAGCGCTTATTTTAACTGCATTAGACTCGCCTGGGCCTTGCGGTTCTAATGATATGCATTTAATATAAATTTGACCCCTGACCTGACCTCAGGTCAGGTCAAATCCTTGATTTCACCTAGCAAGGTCAAATTATATATCATTCGATTCGGCTTGCTGTGAGGATTCATATAGTTTAAATCGTGTTGCTCTATCTTTACTTGTTCAGATGTAATGGCCGAAAACTTCATTTACATGTTAGCCCTATGACGGCATGTTTTGACCTCCAGTGACCTTAAATGTGACCTGACAAAAAATGGTTTGAATTTTTTCGATGGAGACGTGGATGGGCTATCCAAATCCGTTTACCGTTTTTCACTACCTAGCGCGGTTCTCGAGATCTTAGGGGGCGGGTACCCGCCCGTCAAGGCATAAGGTGGCTCAGACCCCCGGGTCAATGCGCGTGTTAATGGCCAAGATGGTGGTAAGATGATTTGATGACTTTTCAGCTTTACCTATCCAGTATTTACTGAAAACGAACCCTTTCAATGTTTCACCATAGACTTATAATGGTGACCAAAAATTGTCCCCACCTTAGGTCAACAATATCACAACCGAGATAACAGATTTTTATATCCTAATCACCTTATCACATTGTGAACGTTTCCAACTGATCGATTGGCAGATGTTCCTTATGGGCCGCTTCAAACTCGTAATTTTAGGTTTTGAGGTCGGGTTGATTGACCTTGGATAGCTCATTGATCCAACACTGACCTGACCCACAAAAATTGCTAAGAAACGTAAAATTAATTAGGGATAAGGTACCGTAAGTTTCGTTGCTCTGCGTTTCTTCGTTGTTGCGTTATCTGGGGAAAAGCCAGGAGGGGGT